>JAUESI010000035.1:1767495-1783607 GCA_032275145.1 Synergus laeviventris
AGTCAATAATAGTCGCTTAGCATTTTGTATAACTTCCTTAAATTAATTTTTTTTAAATATTAATTTTTGTGAAAAAAAACTTAGGCAATCTAGACCAGATTGACCCCACCGCCGAAGTATCACATGACCTTAAAAAAATGTCCAGTTTTGCCTAAATATCCTAAAAAATGGCCACAAAAGGTAATCAAACGAAAAAGTATAGAAAAATTGAAAAACACCCATTTTTTAATAAACAATTAATCTTTGAACATCCTGCAGTTTCTATTTAGTCTGGCCTTGATCTGGAAAACTGGCAAGGACACCACAAGCTGCGCCACGCTTTCACTGGTAAACGCCTCACATAGGGAAAACTGGTCAATACCCCAACAAGAATAAAAAACCATTTTGGAATAATTATTTAAAATTTTTTATTTCAATTTATGACTTATATATAAGTTTTATTTCTTTTTAGAGAACAATTTATTTACTTATCAGCATCTATAGAACTTAGTAATTTTCTAAAAACGTAAATTATTCAAACATTAAAAAAAATATAATATAGTTTAATATTAATTTTCGTAAAAAGCTGTTAAAGTTCAAAGAAATATATCAGTGTATGTCAAAAATGCATTATAGTTGATTTTTCAATGTATAAATTGAATATAGCCGTCTTTTATATTTTCATAAAAAGTTAATTGTGGAAAATGATGGGAATTCCCTATTTTTACCCCATTCCATTATCATAAATATCTCGCTTTTATTGCATTAGTCGGAATACAAATGTATGATTGAGATGTCAATATTATATCGTTGCTGTATAAATGTCTAATTAAATAAAAATATTTTTAGTAAAAAAGTTAATCCTGACGAGGGCCTCGTCATAGCCCTATTATTATTAAAAAAATACTTATGTTTCTTATATATTTAACAGTTATATAGCAAATATACATTTTCCCTCGTTTTACATAAAATTAGAATTCAATTTATACTAAAGCGGACCAACTCATCTGATTAATCCGCGATGGACGATAATTCTGAAAAAAGGGAAGTCATCATCCCACGGTTGTCAATTCGGCTTTGGCGTCGAGAGACCGTCACAGAGGGGTCGGGGGTCGCGTAGCACGATTTCCGGAAATTCGTCGTTTGTATTCGTCGCTTGGTCCTTTAGCGGAACTCAAAATCCTGCGCTTGCGCTACAATTGCACCGAAATCCACACGTCTGGTGTCGTTTCAGTTGCACACCGACGTCCAAGTCGATGGCGCCGGTTTTCCCTCGTGCGGAAAAACACTGCCTGCGAAACGCAACAGCTCGTACTGCAGTTGAAACGACGTTCATTAAACTTAATTAAAAAAAACAAATATAGCATTTCAGTTAACACAATAACGCAGGCATTAAAATTCTTTTAAAATTGAGTCAACAGTTGTTCATTCAAATTGAACCAATTTTTCTCCAATTAAATGTTACTAAAGTCTAACTGCCTGTTATTCGAGGTAATTTTTTAAATTGATATTTATAGTAGTCATATTTTTGTAGTCATATTCTTGTATCAAGTTTTGCTAAAATATAGGAAACTGTCAAACGGTGACAAATTGGAGTGATTTGTTTTCGAATGAAAAATATTCTCAGTACGTTGAAAGAAAAGAACTTTGTTTTGTATTCATGGTAAGAGTCGCGGAAAATGTCGGAACAGCACGTGACTATTGAAAAGATGAAAAGTGCTGTGGTTATTCGATCTTTTATCGTGCGATGATATCCGATACGTGAAAGTGCTGCGAATGGGAGGGGTAATCGAAAGATGTGACAATGCAGTTTGGAGAAAGGTCTTGTTACCTTCTTCGTTTCAAATTCTGCATTCTCCTCGTGATTGGATGCAGCGATGGATATTTCAATCTCTTTCTTAGCCAATCACAGGTTAAGAAATTACTCGGTTAGTAAACATTACTTAATACTCATCCTAAAAAATGTCACATACTCTTCTACTTTTTAAAACTTCCTGTATATGGTTACATATTTCTATTTTTCACTAGGTTAACAATAAAATTTGATCTGCGTTGGGAAATATATAGTATAATATATTTAGTTGATACTACGAATTATACTTAAAAATTGTACTTTTATTTTACTAGAAACAGAGTTGGGTAACATAGACTTGTAATGATTAATTAATAACGAATAAAAAAATATCTGTACAGATTTTCGTCAGTTCTAAATATTTTTATTTTCAAGTTAACAAGCATTAGAGCTTATAATGATTTAATATCAAATAAAATCAGAAAACACAAACCTACATTTTTGGCTGAATGTCGTTTTTACAATATTAAAAAAAGAAGTTCAAAAACGATAAATTACGAAGTTAGAGTTATAAATATACGATTAAAGTAATACGAGTAAAATTTGTATTCATAGTTAATCCGAATAATTTATGAATCCAATGTTGCCCAACTCTGACTAAAAGTAAAAGTTTTTTAATTTATAAATGTCGAAATCAATTTGACAGCAGGGGGCGTTTTTATTGACTATTTTAGTTGGTATATCGATTGCTACTTGAAACATTTATCATTAATAGCCAGGAAGCCTTAACAGTTTGTAATTCGTTCGTGTCTCTTGTCTAGGAGGGTTGGATTTGAAGAGATCGCAGATGAAAAAGCTGAACAGGGGGAAAAAAAGTAGTCAAAAGACTAGTATTCAGTATTCATCACTTGTGTTAGTTGACTGGCACCGAATAGTGTGTCATTTCAGTAATTTGCGGCACGAGGCGTTAGTTTTGATGGCGGATAACGGGTTTGGTGTGTACGCGGTGATATATGTGTGTTTCGTCCACCCCATATTACTTTATGACTCCATGATTCATATCTCGCGCACGAGCGGATCTTCCCGTAGAAAAGCGTATTTATTGCTTGCATCAACAAAGTCACGTGACTTGAAAATTCAGCTCTTTTAATGCCCAAGATTTATAGCACCGTTCACATTGTGTAGTAAATACATAAAAGATCACACGGGGTAGCTTACTTATATACTTTCAAGACTGAGTTGCATACTTAATAAAGCATTAATGACATATTTTTCATTATATTTTTTATTATAAAGAAGTAGGTTTATAAAATCCATTAAAAATCTTTTGAATGAAAAGGGGGTTGGAAAGGGAACGAATTACTTAGTTGCTGTTACTGCGTAACAAACTACGATAATTGCTCAAATATTATGCTTTTGTATCGCAGTTCGAAATTTCATATTCTTAATTCATTATTCTTATTCTTTAGCATAAGGATTATCTAAATATTTATTGTCATTTATGATAGATGGTTAGTAAACTTTATCCTTAGTACACTTTGAATTTTTATGATTTTAACCCGTGCAGAAACTACCCCGTTAATAATGAAACAGGGCATGGAAGAGTTTTCCACGTCAAACCCAAACAACAAATTTCTTGCAAATACTTAAATTTTTTGGTATTCATTTAAAATCCTTTTGTAATTTTTTAGTATCGTTGAAAATTCTTTAAATTTTGATGATCTCAGAAGATTTTAAAAGATTTTTCAGAAGACTTAAAGAAATTAAAAAACATTTTAAGTTAGTTCTAAAGATTTTAATGAAATCTCAAATTTTTCAAGAGATTTAACAGATTTAAAAAATTTTTTTAATATTTATTGTTTTGAAATTACTTCTTTTAAAATACCTTGAAATCACTTGAAATCTCTCAAACTCTTGAAAATTCGCTGAAGTTCTTTAGTATCATTTAAAATCCTTTAAAATGCTTAATAAAATTTTTCAATTACTTGAAATCTTTTTAAATCCCCTTAAATTCCTGAAAATCCTTTAAAATTCATTAATATAATTGAAAATCCCTTGAAATATTTTTAAAAAATTTTGTACTATCTCGATTTTCATGTAGAGAGTCAGCAAATAGAAATCCAACCAATCGTCACGCTCATATCTATATTTATGTAATTTAAAGTTAAATATATTACAAATACAGCTTATAAGACGTATTGAAGTAGTCTTATTATTATCCATTTTTTCAATGATAAAGTTGATTCTGAGATTATGATTAACGATAAACCTGCATTTATAGATAAAACTTGAAAAGTTGGAAAACTTGACAGGAAGCTTGCTTGCGGTAAATCTTGCGTTAGTTCAGATTTGATACTTGGAAGAAGTAAGGCCGCTATGAGCGAGAAGAACCCAGGGGCAAGTTTCGTTCGGGAAGCCCTCGAAAGTCACTTAACTTAGATTGCAGGAGCGAAATGACTTTACTTTCCAAGAAACTTCCTATACCTACGAGAAATATTACGAATTCTGAAAAAAGTAAATAAAGTAGTCAAAATTGCCCCCCCGGAAAATTCAATGTTTGCTCAAATTGGAGAAACTAATTGTCTATATATTATATTAATATCCTGATTTTGAAACAATTTTACAAAGTCTAATTTCAACCCTCATAATTTTTTTAATTCACTAGCAACTATCAACTGGTGAAATCGTAAAAAAACATATAAATAGTTGAATGGTAATGGCCAGAAAAAATACAAAAATTTCATTTGATGTAATATACGATGAAGAGAACTTAGGGTTTTTTTCCTAGCTGATAAGAATGAATTGACCCGTATAGCACAAAAGTTTCCATAAACATTCCTGGACTATTCCACTGGAATTAGGTTCGGAGCATTCCGAAAAATTTTCCAGAAAGTTTCCCAAAAGTAGGTAAATGTCCGCATAACATAATTATCTTTTAATAAAAGCGAAAAATTACATAATAACATTTTAAAATTTACTTTAAAAATTTTTTAAGTATTTTAATTGGGTGTTTATTCTTGAAAAACTGTCTTCTTTGGCTCGTTGGTTAATTCACTTCCATATCTGATGAATTCAGTTGAAATGAAGATAAATCTCATCTAAGAAGAGGTTCAACTTTTAAATGAAATCTTTTCTATAAGGACAAAAAAAAGGTTAATACTATAGAATTATAATATACAAATACATTGAAAATTCACTGACGAGAATCAGCAGATTTTGACTGAAAATATACAAAGATTGCGATTTTATTATTATCGAATGCAGTATAACTATAAATTTTCATTTACTTAATATAAAAACGGTTCCTATTTTTGTTTCTATTACTTCAAAATTTCCTTTTTAACAAGGTACTCTCCATGTAAATTTTAAAATGTTATTACGTAAATGTTCGTTTTTATTAAAAGATAATTATAAAAAAAATTAATTATATATATGAATATTCCAGGGATGTTTATGCGGAAACCTTTGTGCTATACGGGGAAACATTGTAAACAATAAAAAATATTCATTTTCCGATAAAAGATTTAAATGGTAGCTTTCTATGGCAAACTTTCATTCGACTTTGAATGCACGAAATCCCTAGTTTGAGTGCAAATTAGTTCCAATGAACGTATTTCAATTGCAGAGTACCTAAAGAAACCATCTGTAAATGGAGATTTACATTTTTTACGTCTATCTCTGATTACACACAATGCAAATACAATTTTCATATTCTTTCACCTTCATGATCGTTAAATCTAACATTCGACCTCGAAATGAGGAACATTTCCATAAAAATCCGACAGCGGGCAGCATAATCAGGTGCATCAATTCTCTCTTGAGCGTCGACAGAGCATTTCGCAATCGCGATGGAGTCAAATTGATTTTTAATTTACTTCGGGTGCCGGGTCGATCACGTAAATTCGTGTTTGCTATGTCTGGACCACGGACCAACCGATAAACAACTAACGATCGAAACGAAACCATTTCAAAGTACGATGTAGACACGATTTCGTGAAACGTACATGACCTGCGAAATCAATCGCATTAAGTATGCAGTGACGCGTTTGTAAATAAATTTGAGCGCAATTCAATTTCATGGCTAATCATTGAGTTCTAAAAATTCGGATCCTCCAGCAAAGAAATCTTTATTTCATTATAAAATATTGCATTACTGACATGCAGACATTTTAACTTTGTGATTTTGTATACGTTATTGCAAAGATGGAATATCATTGGAAAGAGAGAAAATGAAATAAAAGGATTAATATTTGGTTCTCTTTGCATCCACTGCAGAGTTGGAGATCAAAGAGCAGAGAAAAGCAATTTTCTCTCTAATATTGCAAGAAGTGTTTACCAAGCTAAGAGAAATTCTAATTACAATATGGATCTTGGTTGACCATCAATTACGTGATGAACGCATTAATTAATCTATATTATGATGGGTTAAGCGCTTTACAATAGCACCCCGTTAAAGATATATGGTATATGGGTATAGCTATATTATGTACTTGCTCATCCATAATAACCATGGCTATTCGCGTTATCGCCTGGATGAATTTCTGTTAGTGCTTTTGCAGTAATTTAGAAGTTTTAATTTTAAACCTCCTGTATTATACAGCAGGATTTGTTACCTTTAGGTGAGAATATTATTCAACCAAACTGTTACAGACAAAATATATCTATAAAATATGGATTGTAAACCTTTGTAGCAGAATCTTTTTATTTTTTCGTTTAGATAAATTGTTTATACTTTTAAGAATATTTTAAACGAAGATTTTGTGAAAATTTACAAAACTTATTCCTTATCATACTAACAAAGATTTCAAAAAAGAGTCCTACTTATTGGCTCATATTGGCCAGGGTGGTCTAACCCCTTGAAACACCTGAATAAAATATCACGACAAATTTTAAAATTCGACAAAATCCATTAAAATCACATAAAATATGTTTATAATCCTAAATCCTAATTTACTAAAAGCACATATTGGATTTTAAATTAATCGAATTTTGCTTTTAAAACATCACTGAATTCATGAGCAGTTGATGTAAAAGGTGTTTCTCTTTTATAAAAATAATAGTGTTATATGGTAGCAGCGCAGAGCTTTCAATTTTTTCTTGTTATCCTCTGAAACAATGTTAGCTCTTGTTATCTCATTGAAAAAATTGAAAATAAATTGATGTATTCATTAATCCAACTCCATGTTATGTAAAACGTTGCAAAATCTCATAGCAACATAAAATATGATTCTGGTACACAAGATAACGATGCGTCGCGATATTCACCTAATGCAACAAAAGCAACGAGAATCAGTGGCTCGTTTCACGTGGAAATTGATATTACGAACAAACGCTGACGCTGCTATTTACGCCCCGTCGAATTGCGAGGTCTGTACAACGCTTTGCATTCTCTTCGTCTACGACTATAAAATTCGTTTAAAACATTCAGTCAATAGTAGACGATAATAATTGGATCTAGTCTAGCCTCGAACGGGTCTTCGGATATGACTTTCATTAAAATTTTGGACTGGAAAAGGTCTCGAATTTAACAAATATTTCCTAAAGCGTCTTTTATCGAATTAGGTACTGCGACTGATTCACCTCTCGATATTCCCCATTGCACTAAAAAGAGGTAAATCAGATTATTGGAATGCGTTATGCTAAAGGGCTTTGGGGTTGAAAAGGACACACAAAATTGGATTAGGAAAGATGTATTGTGATTAAAATATGATTTCCAAAGGCTTGATTAGTGCAAATCTGCTTATAATTATAGCATCATAAAATAATTTAAGTATTGCGTTTGAGCAAGAAATTTATGAAATCTCATCTCAACAGTTTGCAATCAAAGTATTAGGGGAGTTGAGCATATATTTTATATGTATGCAATAATTCTTGTCTGTATTTTGTGGAATCGTTACAAAAAAACTTGATAGTTTTGATTGGTCCTTCGTGTTTGTGAAAAAAAGGACGTGTAGAAAAGTAGAAAAGAGATGAAATGATTTGTCGTGTCTCGTCGAATAAAATCAAGTGCGTTGCAAATTGTGGAACTGTCTACTTCCATTCATGTATATCGTGAATGGCCGACCTGTCGAGCGCTATCAACGAATGAAATCTGGCTGTTGGTGCGATATGCGCGTTGCAGCGGAAATAAAATATCGAGGCGATAGCCGTAGGAAAATCCGATTTGAATTTAGTCGATGCATTTTGGAAAATAAGTTGTCACGTTTTATGCACCTAGAATTGTACCAATTTTATTCATATGAAGTAGTCTTCCGAAAAAAGTTATTGAGGCTTAAAGTTCTGAGAAAAGTCTATGGTTGTGAAAACCACAGAAATAGTTAAATATGGTACAACCACTCATACACTCTACAATATTCTAGAATGAAAGAAATCGTATCCGAGATTTATGTTATATTAAACTAAATTTTCAGAGAAGGCATCTCTATCTCATGAAATTTGATTATATATTCACATTTTCTCGCAAGTATATTCAGTAGAAGCTTTCACACTATGGTAAGCAGAAGTGAAAAATGCTTTTCGACCGTTCCCTTATATAGAATCCGGTGAAGATATTGCCTAAGAAGATATTAAAGCGAAATTTATTTATAACTCGCAACTTATTAAAATATTGAAATGTGATCAACTTGCCTTTACTGGTTTAGCAGAGTTAGTTTTTTACAATAAAAATGAATACAACATAGGAGGAAGTACTAAAAAAGTAGAATCTGAGGGAAAGTACTCGATTATGAAAATTAAGGCATGGCAAGAGATAAACGCGCGATAGCTCGTAGAAAGTTTGATATATTATCTGCTTAATGCAAATCATATTTCAGCAAAAGTCCATTTCTTTGGCTTAGCACAGTCTGCATTCGTATTTCGTACTTTGTGAACGCCTTGAGCTGTGTGAAGAGATATTAAGCGGCCGCCATTGTCATTAATGTTTAGGCTGCTTAGAATTCCTTGCACAGAAATTACGAGAAATGAAAACAGAATATAAATGTAATAACATTCTTAGTCTAAAAGCACTCAGGATTGAAAAGCAAAGCAGTAATGTGAAAAAGTGTACAATTTTATATTAAAGTAAAGAACCCTTCTCCGATCATTGATCTTCACCATTTTCTCTAAGTAATATAGGGAGTGCCTTTTGCGTTCGACTTCCAATTAAAAATTCCAGTGCGCCTAATTATCGGAACTACAACTCTCGACCAGGGACGTTTAATTAAGAAGTCTCTGGAGAAGATAGGGAAAAATGATTCTTTCTTGGCTTTAAATTCCCTGCTATAAAAATTAAAAATTCCTCTGCGTACTCTGTATTAGTTTTTTACAAAATATATTTTACAAGTTGTACAATTATTTTACGAGTGACTCATATTTAAAAACTATTTTTTTACCATAGACCACAATTGATGACCCTACGTTGCCACTGAATACTCCAGTAAGTACACTGAAGTGGGACATTGCCCTCCAGAGAACCTAATGGATACTTCAGTACCACTCAGACCGATTAACGATCCAACAGGATCGTTATAGGATAAATCGTTGGGCGACAAACGTAAATTATCTATCCTCTGAGCGAGAAGCATCAGTTTGATTATCACCCCAATTTATTTAATTGGATCAAATTCCAGTCAAGTCAATTATTTTTTATTCTGCGTTCCACGAGTATAGTGTTTCTCTAGTTTAAGTAATGTTTCAAACTGATGGAAACTAGAGAATAATGCAACATGAGATTTTTTAATTAAATTTCCATAGTATCATTTATCTGTTAAGGACACTTTCTCGCACTGCATGTAGATTCAAATCCTCTGCTTTTCATGATACATTTTACAGTCGCGCACTCCTGTTAATTCCATCCACTTCAAATTTTCCTCTTCGAGGGTTGAAACCGTTCCTTTTTCATAACGTTCCCATATCGATTTATTCGTCATAGGGCAAAGCTCCTCTACAAATTCCTTCTCCATAATTTATCGATGTATTCATTTAAACTACATTTTTTAATTCAATAATAATCCCCTCTGTTGCGATTATAATACAGTTTGAACATTATAATTATAGCCATGCCACCCTATCCCTCCCTGTATTTAATATTTATGCTTCTTCATAACTGATAAAACTTCTCCTCATTCCGTCTGACTTATCTATCCAATGTTTCACCAAATACAAAATCTCATTTCCCTTTATTTCTTCCTATTATACATCCTCCATTTGGTGCTCTGAAAAAGTTGAATTTGCCTCTTCTCAGTTTTCCCCACGGTAAATAGAGAAGCCGATAAACAACCACTAAACAACGAAACACAGAAAGCACCTCCCTTATTTGTTGAAAATACTACTGGAAAGAGGATTCTTCTGAGCGGTTGGATAGCAAAGAAAAATAAGAGTAAGGTGGTGCAGAAGCGGGTTTCGAACAGTTTACAGCGCTTCGAGAAATACCCCTGGTGCTACATTGTGCAATAAAACGCCGTAGGAAAGACTTTAGTGAAAGGCGAATTGTATTTTAACTATCGCTGTACGTGTTGGTGTGAAAGCAAAGGCAACTGCTAATGAGCAAAATTCTATTCAAAGTGTCCACTCGTGCTGCTGTTCCAAATAAAACGGTGCACTAATTAAAGTGACGATTTCCTTTTTCTTCTGCTTTTTTATATCTTACATTGTTTATTTAAATTCATAAATTTTCATACGGAATATACAATATTAAGTGAATGGTGTCTGAGTAGGACAATTCTTTTCAAAGTACTGAAGGACCCTAGTCTTACAAACAGTTTTATATTTGATTTAAAGTAGTGCCCTAAATTCAGTGAAATCTCTCAAAGTCAGAAGAATTGTATTGGAATCTTCGGAAGGTGTACAACTGTACACACACTTGGTCGAGTTGGCAACCCCTCGATAAAAATTGAATAAAATGTTTGAAGCATTTTACGCTATGAACTTTTGAATCAGGCTGCTTTCTCTGCGAGAGACACTTGAAACTTGAAGAGAATTACGAAAGGGCGGATGCATAGCTAATGAAAAGGATGACGATTTAATTGAATATTAAAAACTCCACTTAGTGGAGATGTCGAGGGAAGAGTTATTGGGGTATGGATAAAGGTATGAAATTGGCTACGACTGATTTTAATTAAAAACAAACATCACTCTAACTAGAAGACGTTCTTTCGCAGACCAATCGTGGAAGCAAACGATCGTTACATGCTTCGAACACCAACCCTTGTTCTATCTTTCTCCCTTCCTTGTTTCCTCAGTTTCTCTTTTCCAAATGTATCCTTCGATTTTGAATCACGACCGAGACGATCCCGTCTTTTCCGCATTTCTCTTTCTACTTTCTTCTTGCCCTTTTTAGTTTATCTCTCATTTTCCAACGAACGTGAAGTGGTTCACACGAAAGTGCAACCCTCTTTGAACGTTTCTAAGAGTGCTGCATAACGGATAATTAGAAGTGGAAAGACTGCACATACCTTGTGTTTCGTCTTTGTTAAAGGTTCTTGAAAGTGACTTCGATTTAATAAGATGCCTAAGAGAATAAAGGGTAATTGATTTAATTCAGACCTCTTTAGTTGAGCCAATTTTCACTCACGGGAAATTTCATAAAAAGGGTGTTGTAGAGTTACCAACAGAAACAAAGAATGGAAATGATAGGGGTAAGTATCAGCAATTTTTCGCTCACCCTTCTCATTTCTCTTGTAAGAAGTGGGGGACAGACTGCAATGGGTTGGGAGTCAACGTCTTGGAGTGAGAAAGATAAGAAAGCTCCTTGAGCTCACAGCAAAACACTGGCCTATGAATAAGCAAAGTCAAGCATGGAAAAACCGAGGGGTGGGTAACTTTTCTTCTTTTGAAACTTCGAATTTCCCATCGAGACTCGTCAGTTCACGTATACTCTTATATGTACCACGAGATCAGGGGCTTTCTCCTCCAAGCAGGATGTGCTCCTACAGGATGTTGTATCCTTAATGTATTTACCTTCACTCCCAACCCTGATAATCCCCGCAGCTTTCTCTTATAATATCCTGTACCCAGTTCCTTACAGCTCATCAAAGTCTGTTCAGTAAGCAAATTTTGAATCCTTTTACACCGGATATTGGTATTCACTTTCTCGAGATCATTTATTTTGCATCCAATTTAATTTATAATCCTAAATTCCACAGGATTCGGATTTAATTAGAATGTACAAACATTGGAAACTTTCTGAAACATAAAGAAGGGATGGATTTTCGTATGCTTCAATTATAAAACGCGTTGGAAGTTTATAGTTTATATTACCAGTGCTAATTCATGAGATGAGATTTGATGTATTGTAATGTATTTTGAAATCACAAAAACTGTTAAAAATTTTGATGAGAGAAATCGAAGCGAGAAGAGTGTTGTCCAGAAGTAATGATTTCAGTTACCCTTGGAGAAAGTTTCCGGTTTTAATTCAATTTTGTGGTCATTCCTGATACATCCAGCCATTATTTATCGATCCATCTTTGTTAAGGTGCCTATTAGAGAAAACAGCTTGCCATTAAAGAGGAATATTTTATCCCGAGGTTCGGGTGTCCCGTGAAATTCTCCAGGGACAAAAGGAGTGCAGATACGTTATGTCCTTTCAGTGCAGATCCTCGCCAAGTAGGAGGTGGAACTGGTGCTAAGTAGAAAATCGTGTCTGGCATATGAAACGGGCCCTAACGCAGTTGCTGCTTGCTAATGTGGGGTGTGGCAGCGTCTTGAACGTACTCCAAGGGCCACCAGAACCCCTCTCTTTACGTTTTTGTCCTCAAGGTGCATCTACATCGGAAACGACTAAACTTAGTTGAAAATATATGCTTCCTAGTTCCGTGCATCCTTGCTCCATGCTAATGAAGTTGGGATTTCCTCCTAAAAATGACTTTACAAATCGATAACTTTACTCAAACTTCTGCCAGACTGTTTCTAAGTATTTATTTTCAAAGATGGAAAAGATGGCTTGGTGACTGGTTCTATTTAAAAAGCATTGTAAACTGTCATGTAACAAGTCGAGGAAGCCTTCACGTTGAATAGTAAAAAGTTTATGACCCATAGATTTGATATGGAGTTGACATAAACCCAAAGGTAAGACAATACGAGTATGAACTGTAGCGACCATTTCAAAGCCATCTTGCTCAAATCGCTCCTCTGGGATGATCTCATACATAAACTAGACGTCTAGAAGTCAGGAAAACATTTGAGAATTCTTGGTATATCAGAGAAGTTTCGGTACGTCAAGGCGTGATCTCAGGGACTCTGGAGAAATTCAAAAACTTTGGAACACCGGTAACAATGGAACTGCTGGTATCGAAGTTTTAACGGTGGGATCTTTCATGCCTGACTCTAACTAGATTCTTCTACTGAATCTACTATTTTCCGCGAATATTAACTCTCACCTCTCTGTTATTAGAAAGCTTTATATTTTCTTGACTTGATTGGAGATTATTTCTTTTGGTAAATCTAATAATCGTATTTCTTCGTAAATTGTTAATGAATATTTAATTAAACAATGTGTCCGAGATTTACTTAGTGGTATTTTGTTTCGTGTGAAATATTGGTTGGAGTTTCGAGGATAGGTTCAACAATACAATTCTAGTACAATGCACACTACAGATAGTGTGAAGGTAATACGAACAATAGTATCGAATCTCTCTTTGTCGCTCTCCTTCCACCTCGACCTTGTTCAATGCATGTAATCCCAATCTGAAATATTCTCTCCTTGGAGGTGCCTTATCACAAGCCAGGGTGAAATGTCGGACTATAGCACACTCCCTGATATAGGCTAGGTTACCAAGATAACTTATAGTTACGCAGACGTTTGCGAACGAGATGGCGAATTGCGTAGTCATACGTGAAGGCGGACGGATGACTCGAATCGCTGGGGAAATTCAGATCTCTCGAGACACGTCTACCTACGGGATTTTCGCGCGATTCGTGTAAAGGGTGCGGAGGATTTCTGTTGATAAAGCTGGGGTGAAATGAAACAATGTAGATTTGCAGAATAGAGGGTATTGATTTTTTAAATAATTTACTTGTCACGTTCGAAGGCTGAGTCCACAAATATATTGCTAATGAATATATCATTCTATTGAATATGGGATTATCTATTTATTATCTATTTTATCATTTCTATTATCAACTATTTATAATTATACCACATCAAATTTACCTGGCGTCATTGGATTGAAGTTTCCGATGTCTATTCTGATGAATTTTTTTTATTGTTATTCTTTTTTAGGCAATCAAAATGGGGCAAATTTTCTTATCCTGGTTTTTTTTTGGTCGCTGATTACGAAAAAAGTGATACAAATTTCAAAAACGAAATAGCGGATACAATATTGGCGGACTGGTTTAGTGTTGCCTAAAAATAATATTTTGTTACCTAAAATAATATTTAATCCTAATATTAAGTATTCGGTATGAGAGGTTTTTTGAAGTCACTCTGAATACATTTTAATGCAATAAAATTAGTAAGAGATACAAAAAATGACAATTTTCAACATCAGACCAGGTTTCAGTATCCACTGCATCATCCTGAAATTGTATAAAAATATACATTATTATTATTATCATATAAGATGTTCATAATTTTGAAATATTAAATATTTTTCAATAATAAATCCAATTCACAGATCGTGGAAACAATGTCCGGCAACTCAACTTTTTTCTAAATATGTGCTTCATTTTGTTCAATTTTATCTGATTTTTTCACATAAATAATTTATTTTTTGATATAATAATACTGTAACTACTATACTATTCAAATAGCACTTACCGCTAGCAGATGAATCCATTTTTTAGATTTGAAAAATCTTGATTCTATGATTTTCTGTAAACTTCGAAACACAGAACTAGTTTTGGTTTTTGGGTTTTGGGAATATTGTAAACTTTTTTTGGATGCATTTATTTCAATAAATATAAAATAAAAATAGTCAAACTAGTCGTCTGAAACTTCAACCCAAAACATTTTAAGTGATATGAAATAATTTCAAAGTATTCTAAAGGATGTTAATATTTTTAAAATGATTTCAAGGATAATTAATTTTCTGTTTCAGGTCTTAATGCCGAATTATTCTACGTGAGAGAGGGGGTTATTAACAACTATGCATTAAACTTTGTGGTCCCAGTTCCAGTGAATTTGGCTGATTTGGAATTCTCTTGGCACAGCACAGTTGGGGAACCGGTAAGAAATTAGCGTCTTTATTCTTTGAAATTTCAGGCTTAAATTAGAACACGTGATTAGTATTAGACATAGTAATCTGTTACAGTAATAAAGCTGAAAATCCTGAAACTCATATTCTTAATCTATTATAGGCGCAGTATATGACAGATGTGACAATTATAAGAAAGAAATTAAGAAACTTTATATTAACGTACAAATTGAATATAAAAATAATTACGTGCTATTTGGACGTAACAGGTATTTGGACGTAAAATGGTCACTAATATTTGGATAATTGTGAGTTTAATTTACAACAAGTGTCAATATAATTAAAGAATATGGTATAAATAAAAATTGCTTTCTTTTTGAAAAATAAAAAAAAGCTATAAAATCGAAAATGGTACTCTCTCAATCTGAATTAGTAAGAATTTGACTAAGTAAATTAGTAGCCTTACATTTTACTACTAAATTAGTCATTTCTCCACTTTTTACTAAATGAAATAGTAAGTCACTTATTACCAATGTGAATTAGTAAGAAAAACTTACCAATATATTTAGTAGTTTTACTTACTAATTGGATTCTTTACAATTCAATTAGTATTATAAAGTATTTTCAGTTATCCCAGGCGATTTTAATGGATATTAAAATATTTTTATGATTTTAAAAATATTTTTGGAGTTTTAAGATATTTTTTAGAATTATAATTAATCAATCATTTTCCCTTGGAATTTTAAGGAGTTTCTAGTAATTTAAAGAAATTTTGAGGGATTTTAAAGGGTATTAACAGACTATCAGGGAATGTAAACAAATTTCATGCGATTTTTAGCAATTTGAGAGATTTTCACAAATTTTTAAGGGACTTTCAACGAACTTTCGGTGGTTTTGTAATCCCTCACAGAATTCAAAAGATTATGCGAAATTTTCAGGGAACAAAAATTTTTTTTATGAAATTGTAAGGTTTGTCTAGTCATTTTGAGAAATTTAAGGATATTTTTAGGAATTTTAGAGATTTTTATCAATTTTTAATTGATTTTTGGTGATTTTTAAAGTTCCTTACGGAATTTTAAGCGATTTAAGAATATTTTGCGAAATTGTAAGAGATTTAAACATTTATTCATGGAATTTTAAGGGTTTTCGAGTAATTTTACAAAAATTCTTATGACTTCTTAAAGATTTTGCGAAATTTTAAAGGGACTAAGTAAACACTTTTTCATGAAATG
>JAUESI010000035.1:1808703-1821206 GCA_032275145.1 Synergus laeviventris
ATATAATTTCTCTATTGTTCAGTGGGACATTGATTTATTCCTGAAGTAAAACAGATGACTAAGTGAAGAGAAAATGTAATTTCGTTTTAGTACAAACAATTTGATTTCTCTTTAATTTGCATTTACGAGCCCACACATAGAATACGCAGGGGGTCTCTGCAGGTCTGAACGTTCCTGAATAACGCACTGGCTCCTCGGGATCTATGTAATTTCGATAATAATTTGCTCACGTGTGAAATCGCTACCGACGATTCACTGCGCAAATGCTGCTGCGTGAACATGGAGAAGGTCACGATTTCATCAACGATTGAGGCACGACGATTACGAACAATTTGCGCGAAATCTTTGCCCAGAACGTCATCATAACATGCACATTTACAAATATCTTGAAGAAAACTTATCGTGATATGGTTTATGGTGATATGGTTTAATTTAATATAACAGTGCTGTATATCTTCAATTTCGGAACTTTGAATAATAATAATAATAATAATTAATACAACAAAAATTGCCCCATTATTTAGCCCTAATTAAAATAGGGTTCTAACGAGCTAGGTACTAAATGTTTATCCTGGAAGCGATATAGTAGTAATATCTTATTAATTATACCAATATATTATATTGGTATTCCCACCTTATAAAATAATGTAATAAAACTGAGATGTATATTGGTAAAAATCTTGCAACTTAAAAACTTTTTTGGAATACTTTAAAATCTTTTGATATTTCTTGCATATATTTAGGTACTTATATATTTTTTTAGTATTCATTTACAATCCTTTGAAATTTTTTAGTATCTCAAAAGTTTTCAAGAGCTTTAACAGGTTTTAAAGAATCTAAAAATTTTCATTTTTCCAATAACTTAAAATCACTTTAAATCTCTTGAAACTTCTTCAAATTCCCAAAAACTTTTTCAAATCCTTTAAAATATATTGAAATTTTTAAATCTTGTCAAAGCTCTAAAAAATTCTCTGAAGTTCTAAATTCTCTAAAACTCTTTAAAAAATCTTTAAAATCACTTGAAATATTTTCAAATTCCCAAATCCAAACATCTTTTGAAATCGCTTAAGTGTCTTGAAATTTTAAAATCTTGCGTGAAAGCTTTTAACAAAATTTTTAATTACTTGAAACTATAATCTGAATTCTTCTAAAATTCTTAAAAAATTCTTTAAAGCCACTTGAAATCTCTTGACATATCCTTAAATTCCTTAATATCACAAAAAATCCCTTGAAATACTTTTAAAAATTGTTTTTAATATCTTAACATTTCGTCCCTAGAATTTTTTGAAATATGTCTTAAAATCCTTAAAATTCAAAAGTACAGGCAGCAAATAGAAATCCGCAACCATGGGTGAAAAAATTGTGGCATCAGATTTCACGATCGCGAGAATGTATTTCGGTTTAATGCTATTCTCTGCGATTTAAATTCGGATTTTTTTTTGAAAATTAATAAGTTAAGTAATCCAATATTACAAACAATTAATCCAAGAATAGTTTTATTTTGATGGGATATTGACCAGTTTTCCGAAACTACTTGGTCAGGACCACACAAAGAATAGGGCCCCAACAGAATTCCACCTAAGTTTCTGCACGGAAGGTTTAAAAAAATTGTTGATATAAAAATTTTGAAATCGCAGAATCATCTATTTATATAGGAGCAGTTCAGTAATGTTCCTTGTGCGAATTCCGTGTGGCGTTATTCTAGTTTGTGCCATATATTTTCATGGGAACCCAAAAAACGCCACATTGAATGACTGGTTTTTTTTTAATATGCATCCAACTCTATCTAAGTTTGGCCTCCGTTTTGAATTGGAGAATGAAAAAAGTCTCAAAAACAAAGCCGACTGGGTTCACATGAAAGAGAAAAATCGTCTCGCTGCAAAAAAGAGAAAACGTCGGTAGGTATATAACCACACGCGAGAATAATTCTCGTTTCTAGAAATCTGTCGGATCGAAAACCGTGAGTCAATGGAGTCTATTAGGATGTTGAAAAAAAGTATTCAAAGAAAGAAAAAAAGGAAAATAGAAGCAGGATATAATATATATTGTTCAATATAAATCGGGAGAATGAATTAAGGAGAGAAAACGGAAAACCAAGTCATATATATATAGATATACCTATAGCAACAACAATTAAAGTATACTTGTTTCGAGTCGCATGCTCGGCAATCTAAATGTTGCTCTCGAGGACTTGAAATGCAAGGAGGTCCCTTTAAAGCTCAAACCTTAAAATATAGATAGTAATTAAATGAGAACCCCTGGTACGAAGGTATAGTAACGCCCACGCCATGCATCAAGCATGACGTAGATAGGTAATGCTGCTGCAGATGGAGAAGATGGTCCTCGGAGATATACCCTCCGTTTCTACCTTAGTATAGGGTCAGCTATCTCGCGCGACCCATCTCCGCCTATCCAATCACACACTGCACCCCGCGTATGGCGTATGGCACGCAAGCGATAATACACGGTGTCCCAATTATCCCCCAACACGACAGGGCAATACTTGCCATATCGTGAGACGAGCTGAGAGTATTTTCAGCTCCTCCTGGTACCCCTCTTCAACAACCGGACACCCACTGTGCCAGCTTATAACATATATATAATAGACGTACCTATATTTCTACCATGCTAAACATTTCTGTAGGTATATATATAGGTTCCTGTTCAGGAAATTGGCGAAGGAAGGAAGGATCCTGAACAGGCTGAACAGGTTCCTTCGGGGAGTGATTTGTGATGACATAATGTCTCCTGTATAAGAAGAAGTTTCGCTCGGCAGAAATTTTGATCGGATTCTGATAGTACTATTCTGGTCCTGATCTGGAAAACTGGAAAGGACCCCACAAGGCGCGTCACGCTGCACTGTCACTGGTAAATATCCCACGTAGGGAAAACTGGTCAATACTCCACCAATATTAAAAAGCTATTTTAAATTCATTATTTGCAATATTTTATTACTTAGCTAGTTAATTTTGAAAATTTTACAAGATTTCCAACATATCAAGATTTTCTAAATGATTTTAAGAGAATTTGAATTAAAAGCGATTTCGAGAGATTTCAAGTTAATTTACAGTGTTTTTAAGGAATTTCAAAAAAATTCCAACTAGATTCAGGATTTTCAATTATTCTTAAAGATTTGTAAATATTCTAAAGGATTTTTAAAGATATTAAACAAATTTGAAAGGATTTATAAAAAGAACATAAAAACATTAAAGAATTTTCAAGAAATTGCAGAGTTATCAAATATGTGAAAGGATTTAAAAATTCTTGTAATCTCAATCTGAATTAGCAAGAATTTGACTAAGTAAATTAGTACTTAGCCTTAAATTTGACTATTGAATTATGTCATTTTTCCACTTTCTACTGAATAGAATATTATCAAAGTGAATTAGTAAGAATAATTGTTGGAAATGCAACGATGATATTAGACACTTAATAGTACAGATTCCAGAAATTCACAGAGAGGGATTTATATTTCATATACCTGAGGAGCTATCCACTAGAGGTATTGAGGATGGACAGTTGTCCCTTGGCTTTTTAGTCACAGCACAATCTTTGACTCGTAAAGGTTATACTTCTCCAACGGAATCAATCTAAAGACTGTAATAAAGTGTTTTCACCTTTTCTTTTACATACACATAATATTTGTAGTGCTTTTTCACAAATATATGTATTTATACTTTTTCATGCGTTATTTTATTAAATCCTGCTGTGCTTTCGATACGCTGAATTAAAGTGGCATATGCCAACAATAATAACTTACTAATATCTATATTTAGTAGTTTTAATTACTAATTGAATTGTTCTCAATGAATTTTATTGTTCTTCGAACATCAGTAATGTTAAACTTTTATATATAAATAACTATAATTTTTTAATAAATAATATTAAGGGATATTAAAATGTTTTTATAGTTTTCAAACGATTTTATGGAATTTAAAGAAATTATCAGGGGTTTTAAGGTAATTTAAAAGATTACCGAGGAATTTAAAAAAAATGTTTTTGAAACTTATTTCTTTTTTTTGTAATGATTGTTAAAAGATTTTGACAAATTTTTAAGGGACTTTATTGAAATTTAGGTGATTTTAAAGTTCCTACACGGAATTTTATACAGAAATTCCTCTATTTAGTCCTATATTTAAAATAGGGTTCTGACGAGATCCTAGTAGGGAATTCTATTTTCAACATATTTAATAAAATATAGTAGTTATATATCTCAATAAAATAATGTAATAAAACTGTAATTATTTTCCACGTCAAAACCAAACATCGAGTAAAAATAGAGAATTCCTAACATTTTCCACACCAATTTCAGCAGATTTCAAGAGATTGACAGATTTTAAAGAATCCACAAATATTTTTTTTTTCAAATTACTTCGTAAATCTTCTGCAACCTTTTAAAATATTTTTCGAATACCCTAAAATAATTCTAAATCTCTTGAAATCTTTTAAGATGTCTTGAGATCCTTTAGGAAATATTGATATCTTTACAATCTTATAAAATTGGTTAAAATCATTTTAAACTCTCCTTAAAATCACTTCAAATATTTTTTAAATCCTTTAAAATTCTTTAATATTATTTAAAACCTCTTGAAATACTTAACAACATTTTTTCATTATTTAAAAATCTTGAAATTCCTCTATATGAAGTCGTTTGAAATTCTTTAAAAACTCCTTAGAATTACTTGAAATTTCTTGAAATCAGTTGGCAGCTCTTAACATGATTTTCAGTACCAATGGGTGAAAAGAGATTGTGCCTTCAGATTTCGGGATTGCGAGAATATATTTTCGATTTACTACTATACCTCTTTTTTTATATTACGATCCCTACTAGAATAGTTTTTTAATCTTGACAGGGTATTGACCAGTTTTCCCTTATACCTGGGGTATTTATCAGTGAAAGCGTGATGCGCCTTGTGGAGTGCTTGCAAGTTTTGAGATCATGATCACTCTAAAACTACGGGAAACTAGCCAGGGCCCCACCAGAGCCCCATGTAAATTTCTGCACTAAATAAGTGCCACAATTCTCATACAACCCGTACAAATTGCACTTGTGTAGACTTATTTTTTTTGTAGAATCGACAATGGCTATAGGCACTAAACATCTTGATTTATAACACCGCATACGCATACCTTCTCGACGGCTTAGTAGACCGCTCAATTATTAGTTTAAAAATAGGTAATTGCCTACAGAAGCTAAAAAACAACAAATTTAAAAAAACGCACAATAATGATCTATGCACAATAGGATAATCGGCTTTACCATATCCTATTAGATATGCGGGTTGACTATATATATATATACATTACAAGGAAGGTACTCCAGGTGTGCCTAGCCGATTTTAATGATATTTATATGTTGTAGAGGACCAAAAACTAAGCAACACGTACTTTTTTTATCGTTCAATAAACGGTTTAAGGGGGTGAAACAGATCCTCAAATATTGAGGTAAAAAATGATTTTTTGATTGGTTTACACGCAGAAGAAAATAATATTTTTCAATGAAATAAATGGAAAAAGTTGCGCCATATAATAAGGGATGAAAATCGCTATTTGCCCGACTTAATTGAAAAATTGTAAGGGGGAAGCCACCACATACAAAAGAGGAAAATAATGGAAAGTGAGGCAAAGTTTAAGGGAAAAATACGAAAAAAAATATGTTATATGAGGGTTTTAAGGGTCGTTGGATCAAATTTTGATAACATTTAATCAGCCATATTGAATCTGCCATTTTTAATTTTGAAATTCTGTTATCAAATTTGGATTCAGCGACCCCGAAAACCCCCGTACGTATACACAGTTTTATCACTATTGCAAGTTGCGTATATGCATAATTATAGGATAAAGTGTGTTTAGGGGTAGTTACCCCCTATAATACGATTTAAAAAAAAAAAGAAAAATCACGTCAACTTACACTTGTTCTGTCGTTTAACATATTTTTTTTTTCAAATTTTGCCTTTAACTTTGCCTCACTTTCCATTATTTTCGTCGTATGTAGGTGGTGGTTTACCCCCTTAAAATTTTTCAATTAAGTCGAGCAAATAACGTTTTTCATCCCAAATCATAACGCAACTTTTCCAAATAGTTTCATTGAAATATATTATTTTCTTCTATGTGAACATATCAAACAGTCACTTTTTACCCTTATATTTGAGGAAGTGTTTCACATTGGTATTCCCATTGAAGAGTTTTCCAAGTCAAACCCAAAATATCAAGTAAAATAGGGAATTTACAACATTATTTGTTTTCAAATTACATTAAAATCTTGCAATTTTTAAACATTTTTTGGAATACTTTAAAATTATTTGCAATCTTTGTTTTGGAATTCTTTTTAAAATCCTTTGAAATTTTTCAGTATCATTAAAAATCCCTTGAATTTCGAGAATCTCAACCTTAAAATCATAGGTTTTTATGAAAATTATTATTACACTACTTTTTCATAATATTTAACAACTAGAGATTTAAAGCAATTTCAAAAGATTATTATTTTACATTTTGATAACTCTACAATTTCCTGAAAATTCTTTAATTTTTTTTATATTCTTTTAAAATCATTTGAAAATTGTTAACATCTTTAAAAATCCGTTAGAAGATTAACAAAAATTTTATAATAATTGAAAATCTTGAATCTTACCAAAATGTTTAAATTATTTTAAAAGTTGGAAACTTTCTAAATTATTTTTTAATTCTTTAACAATTCTTTAAAATCATTTGAAATCTCTCAAAATATTTTCAGATATTTTGACATCTTAGAATTTTCTTGCAAATTCTTAAATTTTTTGGCATTCTTTTAAAATCCTTTGGAATTTTTTAGTATCATTAAAAATTCCTTGAACAGATTTTCAAACATTTTTCTAAAGACTTAAAAGTTATTATAAACATTTTAAATTATCTATAAATATTTTAATGAAATTCAAGAGAATATTTAACAGATTTTTAAGAATCTAGAAATGTTTTTTGTTTTGAAATTACTATCTTTAAATTTAAAAAATTTTTTTCAAATACCTTAAAATCACCTTAAATTTCTTGAAATCCTTTATATTGTCTTGAAATTTTTTTAAACTTGTGAAAGATCATGAAAATTCTCCTTTCAAGTATTTAAAAAAATTTGTTATTACATTAAAATCTTGAAACTCTCTTGAAGTTTTTTGAAATTCTTGAAAAACTCCTTTAAAACCACTTGAAATCTTTTGAAATCGTTTTAAATTCATTACAATTAGTTGGCACCAAAATTGGTGAAAAGAGATTGTGGCTTCAGATTTCGGGATTGCGAGAATATATTTTCGATTTCTAAAAACTTTCATATAGTTAAGTAATAAAATATGGTATTACAAATAATTAATCCAAGAATATGCAGTTTTCCCTACTTGTGGTATTTATCTAGTTAAAGCGTGATGCTCCTTGTGGGGTCCTTGCTAGTTCTCCAGATCAGGACCACACTAGAACTACGAAAATCTGGTCAGGGCGCCACTAGATTTTTGTAAATAACAAATACACTAGGGGAAAAATGGCACTTTCAAATTAATAAATTTATAGCTTTTTTAATTTTGACCACAAAACGTGAAAATTTGACCAATAAATATCAAAAACTGTCTTCATTATTTTCTTTGTCTAAAAAATTAGATATGTAATCACTGTCAGCTTTGATTAGCATTTAGATTCCATGGGATTTTATGTTATTTTAAGAAGGTATTTGATTATCATTCGTGGACAGAACCACACAACTACGAAAAACTGGTCAGGGCCATCCAAATGTCTTCATAGTCGAAAAAAGGGAAAGGGCATGAGTCTCCATTAACTGATTATTAATAGCTTCCATGGTTCATATTATTAATGACAAATTCCTCGCATCTCGCAAAAAATGATCTGATTTTTGACCAAGGTCGCGTGACTCCTGAGGAGATCAAAATGATCACGAAAGAAAAAAAAGGTGTTATAGGTCTCTGATAGATTGTAAGGTATTCCAGAAAGCATGAAACTTAACTGAAGTTTGAAGATCCTTGATCATAATTCTGGTTTATCTCTAATTATATCATTTTCCCCTTGTCACTAATTTCGCATTTGTCTTCACCGAGTAAATCCAGTATACAGAGTACGTAATTCTCAGCGTCAAAGCGAAGAGAAAACGGCGGTAATCTTCAACCATAAATACGCCACGCATAACTTATTCGTATAGCTCGCAACTTTGGTAAGTGATAAATCGCAGAAAGAAGCGCTGTAACGATATTCACGGTAGCTTCTGATGGTCCTCAATTTAAGAGGTATTCAGTACGACACAAAGACGTCGGTAGCCCCATATGTCATCGTGGCAACGTCTACAGTGGCGGTTCCTTGGTGTTCTGTACGTTGATGACGTACCTATATAACATAGATCCGTACACTGACCGTATATTTACGGTGCTTTGCTTCGGAATAAGAGGGACCTAAAGACGTAAGCGATCGCTAATTGATGTTAGTCGAATGACTTTCTGTGTGGTCCTTCGTCCAACCTTTCTTCATTTTGTTATCAACCAATAAGAGAAGAGGACTATGAAGCGTCAAAAGATTCGATCCCTTTTTAGAAATGTCATGCGTAGGAGTTATTATATAATTTTGATATTGATTGTGGGAGTCGCTGATTAATATGATCTGCCATTGTTAGATTTTTATGCTTTCTCTTTTTCTCTGCTGTAAATGTTTCGATGTAATCGTCAAAACTTACGCCACTTTTTTAAGTCATCAAGTTCGTTAATCACGATTAGAAAGTGTTTCAAAACTACCTTTATAGTATTTATTTCGATGTGCTGAATTCATCTCTGACAGTATTCGAATGCGAACTTACATCTAATTAAGAATATAGGAAAAAAGTCATGACAGCGATTAGTTGACGTCTACATTATCCGCAGCAATGCAACTACAGGCGTGTCTTTCTCACGAGCCAGTCAACTTACATGTTTTCCGCGTGAATGGCAGTTGGCAATTTAACGATATGGCAAAATTCCGACATTTTCCGCGAGTGCGTTATCGTGTGTGCGCGTCATGTGCATGTGTATACAAGATAGAAAAGGATCGCTTGAACAACTTATTGCGACGATTGCTATGACAGTGACAGTTCGATAATTGTACTACCTCGTGCAACTACGGGGAGGCAAAGTTAAATTCATTTTGCAATCCTACAAACTGACTCCTATCACTTTTCCCTATAGGATAAACCAACTTTAAATCCGATTCAGATTAAGAGAGTATCAACTTTTCCTAATCTTAACAATTATTTATCTCATGCTTCTCTAAAGACACCTTGATGTCTGTCTTTTGTCAATTCCAATTCTCTATTCAAGAAACCCTTCAGTTCTTTTGACCTCTAATCTTATACAAATTGCAAAACACTTCTCAATATTCTTTTGAGTTGATATTGGGTAAGCAGGCACTTACGAAATAACGTCCATAGCATCTATATGCGATTGCCACTTGATTGAAGAGTTGAAGGTTGACTGACTTGTCATTGATGAGCCATATTATAATCGAGAGACGGTAATTTGCTGCCCACTCCAAACCGTGCAGAAATTGCCCCATTTTGCCGTATTTAAAATGGGGTTCTGACGACGCCCTGGTCGTGATTTCTATTTAAAAAAAAATATTTTTATATAATTAGGCATTTATGGGACAACGATATAATAGTAACATCTCATTAATACCAATATTGTTGATAATGAAACAGGGCATTGAAGAGTTTTCCACGGCAAAATCTAACATCGTGAAAAATAGAGAATTCCCAACATTTTCCACACTTCATTACTTATGAAAATATAAAAGATGGTTCTTTGAATTTTTTTCAATAATCTTCAACTCAAGAATTAAAAATTTCCAAAACATCTTAAAGCATTTCAAGAGATTTCAATTAATTTTAGAGAATTTCAAGTAATTTCAAGAGATTGTACAAGATTTCGAATTAATCAAGATTTCCTAAAGGATTTCAAGGGATTTAAAGTGATTTTAAGGAATTTCAAAATATCAAAAAAATGTTTAAGATTTGAAATAATTTGAAAACTAAAAATGTTTTTGGATTCTGTAAAATATGTTAGATCTCTTAAAATCTACTGAAATTTGTCGATATACCCTTTGAAAGCATTTTAAATATTTTGAAATTCTTTGAGATCACTCAAAAACTTTGTTATATCTTTTGATATCTCTTTAATTTCCAGTTATTAAAAATTATGAAAAAATATAATCATAATTTACATATATGACTTGATTTTTTCATAATTTTTAATAATGAGAGATTTAAAGAGATTTCAAAAGATTTTATAGTATTTTAAAGAGATTTAACAGATTTTAAATGTCTGTTATTTTGCATTATTGTATAAGGTGTAAATATGTTCATAAGGTTGGTATTAATGAGACATTACTACTATATTGTTGCCCCCTAAATGCCTAATTATTATATATTTAAATGGGCTAAATGGGGGGGGGGGTGAGCATTTTTGCTCGGGTTACCCATTTTTTCATGAAAATTATTATTAAACTATATTTTATGATTGCATATATATATAATATATGTATAATATATAATTTTTAGTAACTATAGATTTAAAGAGATTGCAAAAGATTACAAGACTTTTTATCTCGAAAGTATTTAAAAAGTTTTTTAATGTTTTCAAGGGATTTCAACAAATTTCAGTTGATTTCAAGGAATTTAACGTATTTAAAAAAATCCAAAAACATTTTTTGTTATCAAAGTATTCAAAATCTTGAATTTTTTGAAATTCCTTAAAATCACTTGAAATCTCTTGAAATCGTTTCACATTCTTTGATAACTCTGAAACTTCTTGAAAATTAATTTTTATGGTAATGATTTAAAGTTCTTTTAAAAGCCTTTCAAATTCTTTAATATGGTTTAAACCCCCTTGCAATATTTAACAATTTTTTTTTAATTCACCACTTCATTCTTTTTAAAAAGATAAATTATTAATCGCCTGCAGATTTTTAAACTACGATATGTGTTTAAGTATATTTTTACAAATTTTGAAGTAATAGAAACAACAATAGGAATTTTTCTTATATTAAGTAAATGATACTTTATATACAATAATTTTCCAAAGTTTCTCAAAAATAGTCAGTGAAAAATTAATGAGCATCAAACTAAATATTCTACACTCGATATATAATAATAAAATCGCAATCTTCTTATACGTTACAAATTTTCAGTAAAAATCTGCTAATTCTCAGTGAATTTTCAATGTATTTGTGTATTATAATTCTATAGTATTAACCGTTCCTTATAGAAAATATGTCATTTAATTAATAAATTTCAAAAGTAAATTTTAAAATGTTATTATGTAATTGTTCGTTTTTATTAAAACATAATCATAAAAAAAATTCATTTTGTTAATTTCTACTCTCCTTTTGATATAAAAAAATATATATATAGAGGTATTTTATTACAATTCAGAGACTGTTTAATTTTAATTCGTATATTTATATTACTAAACAAGCGTTTCATAAAATTTTTTTGCCTATTAAAAAATTTTCCGCACAATATTTCCTGAAATTGTATAAAACAATCTTCCACGAAAATTCCTGGAACTTTCCTTGGGAATGTTCCCTCTGTTATGCGGAAATTTACCTATTTCCGAGAATGTCTATGGAAATTTTTGTGCTATGTCTTAACGGGGTGTTGACCAGTTTTTCCTAAATGGGGTATTTACCAATGAAAGTGTGAGTCGCCTAGTGGGGTACATTCCAGTTTTCCAGATCAGGACAACATTAGAGCTATAGAGAAAACTGGCCAGGACTCCATTAGGATCCCATCAAAATTTCTGCACGGGAAGTAGCATAACAGCAAACGATTATTTCTCATTCGACCACAAGTCTATGATACACGCAGTATATTCTTCCACAGGGATATAAAGATTCAATATTACAATTAAGTCATAAGACTTCATTTCCTAACTCTGGGATCTACTAGATAATAATAGATGGAATTCGAAACGGGTGAAAAGTCCTGAAGTCTTTGCCTTTCTCGGCAGCTGTTTCAGGGGTGCCCGACAGAAGAAAGCTATTCGAATCTATACGGAGCATGTTATTATTTTTTATGGCTGCCATGAGAGAGAACCGCGTAATTTGACGTTTAGCGATTTAAACGTTTGTCTGTGATCGCCGCGACGCATCTATAATCTGTAGCCAATTCGGGCCACGAACATGCAACTCTAAAATGCAGCTGCCGCGCCGAGAAAAGAATCTTCGTCGGGTCTTTTTTCTTCTAGCTAGGTTCCTACATCCTCGCATGTTTCCGTGAATCCTGTTGTTGACAGATTTCGCAAAAGAGGGTAAACGATTAAAGTGCACCCATTCCGATGCACTTCCACAAAATAAATAATATAAGATGCGAACTTGATGGACAAGTTGAGGGACAAGTAGCAGTTTCGTGTTCTGTGAGGCGGTTTTCAATTTCTATATCAAGCAAACGGAAAAAATGAGTTTAACTTGCTTATCTGGTCAACCTCATAGAACATCTACAAGCATCGCGA
>JAUESI010000035.1:1859740-1888996 GCA_032275145.1 Synergus laeviventris
AGTCAAATTCTTAGTATTTCAGATTGAGAAAGTAAGGAAATATTCAACCGTCTCGAGACTTTTCTGACACTTGGTATGTGTATATATATGGTATATATATAATGTATATAATGACGTGTGTATTGGAAATTTGCATATCTATCATTGTTGGAATAAATTAGGGTCTTTTGTTCTGCTTCTCAAGTAGACAACTGTCGTACTGACATATAATTCAAGCATCATATATATATAAATTGCCTATAATTATAAATTCCAAAAATTGTCTCCAATTTGAAATCACCTT
Source organism: Synergus laeviventris (assembly GCA_032275145.1). Lineage (NCBI taxonomy): Eukaryota > Metazoa > Arthropoda > Insecta > Hymenoptera > Cynipidae > Synergus > Synergus laeviventris. The sequence continues at coordinate 1,860,024 of JAUESI010000035.1, forward strand.
ATGAATAATTCGCTCTCATTTTATCGAACATTTGTAGCTCTTTTCTTGGCATTTAGTCTTTCGAGGCATGGCAATTTTTTTTAACGACTGGCCTAAAGTGACTGGTCGAAAATGTGTGTTTCAGTCCAGTGTGGCTGAAATCGATAGGTAATCGAGGTGGGTCACAGTTTTTCGGGTCTAGACAGAAGCCAGGTGCTTTTTGGACATTATAGTAAATAGGTAGGTGTATTATATATACGCGATATCTATGAGAATGCGTAGGCACGCGTGAACTCACACATGATCACAGTGCCACAAAATTTAGTTTCATAGCTGCCTATTCTTTATAGTTTCGACACGCCCATCATTACAGGGCCTGTTCCTAATTTTCAGACAACCGACACGTTCACCAAGCGACTCGACTGGAAACGCTCAAGTCGCTGGACGAAGTTTTGCCTTGAGGCGCTTTGTGACTTTATGAACCTGCCATTACGAATGGCGGTTGTTAGGAACAAAAATCTATTCTTTCTCCGGTGGTAGCTCATTGGTAGTCTCCAGTCTCGCTTCTTGTTCCTTTATGACAAAGCCTAAACTATACATGACTATATATATAGTCTGTATATACATATATATATATATATACACAAACTCCGGGATCATATATGGGAATTATTATAGCGTTATGTGTCTATGAAATTTGCTGAAAGCGGCTTACCGCTGTCAACTGGTCTATACTTTACTGCATGATATAAGTATTGGTAATGACAGTATACTCTTATGCCTCTAATGGCATTTATTGCCGGGGAAAATAATGGCGAACCAAGCGACCGAAGGAAAACGTCGTAAAGTTAATGAAAGCGAAAGCATAAGAGGAAAAGTTCTATTATACCTCGTAAGATCTTTTATTCTGTTTGACGGTTTAATAAAAGTTCTACTGAACTTTTAAAGTTTAAATAATTCATGGTATTATTTGTTTCTTGATGATCGGTTAATTGTCTTAAATTTAATTACAACAAAGATGACATTTTTTGTTTTAAGAAGACAAAAGCTATCACAAGTCTGTCTTTTATAAAAATATCAATAACTTTTGAAATAATCAACAGTTTTTTTTTATTTGTGGAGATCATTTTAAAAGTAAGTTTCTATATAATCTGCAAAAAAACTCATTGGTTATTATAATTTATAATTATTACCCTGTTTTGTGTGACGACTTAAAGTTGTCGCGAAAAAGTTGGACATATTTGAATATTTTTTCTGTTGAGCAAAATATTTTCGATCATGAAGTTTTAATAATCATGATATTGAACTTTTCATGTCTTTTAATCCAAATTAAAACCTTTGTACATGGAGAGAAATAATTGTTCAATTATCTCAATAAGTCAACCAGGTTCTATAAAAATTTACCTTAAAAATGAGCCCAACAAATTTAATATAGTTTTATAAAACATTGAGATTTAACATTTTTTTTCAATATTCTTTAAACATTTAGCTCACTACAAAAAATAAATGTAATCTTTGAAATAAATTACTTTTGTAATCTCTGTAAACTTGAATCAGTGAAAAATCAGTGAAATATCACTGATTATTCCCATCACGATTTTAATCAATGAAAAATCTACTACAAATCAGTGTAAAGTTACTGCATTTTCGGTAGTTTATAGTGACGATTACTGAATGAAAAATTGAAAATTAGTGAACTTCCACTGATTCAATAGGCATGGAAAACAGCCCTATAAAAAGGATGTGCATTAAAATGAATTAAAATGATTTTGAAAATGGACAAAACGACACTGCTTTGGATTCAAAAGCGTTGTGAATTTTCCAGATGAATGGAATAATTTGGTATTGCTTTGTGTACATTTTCGAGTAAAGGGAATAGTTTTGAATTCAAATGCGTTGCAAATGTTCGAAATTAAATTAATTGAAACGTAGATAGAAAATACAATATATTATAGTTTTGGTCAGAATTCTGACCGGATAGTAAACACATATTTTGAATTACTTATTTGAGATATTTAAAAATAACGTCACTGAAAAAAGAGTATTTAACTCAGATATTTCAGCAGTTTCAGAGATTTGAAGAATTTTAGAGGATTTAAAAAATTAAAGAGAATTTATATTAATACTCGTGCAGAAATTACCCAATTTAACCCTATAATTAAAATGGGATTTTGACGATCAGGCTGGTCAGGATTTCCATTTTCAATAAAAATATTTTAATATAATTCGTCCTTTAATGAGGCAACGATACATCATCAGAGTAGCAATATTCCATTAATTATACCACATTAAATTATGCAATAAAACTGATATGGTTGATTTTTAAACCGGGTAAAACAAATCGGGTAAAAATTGGGTGTTTCCAACATTTTCCACGCTTAATTATTTTATTTTTGTAAAAAATTATTTTCTTAGTGTATGATATATATGAAAAAGTAACAGAATCCTAACACTTCTTTGCCACCTCAAATTACAACTTTTTTAATTTAAATTTAAAAATTTTTAATATTTGTAATAGTTGCACTCTATAAATACGAATTAGTAGAAATTTTACTAATGCAAGTTTGACTGTTAAATTAGTAATTTTATACTTTCTGGGTGTTTTTGAGTTTTAAAAGTTTAATGTTTTATCAATTTATTGTTAGATTAATAATATTTGTGTATGAACAATAGAAAATTCAAAATGAATATAGTATGGGAAGTGACATTGAAGGAAGTTTATATGTATAATATTTTCAAAAAAATTGAATATCTTCGAGACGTGTACAGCGTGTAGCAATTGATAGGAACTCTGTACAGAATCTACTTAATTTTCAATTTATTTAATAATTTACTATTGGACTTAAATAAAATTCTATGCATTGTACAATAGGTTTTCAAATTCATTTTAAATGACCGTTTAAAATAGTAACCACGAATAGATTTACCAATTCCTTTAGTATAGATTATATACTGATTAACAGTAAACGAATCGGCGCTATTTGAATTATTAGTAGAAAACTACGACCAATTAGTAATTTTCTACTAATTCAGATTTAGACCTAGGTACTCAAATATTTCAAATAATGAATCCACAATGATTTCTTTATTCTATAGATGGGGTATTGACCAATTTTGTAAGTTTTTCAGATCAGGGCCACACTAAAACTAGGGAAAACTACGCAGGACCCTTTCAGAACCTTATAAAAATTTCTGCACGTGTACGTTTCGCTGCACTGTACGTGCAATCACTGATTTTGATTTCACTGTCACTAGTGAGTATATGTTAGTAAACGAAGGTGACCATACGAAAGGTATGGTGGGGTTGGATGGTATTCCACCAACATTGTGGGTACGAATGGTGGTGGTGAGAGGGGGGAGGGGGCGATGGGCGGCCAACGATAACCGAAGACCGCCTTCTTGTTCTCTTCAGACTCTCTCTTTTTAGTCTTGTCGCTCTCTCTATCTCAGTCTCCCTCTACTTCTCCCTCTATCCATCTCTGTTCCTACCTGTCTTTCTCACCCTCGTTCTCCCACGCTACACCTGTCGTGCGCACGACGAGAATCGAGTAGTAGTGAGCTCTAGGCGCGAATACATATACTCGATCCTACTAAGGTCGATGCCACGACAAATCCATTTATCTTTCATGTTAGCTCCTATCCAAGCTTTTGTTTGCAAACTTCCAAGTATTTATAAAGAGAGAGAAAGAAACAATGTGCATAAGTCACATTCGACAGCCACTCCAGACTTTATTTAATATTTTATTCATTAGCTTAGTTTATATGTACCAGAAGTTTTGAACTTTCAAATGAATGACATTTTTTTTCCTAGTTCTATTTTATCCAGGAATATTGTTCCAAATAAAAATAAAGAAAACATATACCTACTGTTTTTGGCAGGACTGTCCTGATAAACGTCCTGCTTTTTAGCAATATGTCCTGTTTGTCCTCCCTAATTTTTTTTTTGGAAAAAGTAGAAATTAGCAGAAGACTTGTATAACATTGTTAGAAATAATGACGAAATTTTGCGTAAAGTGCATTCTTCAGAAAAATAGGTGTAACATATATTACAATATTTGATAATGCATTTATTGATAATTTAATTTTTACCCGCCTCACCAGTTTTTTAGCATTTGAAATATGAACTTCAACTAAAAATAACAATAGATATTACAAGTTTCTTTTCGCACAGAATTATTTTCAATTCAAATGAATTAATATTTTTAAACTGTTTCTATAGTTTCAGAACTTTTCAGTCATTGTAGTTTATCGGCGGTTTCAGGTGACAGAATAATTTTCTTGAGCCTTTCTGTTGTCACAGCCAAATTTTTCTTACTAAAGCAGTATCTCAAAAAATAGTTCTGTTGGACCAACCGAATAGTTTTCTTGAGTATTTTTGTTTCTGTAAGAATTTAGGAATAATCGAGATACTGTTATAAAGATTTCTACTATATATAATAATGATAGTATAATTTCTGTACGTATTATAATAAACTTGAACGAGCAAAATTATTGTTAACGTTTAGAAATAGTCTTATTTAATGGTCAATAACAAGTTTTGTAAAAAAAAAATGGCGAATGTAAGTATTGAAATGAGGGACACTATAGTAATATCTGCAACTGGGATTTGCGAGAGAATTCTAAAAGACTTATTATACTAATATACTGTACCTGCTCATGAAATGCGATGGGGCCAGTAGAATTTTTTTTCTCGCAATCGAATTTTCTACTTCATCTTAAGTCCTTCTATCTTCAGGAAATCTTAATGTTTTGATAATCACCAAACCATAAATAGCGAACAAATTGGAAGGCAAATAAGAAAACTTATCTCTTACCTCCAGAACACTCTTAGAATTATCGAGCCATGGAAATATTTATCTCACTCCGCTCACCAGAGTTATATTTTTACTAAAATATATAAGATTTCTTATTAGGCGCGTATACTTGTGTATCTAAGTATCAAATCCATAGTGGATTCGATTTCAGGTGTACACCTGTTATTACCTGTAGAGAGTGGAGGCCGTTCGTTAGGTGTCGAGAAATCGAAGGTGCTAATCTAATCTCTTTGGACGATTAAAGGCCGGCAATAAGGGCAAGCGAGCTGGATGGTAAAGAACTGACATAGAGCCAACTTGCGTGTAATTAAGTATCCAACACAAATTACGCATCTCCCTCTCTCAAGATCCACTGCTAATTACCGTGGTCGACCGATGTCAGTGTACTTTTTGTTTGTTTGTAGAAGAATTTAGCGGAGTTTTAGCAACAGACCTCGCCTGGTAGGCGTCGTCTGAATAAAGCCCAAAGGAGATCACTGATAAATGAGCGGCTATTTCTCATTTTGGAGAGACTTCAGATCTTCATAAAAATGAGGGCAGGCATTGGGTCGAGCGTAGGCGTGGTAAGATTGCTACATTTTTTTTCTCTTCCCTTCTGATTATTTATTTGACAGATCCAAAGTGAAACGAATTCGTGGACCTTCGTTCAATCATCTGAAAGTAATAAAGGGTAATCTATCTAGATAATATGTATCCAATTATAATTTAAATAAGGTGAATTACTGATGAAAGGATCAATTAAAATCAGACTCTAATCTAGAAATTAACGACATTGAGGATAATTTTCATATAGATATTTATTTTCATAATGATGAGTGTTTTTTATAATCGATCTATATAATATACATCGTAGCGCTTCAATTTATACATAATTACAGTTGTAGACTTTTCGTTCGTTCTTAACATTTAGTAGTATTGAAGTCGTTTTTTTTCGCGAGGACAGGTTCCGATTATGCGAGAACGTAAAACTGTGGAGACACGTAGAAAAGATTTTACATCAATTTAAAAAAAAAAAGAAAAAGAGTTTAAAACCAGAATTTTTAGACGAAACTATGGGCTTGGCGCGACAATTAAAAAACAGTACATTTAAAAACTTGACATTTAAACTTTTATTTTATAACATTAAAAATCTATTTCAGAAGAATCCCACTCAGTCTCGATTAATTAAATATTCACCGGGAATACTTTCAGAATTAAGATATAAAAAACAAACAGATAAAATTGCGCCAAACCAATTTTTTGCGTCCAGTTTTCATTAGTACGTGCTACCACAAAGTTTACGATTTAATTCTAAGGAGGAAGTTCCGCGGCAGTGCCCGCTACTGGCCGCTGGTATTATCAGAGTATCGTGTTGCAAATAGGCTTCCTAGGAAACAATAAATAAAATCTATCTATTCTCATTTATCTACTCGTAGCGTGAGACGTCCATCACATTGATTCACTGGTCGATCTTTGTCCGCTTATGAACTGCACGACTTTGGCCCTCAACAGCAAACCGTCTTTCTGCCTAAAGTCTCGCAGTTCCCCTTTTTTAATCTCTCTACAAAATCCGTCGAGTCTTTCGACTTCTTAACGATTATAGTATATCGTTTTTTTATTTTACAAAATATGCAGTGGTTGGCATCGCCATTAAACGATTGTCCAGCCTAGTCTTAAATTTTATTAATACGCGATACATCAATTAGGTATATATACAAGAGCTGTGCTAATTGTTTAGAGGATTAAATATTAACGTATTTTTACTATAACGTACGTTATCACAACGACGATAAATTTACCGCGCAAGTCGTGACCCAATGTGGGAAAGTAACGACGCGTCGTAATTATCGTAATCTTCATTCTTTTTCCGTCTCTTTCTCTCTTTCTCTCTTTGTCTCTTATCTTTTTTAACTCTTGCCTTTCTCTCTTATCACGACGCGCTACAAACAAACGAGAGAGTCACGAAACTTACTCTCGAAATTTGATTTTTTTCTAGGGAACAAGGTTAAACAATTTGTTCGTTCGACCAACCGATTTCCTGAACCACGAATAATTTAGTTTTGATATTAGAAGAAAAATAAATATTTGCACAAAACTATCAGGAATGGGCATCAGACATTTAAATAAATATTATTATTTATCCTGAACATCAAAGGTGTAAATACAAAGTACTTAACTTTGCACGAAAAATGAAAAACTTGATGTCCATTCCCAATCACAATAAAAAGCAGAACATATCCTTAGCACCCTGTGCAGTCCTCTTTTCCCAATTTCAGCCACGTCTCTCTCGATATTGCACGACGATATGTCGATGAAAAAAGTTAAGCCATTTGGGCAACAAAATTTTGGCATCACAGCAAAGGATAGTCTTCTCGGCAAAATGCACGATAGGACAAAAGCGGTCACGATCCACTGTTCGAGAGAATTGGGAGGTCTCTATGTGCTTGGGGATCCCTGGAATGGGCGTCCCTCACGGCTCTGGAACCAAAGACTCTATCGCAGCCAGGAATCGTACACCTGGCTTCTTCCTTCTGGTCCTCAGGAGTTGGCGAGGAGATCGGCGAATCTGGTCTAATCCCTGAGAGATTCAGCTGACTCAAGTGCTGATGGGTAAGACCATTTAAGCCAGCGAGGTGACTTGCGAAGGTGGAAAGGCCTGGAAATCCAAGATGTGGAGACAGGAGTAGAGGATGTGGTGGTGGTATCCTTGCCGCCAGATCGACCGCTGATGGTAAGCCAGCAGATAGAGGAAAACCTCCTAGTGCCCCCATACCTGCATCAGCATAGAGCCTCGCCAGGAACTCGTTGTGCAGGAGAGAAGGGTTGATCTGTTGGTCCTCAACTCTCGGTGATAGGCTCGAGGGTAGACTCGTCGAAAGCGGTGGACTTGAAGATGTCGACAGCAGCTTTCTGTGCAAATTGAGATTTGCCGAATGCCGATCCCTTGACCTCTTTGATGGAAAAGCAGCATTACAGCCTTCCACGCTGCAACGGTGCATCAACTTGAGGTGAACGTTCTGGTAGTGAGTCTTGACCCCAAAATGATTCTGGAAGACCTTTCCACAAGCGGTGCACCGTCGTGGATTTTCCCGGTCTAGAGGCACCTCCTGGGTACTGACGAACCCTCCATTCTCATAGCGCGCGTAGGTGATCAAGCTATTGTCCGTATCCATGGCCACTGGGGAGGGCGAGGCGCTTGATGAACGAGAGCCATGAGAGGAGTTGTCCAGGGTGATATCCTGCTGCATTGTAACGCTGGCGGGGCTGGTAGAAGCTCGGCCAGACCTCGATGGCTCCGGCATTCCCGTGTACGGCATGCGACCCTGCGACAAGGACTCGAGTTGACGCAAAGCATTCGAGGAGTCGAGGGAGAGGTCGTCGGCAGTGGTTGGATGGCTGTCGACCGAGCTCGGGGCACGGGGGGGATCATCGGGACGCTCACCTTCTTGATTATGAAGTGCGGTTGCGACTTCCTCATCCTCCTCGACCTCCATCGGATCTTCTGCGTCCAAGTCATCGTCAGCCTCCTGGCTGCGTCGTGGATCTTCAGTAGGCCGTCTTTCCTTGGACTCCTCAGACGTACCTTTTGAGCTCTTGTCCTCGGTTTCCCTCGTCCCCTCACTCTCCTCCGTGCGTTCACGAGACTGTCGCTCTGCTTCAGTGGCCTGTGTCAGTCTGGAAGGAGAAGAAGCGAGGGAAATGGGTTCGGGATCCTGAGGTTGTGCTTCCTGGGTAGTGGAAGCGTACTTTGGTTCTGGGGTGACTTGTCGTTTTGGCGACCTGACGCTGCTTGCTCTGGAACTGAGATCTCGAGGTTCATCCTGAGGCAATTCCTCAATGTGGTTGTTTTCTAAAGACACGGTTTCCCGTCGGCCTTCAGTGGTCACCGAGTTTTGGTCCCTGTCTCGTACCTCGGGTGATCGAGAATTTGATTCGTTGTCGAAAGCACCTGTCGGATTTCTGGGTGAAGGTGAGTTCTTCCTCTCCTCAGCTTCAAGCCGAGACATGGACATGTCCTCGGGCTGGTCCTGAAAGACGGCATCGTTGGAGGAATCACCGTCGGTAGAGGATGAGTGTACCTCTGCAGGTATAGTACATCTGGTGGGATGCTGTGACTTTCTCTTTCGGACTCCTCGGCTGTGGAAGGTTGAGTTCATAGCATGTGGATTTATCGAGAACGAGTGTTGGTCGAATGTGCCCATAGAGTCGTTATCCTCGTTGCTGTCGGGATTACTCACAAGGTCCTCATCACCATGCTCTCCCAAGAAGAGCTTTGGTCTTTTGGATACGCTAAAGTCCGCAGGTTGATCATCGTCATCGCGAAGAGACAGTCTAGTGGGTAAATTGCACTCATCCTCAGCGACTACAACGATCCCACCGTCCTCGTCGTCGTCATCATCGTCATCTTCTCCGTCGTGTATCGTCCCTGCAGTTTGCGACGAAGGCGAGACTCCAGATATACTCGTGGTGCTGGTAGAGCCCCTCGTGGACATCGTGGTCGTCGCCGTCGTGGTTGAATATGCAAATGCTGTACATGCTGTTGTACTGGATGAAGCATTTGTCGAAACCCTATGTTGCAGAGCTTCCTCGTAGGATCTTTGATTTTGAGATGGATCCATGTGTTTGAATTCAAGTCCGCATAAAGACGCTGGCGAACGGAGATCAGGGGGTGGAGTCAGAAGAGGAAACGATCCAAAAGATAGATGATTCAACCCACTTGGTGGAACTGGAAGGCCCACCTGAGGTGGTAACACCAGAGCATGTGCCATCGATGATCTACCATCGTGAGGAGAAATTTTCCTGCGTAGATGAGGAGAGTGTAACTTTGGATTCGGGTTTGCGCTGTGTCGATTTCTCGATCTCCTCGAGCTGAACATCATACTGCATCCTTTCACAGTGCACTGATGCATCTCTCTCAAATGAACTGCACTAAAGTGGATCTTTAGTGCTCCCTTGTCACAGAACGTTTTGAGGCAGACGTTGCACTGAACTCTTTTCTTCCCAGTGGCTGGATTGATAAAAGGCGTTCCAAGATTCGGTGGCATGTTGGGGGAAGTACCCCACTGATGACGTTTTCCAGGTGAATGAGGCTTCCTGCCAGGAATACCTGGTGGTCTTCCCAAGGAAGAGGCCTGCAGAGACAACGATGAAAATCGATGTTCGGTATGCTTCGATCCTATATCTCGTCTGCTAAGATTCAACGCACTCCCTGAGTTCTCGTCATCGTCCTCATCATCGTCAGACCCAAAATCACTGCTTTTTTCTCCCCCACTGTGCGTGTCTATCCCCGATCCACTCAGACCACTACCCGTGCTGTTTCCTGAAGGCTTGCTCATCAGCGAAGGGTAGTGTCCTGGGAAACTGGGCGGTAATTGACCTGAGGAAACAGCCACTGCTAAGGAATGACTGTAGGTTAGAGGAGAGGTCGAAATTGGGGCTACCGGTACTGGAGGCCTCAGTTGCGAAGCAGACGAATGATGAGGTGGACTGTGTGGACTATGATGTCTCGATTTCCGAGACTGATGCATCATGGATTCCGGTGGTGTTGGCATCGGTGGAAACGCGGGCAGGCCGAGCGTTCCCAGCTTTCGGAAATCAAACGGCTGCATGCTTTGCAGTCTATTTAGAGGTGATGAAAAGTGTGAACTCGACTCGAGACCTCGAGGTGGTGAGTTGGCGGTGCTTGTAGGTCCGTGATTTCCCGCCGAGGATGAGTAGTGCTTTTGGGTCGTTGGCGATATCGAGTGATGCGACGATGGTGGAAGTGGCGGCGGCAAAGGATGCGGTAGTCTCGAACTTGGAGGCAATCCACAATGCAAAAGATGAAGTGGAGGCGGTAGGTGTGCTAGTGGCATCGTCGGGGGCGAAGGTCGTCTGCTAGGTGACATAGCATCAGAACCTGGCGTTCCCGCGGCCAGCAGCAGTTGCTGCACGAAGGGACGCGTCTCGGCGAATCTGAGGAACTGCTGTAGGACCAGCGGCTCCTCCTCAGCCGAGCAAATACTCCATCGGTCCAGCACCGGGCCGTTCTGCGAGTCCTGAAAGCAAAAAATGAAACATTTTTAATCACTTGGTAATAGAATTAATAGCAGAAATTAATTTCTAGATAAAGTGTGTAATGAGTTGGGAAATAAAGTTCTGGGTCGGATTGGTAGGCTCGTTTCCACAACTACAAAAAATCATTTGCATAACAAAATAATTATTCAATGAAACTTGGCGGACATCATTTTTAATCATTGCGTCTCCTTCAGATTAGAAGACAATGAAACGGGAAATGGGTAATTTGAGAAGTGAGATACGCAACCTGGGACGGGAAGCTACAAAGTAAAGCAGTAGAAAAAGATCTGTCACGGTTTCCCGGTATTTAAAAGACTAATGCTACGAAATATCTTGTTTTCTAAGAGACGTATTTAAGTTCAAGACTCATTCTTTATTTTCGTGTCTTTTGTAAATTGAAATTATTGCTAAGTTTTCTTTGGAGACGTCATGAGGTCCTTGTAAATTTGGCGCTGAGGCACATTCAGCATCTTCTCTTCACTTTCTGAATTCCCCTGACTCTCCTCGATTTGTTTATTTACGCATTCCAGAAAACTCGACATAACGCAGGACGCCTTGCGCCGCGACGCTTTTGCGTCCCGTGTATATTTCTTTAACGGCATGTAAGAAGACCGCACAGCGTGGGCACACGATTTTACCAGCTCGTGTTGAAACGAAAACTCTTATGATCCCATTATGATTTCCGTTTGTCAGTAACTGACACCTAAGCTATTTCTGAACTATTTCCCTTCTCAACATTCTGCTTTTGACGTTCTTATAATTACTGGAAACAAATATATTTCAGTCTGGCTTTTGTAGAAATTTCTGTAATTCGCTGTTGACCAGTTTTTCTCAAAAGTTATGAATTTTTTCAACTCAAGATTTCGATTAAAATGAGAGATTTTTTGTTCAGACACCTGTCATTTCTACAAACATTTTTTTTTGAAATTCCCCTATTTTTCAGACAATGCCTGACATCCCAGCCATTTTTTAATTTTTTAAATTAGTTAAATGTTAAAAATTGTAATGTTTGTATTAATTCTAACCAAGACAATTAATATCCATATAGGCAAAAGACTCATTATTTTTTTATTGCTGTATGGATATAATATCGTAGATCTCCAAGAAGTACTGGTACTCTGTCAATCTGTACTGGGCCAGTCGTGAATTTCCACCTGGGATGAATCATGTTGTAAATCTTTGATTGTCGAAAGAATAATGGAGGCTTGGGTTTCCCACTTTTTCCGCCATTTTCCAATGGAGATTTGAATTGATCAGGTGGAGTGCGTGACGCGCACTTCCAGTGATTCGCAGTCAGAAGAGTTCCGCGAAACAGCTAAATGCTGTCGTTACGTAAAGGTAGAGTGGAGGAACTTAAACGACCCCAGTCTGAGAATGCAAGAAGACTACCGTACCGTGGGACTCGAATTTCAATCTCGCACGCGAATGATGGCTCTTCAGAAACGGCAGCATTCGTCACGCGCGACAAGAGGCATATAAGATGGAATTCGGGTCGCACGCTGTGGCCTCGTCGAATCTACCTTGAGAATATGAAAAACCACTCGCGCTTTTACTTTACAAAATCCACATGCTAATTTCCACCACGCAGAAATTATTATATATGACACTTTGGCGATAAGTGGTTGCATTGTTTCGACAGGAGCCCAATTTTCCGTAAGCAATTTGCATTCAGCGGAAAAGACACTTTTATTTTATGAAAGATCTTTTTTATGGTTTGGAATATTTTAGAGACTCGTGACTCGAGATTATTGTTAACCATAGTTTATGCAGAATTTGAGATTACATAAGACTTGTTATAAAAGTGTTACTGTCATTAACAGTGAGCCTTCCTTCGATCAAATCTGTTAGAATTACACGTTGCGATCATCCCAATTAGAGATAAAATCATCCACTTAAATGTTTATCGCGAATATGAGGTTGCCGTCGGGTAAATCAATTGACTCTTGAGCATATTTGTTGGATTTCTATGAAAAACGTTGTTTCCTACTCTCTCAATCTGAATGATTAAATTTTACTAATTAATAGTAGTTTTTTAATAATTCAAACGGTGCGAAGTCGTTTACTATAAAGTATAGTACAAAGTTACTAATTCCATTAGTAACAAGGACGAACTAAATAAAAAAGTCTCATGAAATCTTTTAAAATTACTAATAACCCTTAAAATTCCATGAAAAATTTGTGGATCTCTTAAAATTTCATAAACTCTTTTCAAAGTTATAAGAATCTTTTTAAATCCCTCAAAATTCCCTTGAAATCCCTTAAAAGTTTGTCAAAATCTTTAAAATAGCTAAAAATCTCATGAAATTAAAAAAAATTCTACAATAATCTTTTAAATTCCCTTAAAACTCCTAAAAATCATAAAAATATTTTAATATCCCTTAGTATTATTTATTAAAAAATAAACAACATAGTTATTTATGCAAGCAGTTTAACATTAATTCCCCTGATTCTCAGTGACTATTTTCTCACGATTTTAACTATATATATAGTGAAAAATCTACTGGTGGAAATCAGTCAAAAGTCACTGAAATTTTCAATAGTTTAGTAACAATTACTGAAAATTCCAGTGACTTTTCACTGATTGCCAGTGGATTTTCACAGAATCAAATTTTGAAAAGAGAGTCACTGAAAATCATTGAACTTCCACTCATCTCAATTTGAATTAGTACAATTTTGCTAATTAATAGAGTTTTTTACTAATTCAAATGGTGCGAAGTCGTTTACTGTATTTACTTTACTAAATGAATGTAACACTAATGAAATATCTGTAAAATTTTTAGATCTCTTGAAATATCGCAAAATCTCTTAAAATTTCATTAAATCTTTTCAACGTCATAAGAATTTTTGTAAATCCCTTAAAAATGTGTCAAAATCTTTAAAATACCTAAATATTTCATGAAATGAAAAAAAATTCCATGAGATAATCTTTTAAATTCCCTTAAAACTCCTGAGAGTTTGTTAAAATTACTAGGAATCCCTTAAAACATTTTGAAAATCATAAAAATATTTTAATATAACTGATGTACGAAGAACAATTCATTGTAAGAAACACTTGAAATATGTTTACCTAATTTAAAGTGGAATTTTTCACAAAGTTATACAATATAATTGCATTAGATCTTGTATAATAAATGTTGTTCGGGAGAACACACCTCACGTTATTTTCCATAAAATATTATTCAATCAAAAATAGAATAGAGAATTGCTAATGATTATGTATAACAAGTGGATCAAAGAAAATCACCCACCAGATCGAATGATATATCTTTTCTGAAAGTATGATAATTGTTTCTAAATTTAATGTCTTCTCCAAAACAAACATTCCTATAAAAATGTATCAGATCTGAGGGATCAAAAAAATTACAAAACGCGAAGCGACTCTATTTCCGTGGTGTGAAGCAACATAGATTCTTGGGTGATAGTTTGCACAAACAAGTTCCAGTCACTGGGGCCATCTGGTGGATTAGTTGACGGGGACTCAAGCGGAGAGCTCAGCGTTTTCCCTGCGAGGAAGAGAGGCAATCGAAGGTGCCACCCGTGACTGGACATTGCATATGATTTCACGGTCGCTGATTCTGTCTTATTCGTGTGTAGAAATCGTGAAGATCTCGCCTGGATATCCGCCTTTAAATTAGATTGCAGCCACTGCGTCCTCTCTCCCTCCTTCCTTCTTCATTCTCGAAACGTATTTACTCGTTAGAGACACGTCATGACTGGTCGCTCATTACGAGCACAAAGAATATAATCAACCTCTACACTCTACAACAATCCCATTTTGAAAAAGCAACAAAAAGCAACTTTGGATAATTCCCGATTAAAATATATGCGGACCGGGTCTCGGAAGCGGAAACGGAAGAGAGACCAAAGTGCCTACCAAACGGAGCGTAAGGAATTGTTCTTCGTGAAGAACCTTTCGTAATTTCAAATAATTGCAACCGAGGCTCATTAAGTAAACTTCTGCTGAAAATACTTTTCTAATTCCATGCGAAGAAACTGGCAAAAGGTGTGACTAAACGACGACACTTCTAGCATTTTTTCATCCGCGGATTGCAAAAGGCATTTAATTTCCCAATGTCATTCCTACTAGAGCGATTTTCTCGTTTCTTTCGTAATAAAGATTTATTATCCACATAATAACAACGTACACGTTTAAATCGTTAAATTTTATTATCCGTGCAAGACTTTTTGTCTATTTTCTCTTATAATAGTGATCACGTCGGCTTCCTATTCGCTTCTCTTTTACTGTATATAGAGCCGATTCCTTTTTTCAAGATTTGAGTATAGGTATCTCACGAGGAATCGCCTTGTATACTCAATGTCGATATTAGCATATGATAATATAATTTGACGAGCCGCGGGCGATCCCTTAAAACGTAACTGCGGTTGTGATACACGTAACACAGAGACCGCAGCGATCCATCGCGTTCCCATCGTTCTCCAATGCACCTAAAAGATCGGACGATGATTTACATATGAAACAAGTTTTTTGCTGGACCCCTCAATTCTCACAGCATCCGTCTCCCACGAGTAGAGGGAAGGGGGACACTCATATTTTTCGCAATTACATCCCTCAAGTTCCCGTAAAAAAGACACCAGAAGAAATAACTGTCAGCGATTACGAAATAGATGAAAACGTAATCAAAATGTAAATATTATGATCGCGAATATTACTGATCCATAAAGCATAAAGAAACAAGTTCTCATGCATTTGTATAGTAGGAAGTCCCTGAATGTTGAAAGTGCTCAAGGGAATACGACTTTGTCGACGATTTTCGCGAAACCTCCCGGAACAAGATCGTTTCACATTTCGATCCTCATCTCGGTCGGATCCGTTATGCTTCCCTGCCATCTCAGGGTGGCTGGAAGCCACGGAGGCAATCCATTCGAAATTCCTTGGGTTTTATCGCGCAATGCTGGAAGCACCGCCGATTCGTGACGCGTATACAACGAGCGAGTCGATACGTTTGCTCGTAAATCTTTGCAGCAAACGCGACCTCAGTCTCTTCTCCTCTCTCATCCTCCTCTCCCAGGATGGACGAACTCGCAGTAAACGACCACTTTGCCGCGTGTAAAATCTCTGAATTCCACTCTAGTACTGCACTGTGGAGCGAAACTGGTTTTCACTCGCGAATCTCGCGAAACGTCCTCCACTTACTTCAAATTCTATACCAGGACCTTCTTGATAAATCGAGTTCCGCTTCCGGCATCAAAATCGAGCCGGAAAATCATTCCACGAAAGAACACCTCGAACATTTATCTTCTCTAATTTGACATCAGCTGATTATATTGTTTGACCTCGCAGGGTGATGTCAAACTTTAGATCGGATATTAGATTCAAGATGGAAACCGGAATTCCTCTCACGTAGCAGTAATCACGTGTTTCCTGGACCTACGATAACCGCGATGCGATAATCGTTAACCCACACTCGCGATCCACCTACGATCAGGTCGAGCAATAACCGAGAGTGGACGTAAAGAATCGAGATTATCCACAGGAGGAATCGGAGGTTTCCTTTTCTGAAGAACCGACGGTTCAACTATCGGCAAGAGTATCGGCACTCTTCACGCGGTTATCGTGACAAACGCAATAACTTATTAGACATATTCCCGTCATACACTCGGGCGCAAAAGTTATCTCGATACATTCCACCGGCACGTACACGAGGCACCGAGACGAACCGCGCGTAAGTACCAGCATGCAGTATGTACCAAGAAACCGGTTTTCCATACGCTTAATTTCACGCTAACGTCAGCGCAATTCAGTTTACACGGATACTCCCCGTTTTCTAATGCTCCTCACGTTCCCTATATACTCGTCCTAAGATCGAAGTGCAAGCTTTGAGGGGGCATGAGAATCTTCGGCGATCCTTTGATCCTTCTTCCGAGGCGACATCGAATCTCGTCATGTAGAGATCTTTTATGATGATCCGATGATGAGGAATCGCTTGCCCTTTCGAGAGTCCTCGCATGATTCCTAATATTTCCGAAATCACTTTGCTGAGGTTTTCAAATTTACTGGAGTGTGAAGGTCGTGACACAAGATACCGAAATTAGAGACGATTATTCGGTGAAATATGTGATGCTTGAGGTATTAAGATCACCTTACACGATCAGAAATCACTTGCCGATTGAGCCATGAGCATTGCTAACTTCATTTTTTTTTTATATTATAAACTTTTATGATGTAACGAACTTGTTCCGAATGTCTTCTAATCTCATGATAATCCAGTTATTCTATTAGGAAATCTCTAAAAGCTCATTTCCAGGATCACTTATTTAGGTTTGCACATTTTTTTCTTGCTCCTCAAGCACCACTTCACAACAACTTAAAAAAAGTTCTAGTAGATTTTAAGAGCCAAAAATTATTGGACAGAAGTTTCAATCACGAACTTTCTTATTTTTCTTCAAAGATTCTCACTAAAAAAATGGTTTTATTTATATTTTTGTAAACAATAATTATAGTTGTTGATGAAAAATCTTTGATGGAAAAAAAATTCGTTTAACAAATGACTATGTTGGGACTTTGTTTTTCAAGGATGACACAACTGCACACACTTGACATTCAAATAACCAGATTCCATTAGAATTGTCGAGGATTTCCAGGATGAAAATATAGCAGACGTTGAAATATCCAAGATTACGAACAGATTGACAGCATGCAAGTAGTAGTCCTCTATATGTATCACCACATCATTTTCAACCCAAATGTCACCTCTTCATTTCTTAATCATACATCTCAGTTCCAGTGATTGTCACATTCTCATCCTTGAAGGAGAAGTCAGTATAAGAGTATTAGAAATAGATCTTGATCTCCTTGAAAATGCCTGCCTCCATTTATTGTGATCTCGTCACCTTCATCGAAAAGCCGTTTTTCGGAAAGATTAGGTAAGCGATGTTCATCTCCGATGAAGATCAGGAACCATAGAGTATATATCACGATCGTTTTTGAATATAGTCTTCCCTAATCTTGACAACTCATCCGACGGAAGATCAATCAGCAACACCAAGTCAAAATCCCATCTTCATAAATAAGTGACACTTTCCGAGACTTCACAGATGTCTCACCAGCTTCCGTCGCTTCTCATCCTCTCTCTTGACAGGTCCGGGATCAAGTCTAGATTGCAGACCTACACTCTCCTTTACCTTCAAATTTGACTTCACAGATTCACACGCGATTCACTTGCACTTCTCCTCCTTCACACTTCGCCCTTTATTTCGGGCCACGCGATTTAACTCCTCATCGGAAACATCACTTGCGGTTTCACTCAGCACTTTCCTTATACTTCTTCAGCATTTCGTCACAGTTTCATTTCCCGATTTTTGTCTGATGAAGTAGTTAGTACAGAGTAAAAGTTAAAACGAGTAGGAAAGTTCAAAGTGAGAATTTCAAAAGCATCTTAAGAAAAAACAGTGATACTTCGCTCGGAAACCAGATTTGTTTGGTACTAAATGAAAACAGGACTTGTTTCAACAAGTTAGAGGAGACTGTTACCCATGTCTGACGATGACAGGAAGGGGACATGAGGGGTGACAGGATGAATCATGATCAGTTAATTCGATCACGATGATGTTGAAAGAAGGAAAAACTCACCTGCAGTATGTATCCTCTTGTGTAATCCTCGTGGGTCCAGCCAAAAGCGGCTAGAAGACGCGTCACTTGCGAGTGGGGCAATTGGTTGAACAACTGATCGAGTAGGATCTTAAGTCGTATCGG
Source organism: Synergus laeviventris (assembly GCA_032275145.1). Taxonomy (NCBI): domain Eukaryota; kingdom Metazoa; phylum Arthropoda; class Insecta; order Hymenoptera; family Cynipidae; genus Synergus; species Synergus laeviventris. The sequence goes on from JAUESI010000035.1 coordinate 1,878,567, forward strand.
CAAAGCGCGCGAGCCGTAGAGGACAAGGGATGCGACGTCAAACGCGGCCGTCGGCTCGACAGTCTCTGAAGCCGGTGGCCTCTCCTCCTTCACCGCGACAGTCAGCTCCCCACCACCGGCGCCACCACCGCCGCCGCCACCGGCTGCTTGCCTTACCCTCCCGCCGGCGCTTTTGTCCTCCCTACCAGCGGCTCGTGGGCTGGAGGCGACATCCCCACCAACGCCGCCTCCGTGGAGGCTTGACAGTCGCGCGAGCGCTGCAACACAAGAAAGGAAAAGAGAGAGGTTATAGCTTTGCGTGTGGATGGACCCCCTACTCCGCACCCTCGTCTTCACCCACGTCCACGCTCTCCACAGTGTCTCACGACTCGTATCTTTTTCTCCCTCTCCCTCTCATTCTCTCTCACTCCCACTCACTCGTATCACCCTCTTTTCACATATTCTCTCATTCCCTCTGCCGCTTGGTGCCACCTAGGATCGTCGTAAAGAGTCCTGCCACACAGATACTCACTTACCCCCACGCCTTTGGGATAGCCACCCCCCACCCCCACTACCGACACTTTGTCGTCGTACGGCGTTAGTATCCCCACCATGCGAATTTTCTCATGAGAAGACGGCATCTATCAACCTGCTGCTGCCCCCAACGCGAATGGACCAAAGGAACACCTTTAGATGTCCCGACACTTTGTACCTAACGTTCCTGAGTCACGGCGGATAGCAATTAACTATACCAAAAGATACTCACGCGACCAGGATCGACTTTTTTTCGGGGGTCCAGAGCTTTAATCTATTTTTCTTATTTTTTCTATCTTCTTAGAGATTGTATTACTCTCTCATTTTGAACTAGTAAGAACTTCACTAATTTGACTATTGAATTAGTTATTTCTCCACTTTCTACCAAATGAAATTGTAAATCGCATCACCTCTTGTATATAAGTTAATCATTAAGAATAACTAATATCTATAATTTAGTAGTTTTACTTATTAATTGAATTGTTCACAATGAATTATTCTTCGAGCAATAGATAATGTTATATCTTTGTCATATTATTTAGCTTCTACTGTTTTAATTAACAGATTTAAGGGGATGTTTCCAAGGATTTCGAAGTATTATAAAGAATTTTCAATTTCTCGTCTATAAACGGAGAAAAGAAAATGGCTGAATTCACCATTTAAAATATATATATGTCAACATGCGCTCTAAAAGTATTTTTCCTGGAATTTAGTAAGTTTTATACTACTTAAAATTGTATAATTTGCGCTAAGAAAGTTGTAAACCATGCTATTTTCGGTGCAAAAGTTAGAATTTGAAATAATAAAACTTACTAATTTTCAAGAAAAATGCGTTCAGGCATTTTAAATGGTAAATTCAGCTATTTCTTTCGATATTCTTTTTTCACATGCACAATGCACATGCGATTTTACAGGATTTTAGGAATGTCAGATATTTTGTGCCAAGTTTCTAATGGATTATCAAACGAAATGTTAGTGTTTTTAAGGTTCGCCACGGGATTTTCAGCGATTTATAAAGATTCTTATTACTTTTAAAATATTTTGCAAAATTTTATAAGAGATCTAAAAAGTTTTTCAGTAAATTTTAAAGGATTTCTAGTAATTAAAAAAAAATTTCTTGAGGTTTTGAGAACTTTTAGAGATTTTAACATATTTTTAAGGGATTTTTACAAACTTTAGATTTTCAAGTTCCTCACGGAATTTAAAGTGATTTAAAAAAATTTTAAGAGATTTAGACATTTTTTCATGGAATTTTAAGCGGTTTCTACAGTAATTTAAAGAAATTTCATGAGATTTTAAGGATCTTTAGAGGATTTTGAAGTTCCTCTCACGGAATTTTAAGCGATTTATGAAGATTCTTATAACTTTTAAAAGATTTTGCAAAATTTTAAGGGATGTAAAAATTTTGAAGATATTTCATTGAATATAGAGTTACATAAATCATTTAGTATAAGGAGTTACCTATTTATTTTTTTTGTCCTTGTTACTGATGGAATTAGTATAACGTTTTAATAAACGACTAGTAAGTATTAATTAGTAAAATTTAACTAATTCAGATTGAGAGATAGTTATACCTATACATATACTCTGATCAGTAATAAAGCAATGATGTACGTATATATTTGTTTTTCGAATGAACTATCGTGTGATGTATGAAAGTCCGCCGAAGAGAGAGAGATTTATAAATATCACTATAAAATTTCCTCTAAATTGTTGAGGCGGTAATTTCTGTAATCTTTCCGGAATTTTCACAAACATTTGTTAGGGAAAATTATTATTATTATTATTACACACACTTCAGATTTTGTGAATTTTTCCAACGATTTGTTCAGAATAATTCTTGGAGGAAATATTGCTTCAAATTTTGTGGATTTTCCTCAAGATTTGATTGGAAGAATTCCCGAAATACACTTCAAGAGGAGTGGGGTTAAAAATATCTTAAAAAATAACTTAGAAAATGAAACATTTTTTTGTTACAATTCTCAATATTTAGTAGCCATTTTTTATTCAGAAAAGTTTAGGGGATATATACTCTTGCGAAAATAATTTTCGCAAACATAAAAATGTGAAATAATCTGTGAGGAATTTTAGGGAAATATCTCGAATTTTTTTGCATATAGAACTAGATGTCTCTTGTGCAAGAATTGTCTCTTGTGCAAGAATTTAACGAAATCCGGAAATTTCCCTTGAAAATCGTGGGGAAAATTTAGTAGACACCATGAGAGGGGTGAAAAATTGTAAATTTCTGTAGAATTCGAAAATTGTTTAGAAAAGGATCTTTACTGTGAGAAAGGGTAATTTATTTCCTAGATTGGATGCATGACTACTTTAGAAGTTATAATCAACTCTCTTGGAGAAAAAGTGTGCTTATGACCATGCGTCCTTGTCTGGCGATAAGAGACGTTCTTGGAGGCACCTGGGCGCTTGAGGCGCTTTCCCTCGAGAACCGTCACGCTTTTCGCGCGTTACGATTCCATCGCAAAAGGCACGAAAGTTTACGGACCCTTCCGCCGCGTAAGAAGCCAAGAACGTGATCTTATCGTTGGCGTTATTCGCTGCGATGAAAACACCTAATCGGATGCACGCGCTAATCTTTTTCGCTGAATGTTCCTCACACATATCTCACTATCGATCTGCCAGCGTAGAGATGTTTCTCTCAATAATAATAACTTATTGCCAACCCTTTTCATCTCGAAAAGCAATATTTTCCACCTCAATGAAGAAAAAATGTGACGTTATTTATTTTCACGTATATATATATATATATATATATATATATATATATGGCTCACGTGGAACATCCCCTGTAGAAATTACCCCATTTAGCCACATTTGAAATGGGGTTCTGACGAGGATCTGGACAGGGTTTCTATCTTTCAATAAAAATATAGTAATATAATTAAGCATCTAGAGGGCAACAATTATAGTATAAGTAATATCTCATTATTACCAATTTTATATTCGTATTTTCCCAACTTAAAATATAATGTAATAAAACTAAAATATTGTTGATAATGAAACAGGGCATGGAAGAATTTTTTATGAAAATTATTATTAAAATTTTTTGTTAAAATCACTTGACATCTCTTTTGATAACTGTGAAACTTTTGAAAAATTCATACAAATTTTGTATAGTTTTTCAAAATCTTGTGAAAATTCTGGAAAATCCTTAAATTATTTGAAATCTTTTGAAATCGCTTTAGAGATTTAGATTTTTAAATATATATAGAGGCGACGAACAGAAATCCAACCAATGGGTAAAAAGAGATTGTGCAGGCTTCAGATATTCAGATTTTTTTTTGAAAAATATAATAACTAGTTAAGTAATCAAATATTACAAATAATTAATCCAAGAATAGTTTTTTAATCTTTGGATGGGGTATTGACCTAGAACTGCGGCAAACTGGCCAGGACCCCACTAGAACCCCATCCAAATTTCTGCACCAAGGTGATCATTAGTCACCATTGGTCACTGATCAGCTATATATCTATAATAAGATATTCAATTTAAATATCTAGATACTTAGTTTGAATAAAGGGTCAAAATATTACATGTAAGCACTTCTCCAATATGCCCTTAATAAAATTGAAAAAAAAATTAAAAGTCGTCATATTTGGCTTTATATATAAAAAAAATGCTCATGGAACACACCAGCCCTGAATATTTCTCTTTATAGTCACGAAAAAAAAAACAATAATTGAAAACAACATCCTGAAAATCCATTGCCCACACATTGTTATTACACGAAATTTTTACAATAGTAATTTAAACCATTCGACCGAGAATTGGATTCATATTCCATCATTGAGTTTTTATCCACTTTCTGGAGGGTGATGAATCTGAACGAAAAATTCGGCGAACACATATTGACGGATGCACGAGACACGTTGTAATCGTAAATCCGATATTTGTTTACTCGAATATGGGTGCATCGTACATGTCGGAAAAACCTGGCTTTTCCTGTACGTGAGGGTAAATCCTGAGTGAGCGCACTATCGGGTAAACCGATATTCGTATGGAAAATTCAGTGTCCTGTACCGCGGTGGTCTGTTGCAAACGAAATGAAAAAAAAAAAAAAACGCGTATATGAAAGCACAACAATCCGGTAAATTGTGGTTGGATGCCACTACATAATCCCGTTTGTTTATTACACTGTTCGCGGAATATGATTTTGTCTCCCCTTTCGTTTATATAAAACTCGCTGTGCTTTTTAATTGGAGCGCCACACACGGAGAACATTTGCTCGGTAATCGTTACCGAAAGTTGTGGTGAAATGTGGATAGATGAGTGGCGTTTCGGGTTTTTTTCCGTGTAGTGTCAGTATTGTTTAATAAGTTTTGAGGAGTACATGATGTAATGTACATTAAAAAATAAATATTAGTACTGTAATTTTTCAAGTCGCGCAATGTAATATGGTGGAAGTTAATAATTAACGTGAATACTGTAATAATAAGTGAGGAAGTATATTTGACAGAATACTTTACTTTCGTGAGCCTTTACTTTTATTTAGAGAATCTTTTCAGAGCTGGACGTGAAGGATTATTTCACCTCTTCCTATAATTATAATCTAATAATAAGCTATAATTATTTATTACTTCTTCATTATTAATTGAGTTTATTCATACTTATTTATATCGCACAAAAATGTTTGATAAAAAGAATTCCTTAGTTCGAGAAGTTTTGAATGTTCAAGTAAATCAAATTTCACCACAACTTTTCGGTAACGATGACCGAGAAAATTTTCTCCGTGTACTTTTACCTATATTTTGAGGTCTCATTATCCATACTCATATATGAACAATATGAACATAAGTAAAAAAGTTTCCATGAACATTTCTGGAATATTCCAATGGAAGGTACGTGCGGAACATTCCGAAAAATGTTCGCATAATTTTCGTGAAATAGTGGTATAAAATTTCAGGAAAAAATTGAGACTTTTTTATTTTAATTAGTACATTAATTAAAAAATTAGAACCTTCCGGACAAGCTTTCGTCCAATATTCCCTGCAAATTTATAGTACAATTTTCCAGAAATGTTTATGGAAACTTTTGTGTTATATACAATTCACTTTTCTCAGAGTGACTCTACAATTTTCGGCTCCAGAGTGTTTTTTCTTCTATATAGTGTCAATAAAAAAATCTTTGGAATATCCCATAAGTAGGATTATTTATTTTTCATTTGCTGCGGTTTTTTTTTTGAAGTCACAAACATTATTAAGAGTGTAAAGTAATTATAGGACATGTACCTAGTGATGTGACGCTCGATAAAGAATGATCCCCGAATTCTTTGAAAAGGACAAGGTGGTTTGAAAAGGCTATAGGTGGCGAGATCGTCATCGCGACTTTAATTAAATCGAAAATCGGAGAGTCATTAATGACAAGTGGCGCCCAATCGCGATGACTCAATGATTTCTATTGGGACCACGCTGGGACTGCCGAGAGGATCGGGCCTGAGACCCGACGCAACACCAATGGGACGATGACAATAACAGCCGCTAGGAAAGGCCATCGTGTAAGTCGTAAGACACACCATACCGCCTTCTCAATGTTGTCGAGTCGCCCATCGAAAAAAAAAAAAAAAAGAAATACGCACTTATAAGTCTCGCACTAAAAAAGCAAACCGTTGTCCAAATCCGAATCAAATGTTCCTGGAGAGCGTGTGATTTTTATTTTTAATTTTTAATCACAAAAAACGAGGGTCTAAATAAGTAATCAAAGGAAGGCATAACAACAGATGAAGAAAAAAAATCGTCAACGATTTTAAGTTAGTCATGTGCATCTGAGTTCTTTTCAGATTGGTCATAGATCAAATTAAAGTAACCGCAAATGTCGCTTGTCGGATGTTCGAATTCCAATAATTCCATTATATACTCATGGAATTTTACTGCGTTTCAAATATTTTAACTATCTCGATTCCTTTATTCGACAAATTTAAAGAAGTATGCCAATGAGGCAAGTTTTATTGGGCAATGTAAAAAGATATCTTTTTTTTTTGAATATTTGACCTACTCAAGGAATTCTATGCAAAGATTAAGAATTTGGTATATGTATAAAGAATATACGGAAAAAATTAATACCGCGAACGAGAAATTGTTAAGAAAGAGAAATAATTTCAAGAAACTGGATATTGAAATAGGAATATATATATGCCCTCAACGCTACTTGTTTGTCATGTATCGTGCTCTCTAAATCTGGATTAGTTAAATTTGACTAATTAATAGTAGTTTCTTACTAATTTAAATGATGCGAAGTCGCTTACTGTGTATAAAAAGTTACTAATTCCATTAGTAACAAGGACAAACTACATTTATTTAAACTTCTTGCTAAATGAAATAGTATAATATTCAATAAAATATATCTTTAACATTTTTAAATATCTTAAAATTTCACAAAACTTTTTAAGTCATAAAAATCTTTTTAAATTGCTTAAAATCACACGAGACAAACTTTAAAATTACCCGAAGTTCGTAAAAATCCCTTAAAAATATGTTGAAATATCATCTAAAATTCTTAAAAATCAAATACATTTTTTTAATTTATCCGATAATCTTTTAGATTGCCTTAAAACCCTTAACTATTTTTTTAAATTACTTGATATCTCTTAAAATTTCTATGAAAAATTGTATAATATATTTTAATTCTTAAAAATATCTCAAAATATGAAATCTTTTGAAAGTCATAAAAATATTTGATTATCCCTTAATGAAATTTCAAGGAAGAATGTTTAGATATGTTTAAGTTTGGCAACATTTTTTGAAATTTATAGGAATATATCTCTTTCAAACATTTCAAAATCCAAAAGGAACTTTAGAATCACATATAAAGTTTATTAAGGTCTCTTAAAAATCTTTTAAGTTCCCTTAAAACACGTGAAAACTTTCTAAAATTACTAGAAACCTCTTAAAATTCCATAAAATCTTTTGAAAATAATAAAAATATTTTTATATTCCTTGATAAAATTCCATGAAACAATTTTGAAATCTCAAATAATAACAAAATTTTGTAAAAGTCATAAGAATCTTTTTAAATTGTTTAAATCTTTAAACTGCTCTAAAATCTGTTAAATAAACTATAAAAGCTACATAATACGACAAAAGTAACATAGCTATTTAAGCAAAAAGTGAGAGAGTGAATTTGACGTTCGTTGGAATAGGTCAATTACAAATGCCTGCAAATTAATAATAAAATAAAATATTGGAAAATGGCGATTCATGTTGGAGTGCAATATTTAACTCAAAAGTTTTAACCCCGAAATTGAATTTCATCATTTTAATTAATAAATATAGGGAACTTTGTCTCTTTTTAAAAATAATATTTTGATTTCAGAGCTCAACAAATATTTTATTTGGCTTATTTTTGCGTAAACTGACGAGTTCAAAATCTAACTAAAAGTATAGACATTTTTTACTCTGTATTACACGGATTTATATTTATAAGAAATATTCATAACTTGAGCTCAACAACATAGAAAAGTCCTGAATGCAGTCCAAACATCTAATCACTTTTTAAGTCCTTCTTTCCTTCTCAATAAGAAAGCAAATGAAAATTAATGGTTAGAAAAATGTCAAACGCAAACAAGAATATGAAAGGTAGGAATACTGAATAAGCAGCAAACAAACCGATTAAATTCATATTTAAAATGAAAGCCCTATTCTTGAAGAAGCAGGATCCCTAAATCTTTAAATTCCTGAAAGAATTTTGTTGTGTCAAGCAGAAATATTATGATCATTCTTTGGATGCTCTTTGAAAATGAGGCCTTTCAATTTGTAAAGGAAGGGTACATTACACCGATAGGGCTGAAGGACCGAAGTTTACATCGAGTCCAATGGGACGTCAGGTCCGTATATCTCAGCGAGTCCTATATAGCTGCGGCATTGTAACTCTAGAGAAAAGAAATGACACCCACAAGAGGTTCCTATTGTCGGCATGTATTGTATTCGCGGAGTATCATTGGCATGCTTAAAGCAAACTCAAGTCATTGAGAATGGAAACTGTCGCCAGAATTGCTTTCTGCAGAAATTTGCATTTTCTTGAAGACGAAAAGAAGAAAGAGAAAAGTTTCTTGTTTCGTGAGGATCTCGACGCATTGTCTCACGACTCCGCCATTGTTGTTGGTACTTCCGTTCTTTGTTGGCGAGCCTGTCAACCCGGTCACGCCGTATTCCGACAATTCGCGCGCAATTTCCTATAAGGTTATCTAGCACTTTTAGACAATAAGGAGCCCCACCTGCTGCAGTCCAGGCCCATTTGACACTTGAAGGATTCAAAGGGACCTAGAAGGCCAGAACAGGGGCTACCGATACGCTCGTTATGTATGCGAACGCAAGGGATTTCCCTCCCAAAGGTGCCGCTAATTATCGAAACTATCATTTGTTACCGAATGAGGGAACAACACCGCTCAGTATGGGGATTCGTCAAGAATAATATAAAATAAAGAGTAAAGAAAAAGAGAGTAAAAAAGTAAAAAAAAAGTAAAATTTTTAAAAAGTAAACAGAAAATAAACCCTGGGGAATTAGAATGACCGAAGGTTTTGCTGTTCAAGTTATAGGAAATGGTACTCTGGCAGTTGACACATTTTTTTAAAAGTGGATTCCTTGTTGGGTATTTGCATTGGAATGGAAAAAAGAATTCGAAAGAGGAAAAACCAATTAATTATAGAAGGAAGATCAACGAATTTGCAGGAGCAGTGTTAAAACGTTTTATGAGGTAAACTATATATCTGAAAATTAATTACCTTTTTTAAATACTCGCTCTAGGCACTTTTTATTTTTATTTAGAATTTACATATAGGTGGACTCTAAATCTGGAAATAATATAAAATATATTATACCCTCCCTCGCAGAAATTTTAATATGGATCTGATCGGGGCCCGATTTAGCAGAACTTGGGCAGAATTGGGTTATCTATATAGAATGGACCAGACTCGAAATGAAACGCGGAACTTGCTGACATCCAAATTTGGCCCCGCTTAGAACATTAATTATCTGTTTTTAGCTATTTTATAGTTGTATTTTAATTCATTTTTATTTCTCAACTCGGTGATTGCTTTTCAAATATTTACATCACATCTGAATGTTGACAATTTTCACACTTTTTATGTAAGAAATGAATCATTTTTCTGAATGAAATTTTCATATTATGGAATTTTATAATAACTTTTTAGTATGTTTGAATCACGAATTGACAAAACAAAACTATATATACCACTTTCATTTTATTTTATAAGGATTCACATTAATAGCCCGATCGGGGCTCGAATTGCCATAGGGAACAAATTTGGCAGGTTCTACACGGGTTGTAAATTAATTGAATTTTCGATGAAAAAATTGTATGAAATGAAAAATGTATAAACGGAAATTCTTTCAAATATTCGAATTTTCAAACAGGAGAATTTAATTTACTAATATTTATCAATATTTTTTTAAAATTCAATTAATTAACAAACAATTATTGAGCGACAATTCTCATATTTAGGGAGAAAAATGGATATAATGGATATATTATATAGCTAAATATCTTAGATTCTCAAACTGCAGAAATTGCCCTATAGGGTTCTGACGAGGCCCTGTTCTGGATTTCTATAATCAAAAAAAATATTTTAATATAATTAGGCATTTTTGGGGCAACGATGTAGTAGAATATCTCATTAATACCAATCTTACAATGGTATATTCCCATCATAAAATAATGTTATAAAACTGAGATATTGTTATAATGAAACAGGGCATTGAAGAGCTTTCCACGTCCAACTCAAACATCGCATCGGGTAAAAAAGGAAATTCCCAACATTTTCCACACTTAATTATTTATGAAAATATAAGATGGTTATATTCATATATTAGAAAAATAACTAATTATGATAATTATTATTCAACTACATTTAATGGTTAGATTTTTTAATAATTTTTCTAATAG
>JAUESI010000035.1:1921122-1936277 GCA_032275145.1 Synergus laeviventris
CTCAACTACTTCTCATCTGTCTGGTTTCCCATGCGAAATAAAATATCGCTAATCACTCGTACTCACGGGGTTGTAAGTACGTATACCTTCCCATAGGAAGCCTCATCCCCGCGTGTACGCGTGCATCTGCGTTGATGTATATAGATATATATATATATATATATTTATGCATTTAAACACATACATATGCACATCTATATACATTATACAGTTGTATACACATATATGTAATTACACATCGAACCTTCACTTATCTTTGCATTGAAATATCGTATATCGGTAGCCATATAAGTCCTAAGTCCCTATAAATGCACTTCGAGGCATTTATACTATTTCCTTTTTTCATTCGATACGACATGCCATTGAAAATATTGAAAATAAAGTTATTGAAAACTAGTCAGCACATATATAAATATTCCTGATTGATTTTACAACTATAGATCTCACTCATCTCTCTATCTGAATTAGAAAGAATTTTAATTATTAAATTAGTAGCCTTAGATTTGACTATCGAATTAGTCATTTTTCCACATTCTAATTAATGAAATAGTAAGTCACCTATTGCCAAACTGAATTTGTAGTTTTACTTACTAATTGAATTGTTTACAAAATGAATATTTCTTCGAACATCAGTAACGTTAAACTTTTTATAAATTTTTAAGAAATTTCAACCAACTTTAGGTGATTTTAAAGTTTCTCGCGCAATTTTAAACAATTTGCGAAATTTTAAGGGGTCAGAACAATTTCTCATGGAATGTTAATGAGTTTCTAGAATAATTGTAACACATTTTCATGAGACTTATTTACACAAGATTCTTATGATTTAAAATATTTTAGGAAATTTTAATATATCTCAAAATTTGTTGATAAAATTTTAATGGATTTCTAGTAATTTTAAATTTGATAAGACATTTCATACGATTTACAAAGATTTTTATGATTTTAAAAATATTCAGCGAAATTTTAAGAGATGTAAAAATTTTTTTATGAAATTTGAATTCGGGTCTATAGTAATTTTAGAAGTTTCAAGAGATTTTAAGTAATTACTTTAGAGGTTTTGTCAAATTTTTAAGGGATTTTAACGAACTCTAGGGGATATTATAAGTTCCTCACGGAATTTTAAGCAATATAAGAGGTTTACAAAATAATCTTATGATTTAAAAGATTTTCGAAAATTTTAAGAGCTTTCAAAAGCTAGTAATTTTTAGAAGTTTCATGAGATTTTGATAAATTTTTAAGAGATTTTAACGAAATTTAGGTGATTTTAAAGTTTCTCGCGGAATTTTAAGCGATTTAAGAAGATTTTTACAACTTCAAAAGATTTTGCAAAATTTTAAAGGGTCTACAAAATTTTTCATGGAATATTAAGGGGTTTCTAGTAATTTTAAGAAATTTCATGAGATTTTTAGGAACATGAGAGATTTTGACTTTTTAAGGAATTTTAACGAAATTTATTTGAAAGTTCTTCACGGAATTGTAAACGATTTAAAAAAGTTTTAATGATTTTTAAAAGATTTGCGAAATTTTATGGGATCTAAAATTTTGTAAGATATTTCATTGAGTTTTTCCTTGTTACTGATAAGATTAGTAACTTCTTACTAATTTATAGTAAAACACTTTCGAACCATTTGAATTAGTAAGAAACTATGTATACTATTAATTAGTAACATTTAAGTAATTCAGATTGAAAGAGTAGGTTTAATTGCAAATCTAATTAACAGCGGTGGTAGCAATTGGGTCAAAGTAATAAATTAGATAATAGTGCGTATTGCATGATTACCTGATGTAAATGCATATATTAAACTTGTCGTTCCTTATTAAATACCTCGATTCTAAGTTCTAATGAAACAAATTAAGCGGCATATAGGCTCTACACGAACATTAATTAATAACGCCATTAAAATCTTTACTTTATTCATTAATTAACGTCTATAAACTTTTTCTATGTATTTGCATATTTTAATAAACAATTCAACACAAGTTCAAGAATAATTATAAAATTAACAGGAAAATATGTAGCTGTTGTATAAAAAGAAAAAAGATACAAACATATTGGACTAAAGTATCAGACGTCTAATCGGAAGAAAATTAATTTTTTTTTCTTTTTTGAACTGATAAATATAATTCAAAGAAGGTCAAAAACAATGTTTTACAATATGCAAATCCTTCATAAAAACCGATTTTTCTTAAAATACATAATTTTATAATTAAATGTGTCATTCGTGAACCACCCCTAACCGGAAAGTATTATTGAAGGGTATTAGAAACTTATTTTATTTTCCTATCAAACATTGCGAAAATTTCAAATTTTCTACCCAGAAACTCGCGTTTTAAAGCTAGACGATCTATTTTCGAATAAACATTATTAAATGTGTCAATGTGGCTATTTATTTGAGTTTCCGGGCAGTAATTGTGAAATTTTGTTAATAGTAATTAAAATAGAATAAAATTAGTTTCCAACACATTTAATAATACCTTTCAATTACAAATATTTTTCTTTATTCTGGAATTTAGTTTCTCATATTTCAAATCAACGTTCTAATTTCCCAAATCTAGCAATCAGACTCTTCCTCTCTAAACAATAATAATAATAATCGGAAAACCTCCGGTATTGATCCGCGTCCAATCTGGTCCTCTCGCGATTTTAATATTCGGCACAAGAGAGACAGTGATTCCACAATGGCTTGTCGAATCGCGGCCGATTAGCATTCGCTCTACTTGGCATTTGTGCCCTTTCACGTCAATGTCATCAACAGGCAAAGGAGTCGTTTACGAAGCCATGTGTTGAGATGAAAAGGGGGCGAGGGAATTTTGTGGAGCTTTTTTAGTTTTTGGTTGGCGGTGGATTGGGGTGAACGATCAGGGTTGGGGGGGAGGGGGTGAGTAGCCTAAGAGAGAAAAGTGAGAAAGAGTTAGCAGAACAACAAAGAGAGCAAGCGAGATGCTCATGGGGCACCTATGATGGCCGCTTTCCTGTTGGACGAATAAAAAATTCAGTTTTAAAGCGACGGTAGTAGCTCGACAACCCTTTGTGTGGGACATAAGGGCGCCCCTTTCGTCGAGAGCACAATTCGAAGGGCGTGTGTCTCTTCGTGTGCCCTATTTACCCAGCGACAGAGCCCACACCCCTTAACCCCGCGAGGCCTTCTCTTGTAATAGCAGCGTGGACAAACCCCTGATGCATTGTGGGACCCTTCGAGTGATCCCAGCCAATCGTCTCCGCACGTCGATTTTATTATGAAAAAGCGAATCGCTGGGGTGGTTCGAGGACCCCTTATATTGCCATATACACCGTTTTCTGTCCCCACTGTGTGTTTACCGTTCCTGCTAAATGGTCGTAAGGATGAAAAATAAAAAGGGCTGCGAGATGCCCCCCTCTCTTTTAAAAGATTGGAGGACCTGTGAACCACAGAACTTTTTATGACGCGCGTCTTGTTTGAGAATGGTAAAGGAGATTCTGCGCATTTAGAAAAGACCTTTTTTTAAATGTGAGAGAATCTTCAAATTTCAAATATGAAGCTTTTAATTTATAATTGCATATTTTGGAATTTGGCAATTTTTAAATCTTTCCAAATTTTTATTTTAAAGTGATTGGAAGAACAATTTTTGGTCCATGGACTTTTGCGAGGGTATTCTACGCACATCTGTCAATTCTTCACGATCGATAGAGGACGATAAATAATGTAAACTTCGATAATTCACATTTCTTTACATGACCTGCGTACCTATATATATATATATATATATGGTATGTATACTTTGAAAGAGGGTCTATAACGGAAGCGATAGGCGCATCAAAATAATGACCGAGACCGACAGCCACGTGTCATCTTTCCGGTGACGGTCAAACGATTTTACGCTTGCAAGGTGGGTCGTAAAGAAGCTCCTCTCTCATCTGATTGGCTGACTTCCTTTACTTATTTTCTTCTAACTTCTTAAGAATTAACGAATTATTGAATTACCAATAGGAAATGAATATCAATTTTTCCTAAACTATGCAATTTAGGGACAAATGTCTCATATTGAGATTTTCTACTTTGGAAAATATTAAATACTAAACGAAAACAAGGAAGAAAAATAGCTTTTCTCGAGCAGAATGATGCTAATGAGAAAAAAAAGAAAATAAGTCAGGAAAGTAAAAAAGGGAAAAAAAAGAAACGAGAGAAGTGAAGAGAAGTTATACTTATACAAAGGATTGATTTATAACAGATTCAACGTAACACTATCAATCTGAATTACTTAAATTTTACTAATTAATAGTAGTTTCTTACTAATTCAAATAATGTGAAGTCGTTTACTATAAATTAGTAAAAAGTTACTAATACTATTAGTAATAAGGACAATCTAACTAAATGAATTAGTAACACTATTCAATTAAATATCTTACAAAATTTTGGACTCCTTAAAATTTAGCACAATCTTTTAAAAGTCATATCAATCTTTGTAAACCTTATGAAATTTCTTAAAATAACTAGAAATCCATTAAAATTCCATGGAAAAATGTTTAGATCACTTAAAACTTTGCAAAATTTTTTATATCAAGAATCTTCTGCCAATCTCGTGAAATGTCTTAAAATTACTGTAGAAACCCATTAAAATTCCATGAAAAAAATTATAGACTCCTTACAATTTGGAAAATCTTTTAAAAGTCATAAAAAATCTTAAATCGCTTAAAATTCCGGAGAAACTTTAAAATCACCTAAAGTTAGTTAAAATCTCTTAAGAATTTGTCAATATCACTAAAATTCCTAAAAACCGCATGAAATTTTTTTAAATATCCCGATAATCTTTTAAATTCTCTTAAACCACAAAAATTTCTTAAAATTACAAGAAATTCATTAAAATCCTCTGGAAAATTTTTTACCATAGATCTCTTGAAATTATGCAAAATCGTCTAAAAGACATAGCAATCTTTGTAAACCTTATGAAATTTCTTAAAGTTACTAGAAATCCATTAAAATTCCATGGAGAAATTTTTAGATGTCTCAAAACTTTGCAAAATCTTATATTATAAGTCGCATCATAAGAATCTTTTTAAATCGCTTAAAATTGCGCGAGGGACTTTAAAATCACCTTAAGTTCCTTAAAAACCCTTAAAAATGTGTCAAAATCTCTAAAAACCTTATGAAATTTTTGTCAGTTCCACGATAATCTTGAAATTTCCTTACAACCCCTGAAAATTTCTAAAAATTACAAGAAAGCCCTTAAAATTCCGCAAAAAATTGTTAATTCATTATAATTCTGAAAAATATCTTAACGTAAACTGTTTTGAGAATCATAAAAATATTTTAATATCCCTTAATAAAATTCCACGAAAAACTTCAAAATTTGACAAAATCCATTAACATCACATAGAATAACCGAAAATTCTTTATAATAATTCAAAATTTTTGGAAATCTCCTAAAATCTGTCAAATGAACTATAAAAGCTATACAAAAAGTTTAACATTACTATAATAACAATTCAAATACTAAATAGATTATAGTAATTTATTCTTACTAATTCATTACTAATTAATTTCAAATTTGAATTTGAATTCTATTATATAGAAGCAGAAGTAAAAAATCAATGGCGGTTTACCAAGTGGAGAAAAGACAACTAACACTCAGGAGAACGATTATCAGTAAATAACAGATACGTAGGACGCCTGTCGTCAGTCTTACATTTTGGAATGGCAGCAGCCATATGCGCCAAATACACTTATTAACTCCTTCGCGACATCTGCTCGGCTTTACTCGGCTCGTGCTTTCCGGTCGAAAAATGCCCTAAACTGTCCGTCCTGCCCACTCGAAGCAGATAATTAGGCCCCTGAGTAATTGGACTTAAAATGTTCCTCAGAATTCTCCTGACAAATTTTTTTAAATCTGTTGCGAGTGTCTGCTGTCACTTATTGTAAAAAAGGAAACAACTCAATCTGCACAAAATACAGACTTATATCGTCATCAACAGGTAATCACGAAATTGCATAAAATATTTCAATTGAAGAATCACGTTAATTTATTATATTGTTATATTATTATTCATAAAAATCTGATTTTTATAAGAAGATATATAAGAAAAAAGTGTTCAAAAATCAATTTAAATAAAAAAATAAAATAAAAATAAATTTCATTTAGATATTTGAAAATTCTTCTATTTTTTTTAAATGGTCGGATCGAATCCTATTCTTATATTTCATCAAGTTCTAGGACTGGGAAAAGGTCGAGCGAATATAATCGAAATTATGCGTCGCGTGAGAGCCTCATCATGTTTTTTTGGGACAGAATAAAAATGACAAACGCGTAATTTGAGGACGAATACGATCTTGGTGGTCGAGCTCCACTGTGTCACCAGTCACCTGTCTTACAAAAGGGATTCACGAGGTTTAAAGACCGGACTGAATACTGAGAACGAATTCACGAGGATATCGAGTACCGCCCATGATCCGCAGGTGACTTTGGGTCCGACACGGCTTTCTCCTTTTATCTCCAAGAAAAGTCATCAACTAAGTTCCTCCCTCAAAGAAATAAATGTTTCACAGAGAATTATGAGCTTGTATGAGAAAATAATAAGGTCGCTTTTGGAGACTTAATTCTTCAAATCTCATCATATATCTATCTCTAAATTACAATTTCAAAATTAGTCTTCCAAAAAACGAGTGATTTTTCATTTAAAGTTTTCTTTCACAACCGATATACAATAGAAATAAACAAGCAAAGAATTACAACTGAATTAAATAAAAAAATATGTAAATTTGTATAATTATACGTTAAAAATGACAGTACGCCTTGATAGCAATTTATCATTGACAACAGAGCTGCTTAGCAAAAGAAACCGCATTCGATAATAAATTGCTAATTCTCAGCGAAAGACAGGTTTGCAAAAAATTTGATGCTGCAGCAATATTGAGCTGTCGTCGAAGATAAATGTATTTTGTCATATACTGATATTTAGCAGTGCATCATTTTTTTCTGGGAAAGCTGTTAATTTTTTTTCTCGCGACAGCTATAGTCGTTAAAATCTCATTGTCAGAGTCGGCATGACAACGCTCGAGCCTTCGACGAATTATTGCTCTAGGCGATCTTATGTCATACCTCAAATTTAAATTTAAATTTAAATTCGATGACATCGAATTTCAAAGGCTCATTGAGAGATAAAAAAACGTCGAACGTTTTGGCTCAGTGGAAAGATTGACAAACATTTCAAAACGTGTCCCAAGGCTCTCGTCAATAATTTAAGTGCTTTTTTTCATTTTATATTTTTATAAACGTTTAGTTATCAACAGCAATTAAGAATATTGTTAAATAATTAAACCCTCTTCTTACGAAGTTATAATTTGTTTAAGATATAGAATAAGAGTATTAAGCTACTAAATTACTTATAAATTTGAAATGATTGTTAGTTTTTGTGTGAGTCAAGTTTGAACAGGATTCAGAACATTTTTTTTAAATCTGACGACTTAATTGACCACGAGATGAACGCGTGACGAATATTACGCGATTATCAACGATAATCGTATAATCTGTCAACACGTTTAATGCGATCTTATTACGTTGGAGCTGCACCCCATACCTATAATTTGGTATTGGTATTGATACAGATCGATGATGATTATAGTAGCGAAACTCTGCGAATTGAATAAAAACTTAATTTGAATAAATGAGATTTAAACCAGAAAATTCAATAAATAATGAACATTCTAGGAATATACAACATTGTAGTATTTTCTTCTTTTGCATATTTAAAACAATCTTTCTATTTAATGTACACGACTGCATATTGCATATACTCTCTCATTCTGAATCAGTAAGAATTCGACTATAAGTAAATTAGTAGCCTTATTTGACTATTAAATTAGACATTTCTCTACTTTCTACTAAATAAAATAATCTACTTAGCTTAGCAGTTTTACTTACTAAATAAATTGTTCACAATTAATTGTTCTTCGAACATCAGAAATGTTAAAATTTTTATATTATTTTATAGTTTATTTAACAGATTTTAGAATATTTCCAATGGTTTCGCATTATTAAAAAGAATTTTCAGTTATTCTATGCGATTTTAATGACTTCTGATTAAAATATTTTGTGATTTTCTAAAGAGCTTATGAAATTTTAAGATATTTTTTAGGATTATAATGAATTAACAATTTTTTGGTGGAATTTTAAAGAGTTTCTGAGAGTTTTAAGAAATTTTTACGGGTTTTAAGAAAATTTAACAGATTATCGGGCAATTCAAAAAAATTTCATGAGGTTTTTAGGAATTTTAGAGATTTTGACAAATTTTAAGGGATTTTAACGAACTTTAGGTGGTTTTAAAATTCCTCGCGAAATGAGTAATTTAAAAAGATTTTACAAATTTTAAGGGTTCTACAAATCTTTAAGATGCCATTGCATAGTTTTTATATACTAATTCATTTAGTTCTTTCTTTGTTTACTATACCAGTGCAGAAATTGACCCATATTGAGCCCTATTCGAATTCTTTCGAAATTCTTTAAAAATTCTTTGAAATCACTTGAAGTGTATTGAAATCGCCTTAAATCAATTAAAATCACTTGAAATCTTTTAAAAATCGTTTAAAATTCTTTAATATCATTTAAAATCCTCTGAAAAACTTAACCAAATTTTTGAATCATTTTAAAATCTTGAAACTCCCCTGAATTCTTATGAAATTCTTTAAAAATTCTTTGAAATCACTTGAAATCTATTTAAATCGCTTCGAATTATCTTTAATAACTTTCTTGAAATCCTTTTAAAGTCTCTAGAAACACTTGAAATCCCATTAAATTCCTTAAAATTACTTTAAAATATTGAAAATCCTTTAAAATTCCTTAATATCATTTAAAAACCCTTGAAATACATCCTTAAAAAATGTTTTAAGTTACTCTAAAATTTTGAAACTCCTTTGAATTCTTTGAAATAAAAAAATTCTCTAAAACTACTTGAGAAAATGAAGTATAGTTAACTAATCAAACATTGCAAATAATGAATCTAGAATAGTTTTTTAACCTTGATGTCAGGACCACATTAGAACTATTAGGGTATCCTGACTAGGACCCCATTAGAACCCTATCAAAACTTCTGCATGGGGTAATGGAATTAATAACATTTTACTAATTTATAGTAAACGACATCGCAGCATTTGAATTAGTAAGAAACTACCATTAATTAGTAAATTTTATTTTAACTAATTCATATTGAGAGAGTAATGATAGAAGAATATATTATAGAAATTAAGGGCATGTGGTAATTATCCATATAAGAGCAAATTTAGTTTTCTCAACTTTACATTCCTAATAAGAAATATTTTTTCTCAAAACTAGGCCATTATTTATCCTGAGTTCTACTGTCATCACTGTTGACGTTTTAAACGTCATGAAATTATAATTTTTCCTGCACTTTATGCACAAAGTTTTGTTTGTGCAGTGAAAATAGTGCAAGCGTAAAATAATTGCTTCAGAAAATTAAAAGTGGACGCAAAATTATAATTTCGTGACGTTTAAAAGGTCGACATTGACAGGACTTAGGAAATGGTATAAATTTGGAAAAGACAAAAAAAAGCAAAAAGAGAAAATAAGTTACATAATAAAACCCTTTCACGAAACGGAGATAAATGGCCTAATTTCTAAATTTGAATTAGTAAGATTTTGTTCTCGGGGAATTTGAAAAGATTTAAAAAGATTTTTATAACTTAAACATTTTTGTGAAATTTGAAATCTGAAAATTTTTTCTTGGTATTTTATTAAGGGATAATCAAATATTTTTATGATTTTCATTTGAATTAGTAAGAATAACTACTAACAATTAGTAAAATTTAAATAATTTAGATTTAGAGAGTGGTTTTAGTAAACAATATTTATTATAGCGAGCATAAATTGTGTAAATTAAATTAAATTAAATTAAATCTTATGGTAATAAAGTAGCACATGCTCTTATAAGTTTCTTATAGGTGTATTCTAAAGAAGTTACGAAGAGTTGAAATTGAGTTAAATGCGAGATGAAGAGTGAAGAAATAAAGTTATTTTTCCGCGGCATTTTAAGGATTTTAACAGTGTTCTACGCCATTGAAGTTGCTCATCGATGAACTACGGGTAGGCTAATAACAGTCAGTGGGAATTTAATATGCACGAGGTGCGTACGAGGCCTCCACTCGACACGAAGCATCAATCAAAGCAAGCTCGTTCCGAGACAGTCAAGAAGTCGCGGAACTTCCGAGCACTTTGCCACACGACAATCTCCTTTTCCCAGGGAATAAATTACAGATCGGCTGACTGGTTTACACTGGTTTTATAGTCTCTGTCTCATCATCAAAGATCGAACGAGATTTTCCACCTTTATTGCACATCGAGGGATGCCGATTCGATCGCCTATATATATCTAGACGTGAGTCGCCGTTTGAATTAATTATTTAGAGAACGTAATGAAAGGTTGTACCCTTAGGATAGTTACCACAGCTCAATAGAAAACTGAGAGGATTCAATTCTGGAATAAATAGAGAAAAGATGCGCGAAGAAATAAAAATGTATTTAATTAGTATGCGATGAAAATGAAAATAAATGAAAAGCAAACAGATAACGCGGAAGGACAAAAAAATAATGTCATATCATTTAATCATAGACTATAAGAGGTGTAATTTATTATTAATTCGAATCTCTATTAGAGTTTGAATAACATACTGATAGTGTATCGCAATTACAATAATGATGTGCTTGGAGCATGTTCTCGTACAAAGTGTACATATAAATTGTAGCATTTGTACATCATCCATCCGTTTATTCATAAATCAGACCGCTTACAGCTAATGGAAGCATTGCATTAATACACTTTATGACTTGTTATCGTATTACAATGTAAATTTTTAACTTCTGAAGGTATTTTATCTGACATATTGATCGTCGTTAATTCTGTATAAACTATATCGAGCAAGTTCATGATGAAAGTTCTTAAATATAATTAGAACTCGCGTGATGGCGCGAAATTGAAATTGTTTCGAAAGGGGAATAATGACCTTTTCTAAAAACGAATGACTTCACACTTTTTCTTTTATAGTTGCAATAATGAAGAAGAAGTGATAGGTATGGAAAAAGTGTGGACTAAAAAAAGGAAACGGTCGTGTGACTTAAGCGACAGCATGCAAAAGTGTGACGCGTGTGAACGCAATATATATAGCCGCGTATGGAAATGGCGGAATATGGCATTGTATGGAAATTGCATGCTCGACGTAGGAGCAACCACCGTGACCAACTGCTGGATATGGCCAGCCTGCCTACCTGTACAGTGTACACTGTACAGCAAATATAACAACACCTACCCATCTACCTTCAGTCTATGCTCGTAATGTCCCTGTCAAGAAAGCGGCAAGCTTCACTCGCACGAGAGGCCCATAAAATCGGATGGCTTGTCGAGCATGGCGCACGACGCGAGACCATTCGCCTATTCTTATTCGTCTATTCTTCAGCAAAACTACGAGAGCCATGTCGTTTTTTAACTCGAGAGAACAACCGACTATTATATTTTCACGGCTCACGTCCCAACATTGCAATAAAAGAAGTTCAAAAGAGACCTAAAAGAGTGAAGTAGTAACAGCGCGGACATTGTGAGCAGAGAGCAATGAGACCGTTTCTAGAGCATCCATAAAGGGGAAAATACTTATTCCTATGGAGTTTTTAGACTAAAGAAGCGTGTGGGCTTGTTTCTAAAATGCATTCCTCATGGAAAAAAGAGGATGGCTAAAAGTACACGGGGAAATTTTTAGTCTCTTAGAATTTAAGATAGTCGGCTCTCTCAAACTGAATTAGTTAAATTTTACTAATTAATAGTAGTTTCTTATACTAATTCAAATGGTGCCAAGTCGTTTTCTATAAATTAGTAAAAATTTATTAATTCCATTAACTGGTAATTCCTTATTCAATGAAAAATCTTCAAAATTATTTTTATTTTTTATCTTTTAAAATCACCTAAAATTCCTTAAGGCCATATATAATTCCCGTGACGTGGCGCTTGTAACCATATGGTATTTCAGGTTTTCAGGCATCACATTAAAAAACTAATAATTAAAATTTATTTTTAGTAGCAGATAAAAGTTAAGATAAAACGATAAGGAACGTTTATCTACTGGCTAAAATGTACTTTTTTTATTTGTTTTCAAGTGAAAAAATGAAAGCCTGTAAGGTGAGTCGGATAATTAATAAATGGCTTTTAAGTCCCTCAAAAATTTGTCACCATTTTAAAAATTCTTTGTAATCTCATGGAATTTCTCACAATTACTAGAAACACCTTAAAATTCCAGGAAAAAATTTGTAGATTTTCTAAAATTTCGCAAAATATTTTAAAAGTCATAAGAATTATCGCTTAAAATTTCATGAGGAACTTTAAAATCACCTAAAGTTCGTTAAAAAATTTGTCAAAATGTTTTTAATTTCTAAAAATCTCATGTAATTTTTTTAAATTACCGAAAATCCTTTAAAATTCCATGAAAAAATGTTTAAATCTCTCAAAATTTCGCAAAATATTTTAAAAGTCATCAGAACCTTTATAAATCGCTTAAAATTTCATAAGGAACTTTAAAATCCCCTAAAGTTTGTTAAAATCCCTTAAAAATTTGTCAAAATGTTTTAAATTCCCCTAAATCTCATGTAATTTGTTAGAATTACTAGAAACTCCTTAAAATTCCATAAAATATGTTTAAAATGATAAAAATATTTTAATATCCCTTAATAAAATTCCATGGAAAACTTTAGAATTTAATAAAATACATTAAAATCTCATATGTGAAAATTCTTTATAACTTCAAAATGTTCGGAAATCTTTTGAGATCTGCTAAATAAACTATAAAAGCGAAATAATATAACAAAACTAACATAGGTAATATACACAAATTTTAATATTACTGATGTTCAAAGAACAATTCATTGTGAAAAAAATTCAATTAGAAAGTAAAACTACTGAATAGATGAGTAAGAAGTTATTCTTCTAATTCACTTTGGTGATTTACTATTTCATTTATTTTTAGTAGAAAGTGGCGAAATGCCTAATTCAATAGTAAAATGTAAGGCTATATTATTTATTTAGTCTAATACTTAATAATTCAGATTAGTGGAAACAGAGAAAAGTTTTGTGAAATTTCCCAGACTTTCATGAAACTCTGTAGAAGAATTTTTATTAGTTTTTAAGAACACAGTCACAGAAATTTTTTAACACCACCCAAATTATATATTAATATATATGTGACTGCTGTTACTTATGTTTTCTGTTACTATGTCTTTTATGGATATTTACGTATTTTTATAAATTTTCTCTCGCATCCAAATTTAAGACACAAAGTCTCTGAGTTTTTAAGTGAATAAATTTTACCATTTTCAAATATCTAGAATCGTTCGGTAACGGACTTGAAACTTGTAACGCTGTGAACTTGTGAATAATTTCTTATATTGAGAAGTCACAATATTTGACGTTACAAAGCAAGCAATAAATATTCTCCATGTGCGAGAGTATAACATAATCATTCAAATAAATAATAACTCCCAACTTAATAAATGCTTTACACCACTACAGTTAAACATATTTCTCTTCCGGCAAAAAAATATAATTGACTCAAATGAACAACTCTCAGAAATTAAAACTCACTCAACCATTTTGTTCTCTTTAATTACTAGGAGGCTCGATTTTAACATTAACTGCACGAAAGTTTCACAGAGTCATATCTCATAAAGAGACTTACAATCTGCTACATTGTGTACCCAATTACCGTTCCATTCCTCTAGATGCGTACGAGAATACAATGTACAATCTACAATATACAGTATAGCATACACTGTAAGTGTACAATGTACATCAGTGTACTGCAGTATGCAATATACAATTTACAAGCACATTGTACATCATACATAGTACATACATTCGAATCGCACTTGCAGACTCTTCCTACTTACTATTATTAAAAATGCCGCGTGTAAGTCGTAATTTATCGACCAGGTGCGATAAAACCACCGAATAAAATTTATAGGACATTTTACAGAGTCGGCGAGATTGGTGTCAGGAGGAATTGAACGAGACACCTCGTTGCCGCGAAAGGTCAGGCCTCGCGGGGACCTCCTGCAGACGTATCCACGCAGTTGGGATGACTGCTCGTCGTAAAAGTCATTTTACACGCCTGCAAAGGACAGGTGACCATATGACGTTAACAGACGAAGAAAAAAAAAAGAATGAAGGATACGAGCATGCTCACTTGACAAGAAAAGAATAATCGACTTCGTTCTCTGAGTGATAGAGTGAAAGGCGTGCTCTTGAGACCCCGATTTCTGCGAATTTTATAGTTATTGACACCGTTAACTTCTTCAAAACTAACATTTATGAATCGTTACGATGAGTTCACTGTAATCATTATCTATGATTATATCAGATAAAAAAAATTCTGAACCAGTGTGTTCCTGACATCGCATGCTACATGTACGACCGCCCAATCCCGTGCAGAAATTCTTAAATCGAGCCCACCGTAAAATTTCTACACGGAATGAGTGGTCGTTCATCCAATTTTGAAAAATCCATCGGAGTGGCCGGTGCATATTTTTATACAAATATTTTTCTGTCATGTCGATCGCGGCATGATCACGTTACAGATATGTATTACGACAACCGCACGATTCCATTATCTTTTTTCAAGAGAGAACCTTTTTCGTCGAGAAGCAAGAAAAAAAAAAGGAAATATAGGGTTACAACCTGCAGCACGTATTCGAGACATTTTGTTTTGTGAAAGACAGAGAGAGAAAGCGAAAGAGGATTTGATGAATGGGGGTTTGGGGGGTTGGAGAAGATGAAGAAAAGGAGGACGAGAAACACCGGATTGTCGCCGCACAAATTTCTCTTGGTAGCGGTGACTTTTATTCCCGATAATAACAGAGACCGGTGCGTGGCGCGGTACGTGATCAATTTTCAAGCCCTATGTATGGGGTATATACGTACCCTAACTACGATTTCGGCATAATTATACGTCCGAATGTCTGTTCCGACGCGACCATGGTCACAATATATCCCATAAAACTTTACCCAACTGAGAGACGGAGAGACTTACCAATACATGGGGGATTTGTAGACCCATTAGTGCTCTCTAAAATTGAATCAGTTGCAGTTCACTGATTTTCAGTTACTTTCTTTTCAAGATTACATTCAGTGAAAA
>JAUESI010000035.1:1965903-1984826 GCA_032275145.1 Synergus laeviventris
AATTTATTTTCCTAGCTTCTGCCATAGGGTCAACCTTGTACATAAGATCTCGTCAATTTTCATATGAAGATTTTGTACTCCATACGTGGATAAAAAAATTCAAAAAGTATTTATGCCATTCCTGTAGGGCGTTCAAAAAGCAACATTTTTATCTCTTGACTTTTTTTAATATCAGGTGTTATTTGGCTTGAAATAAATATTTGTTTGTTCGTTTTTTTAAAATAAAAAATTTTTTAAAAGTCTGGCAATTTTTTTTTAATCGAAAAAAGTAATAAGAATTAAATGTTGGAATTTCTGAGTACTACGAATATCCGTGCATAGAATTTGAAAATGAAAAACAAAGTGATTGAAATATTTTCAAAATGCTCCAACTTATAGAATTTTCATCAAAAATAGCTGTGCTAACGAACTTGACCTTTATTTTATAACATTAAACGAGTATACCAAAAGCCAATCCAATCCGTCCATTCTTTCAAGAGTCATCGTGCTAACAAACTAAAATCTACAGTCTCAAATCCGGGACAATTGATAAAAACCGGGTGGGGGGGGGGGACAAATTTTACACAAATCTAATACCTTCTCTGATGTAAAAAGTATAACTGTGAATTATAATTCAGCACTATTATAGATTTGAACGTCAAAAACAAATCAATTCAATACACAGAGATTAAAAAAATTACCTTAACTCTCATTGGATTCCTTTTTTGCATTTGGAAACAAAGAAACCACTTCAAGTGGGCGTAACCTCTTTTTTTATCAAGTGACTTATCTCCGAAGGAACCAATCGAGACCGAGATCTTTAAGCAGAGTGACTCTAATCAGATAAAGATTGCTGTGATCGGAGACAAAAAGAGAACGCATTAGGTATTAGGCAACGTCACTAATTACGTTCCTTTCCATTTCAAAGTTAAAGGATACATGACTCGTGTTATTTCCTAGAGTCGCTCTTTTTTTCCTTAATTCCTTTTAATTTCGTTGTTCAGAGTCGCTAATAGAACGCTATGACAAATCGTGCATAAATTAAGTTGATGTCGCGCGCATAATCCTGTTCGCGTTTATTATCCATTGTCACGTGTGATGGTTATTAAAAGAAAATTACGTGTCGATAGCTATTAACTTTATTATCCAGGATGGTATTCATCGTGTCTATTACGTCGGAGAATTTTCATTAGATCTGTTTCGATCATCGAGAGGGAGAGAGAGAAAACAGACTTACAGCTTCCCAGTAATTTTTCATTCTAGCTTACCTGTAACAGAAAAAAAAGACAAGATTAGGTTTGATTGCAAAACAAAATACACATATAATTGTGTCTCCGATTTCCATAAAACTTCCTTTAAAACCGCTTCTTCGAACGCGATCGAACATTTTGAGATATAGATCGACAAACCTCAAGTCTTCTTACTATAGAAATTGACACGATAAAATCCTAACAGGGAATTTTGGCTCACTCGAGCGAAGGACCCTTCTGTATACATAATCCCGTTACGCCCTTTCGGATCAGTGACATGATGTCACTGCCTCCTTAATTCACCTCCAATGACTCGAATTCGTCTCACCTCAAATCGTAAAAAGGGAGAGTGACATAAAGATCGAAGAGGACTATATATGTATCTATTATTCCCTTCAAGAGTCCTGGCCCGTGAATTCCACGTCTCTAAATGGCACTCAGGGGTCAGGATTTTCGGAATGAGAGGTATTGGCCCCCACTGAGAATGGGACCTGTAGTGTTCAAGTGAGCGAAAACTGTCGAGGTATGTCACCTGCTCAGGTATAGAGACGACACTGCCTTCTTGGCTTGAGTCCACCTAACCGAATAATAACAACAACAGGGGTACCATTGTGAAATTGTGGATTCGAGACCTCCTTGTTGTCTCCAGACCACAAAACATCATTCGCATTGTGCGACAAGTGCCAGTTTGACCACGAGATTGGGTCGCCTGTCACGCCATCCCTGAGGAAGTTGAGATTTAGAGGTAAGTTCAGGGCGCGCGTGTCGCCTTGAATAGCAGGAAGCGTTCAGCTAGAAGAATTATCTTTACATTGCCGCTTTTATCTCATTTTGTAAATAAGGGCGCGAATCGCTTTAAGAATCCCAACAAAATTAACATTAGGATACTTTGCTCTGCTTTGCTGGTCCCTGTTTATTTTTTTCTAAGGATTTGAAGAAAGGATTTCAACCTAATCATTTTGCAGACTGACTTTTAAGGAATTCTTTAAAATACATTTCAGCAGGTCCTTGTTTTTCGAAGACAGTTTTGGGAGGGTTTGCTTTGATTATAAGCAAGAAATTTGACATTATTCTTTAGAATTGGCATTCACGGTGACAAAGGAAAATGGACTTTGAGATGAAATGTTTGGCTAAGAACTTATTGACTTTCATTGTGGGTTCAATAGGCGAAAAGATAAACCATAAAATCCACGAAACCTAAATAATAAGTGAACTTTATATATATTTCTTGAAAGCCAATTATGAGAATAAAAATCAATAGAAAACAATAAAGAAAGCAATTATGCCGAACCTATGTTTCAGTACCATTCACTTAATCCAATTTCTCTAATCTACCTAAGCACTAGACAAATTTAAGATTGAGAGTTGTTTCGATCAATGCGCGTATATCTAATTGAGCGATCTCGACGGAATCTGAATAGAGATAGCAATTTGTCAGAATAGCCAAGTTTTCATGAGGTCTATTAATTTATTCACTGAGACTACAATATATAATAGGTACACGTATATATCTTCGCTGGGAGAATTCCCTGAGCTCGAAGATCAGCATCTTGCAGTGGGTGTACGGATTCCCGTGACACACGAGTGACGGGTAACTGTGTGTACATGTATTATAGTCAATTTTGTGCCGTCAAGATGCGTGTGTAGTTAATTATCCATATACGCGGGTCCGCGGAATTAAGTATACCGTAGGCATCAGCGGACGTTCGCCGGACGTTGGGTGGACGTTGATTTCCGAGCGGGCGGTTACCGTTGAATTTCGATTTAGAAAGTTCAACGTTGGTTCTCAGGTCAATTTGTAGTCCGACAGATTAGTTTCTGAATGTTGCATTTGCCGCAATTACTGTGCAAACATTGAATACTTTATTGATTCATTACGCAGCACTCCATGACGCAGTAAAAATTATAGATCACGGGAAAATTAGATGAGGTGGCGTTCAGAAGTCGTATGCAGTACTCATTCGGCGTAAATTGCTTTCACAGAATTTGTAAAGCGTAAATAGTAGTTTATCAACTCTTAATGAAAATCAGTGAAGCGAGTGATTATTATTTTATTCATATGAAACGTACCGCAGAGACAGGATGATGTTATTGAAGAATGACCGACTTTTCTGGATAGAAAATTAATTTATAGATTTGGGAGAGTGTTGATGGTTTGGTATGACAAGAGACCGATGAAAGACAAGAACTTGGAAGAGACTAAACTGTACCTGATAGTGATGATGAAATCGACGGTTTCAGCGATTACGAGGGGACCGACGGCAATTAACTTAAATGAAGCGGGAGTGCCGTGACATATGTACTTTGTCGCGCACGTCTTCATGACGTCAGATACCGTGAGATACAATGGTTATTGCCTCTTTTCGTCACCGTCCATCTGGCTACTGATCCAGCAAAGGCCATCACAAAAATAATCCAGCCAAGTACAAAAAAGTTGGAGGTTACTGAAACAATCCGGAGGGACACCAGATTGAGGAACTGTGACTAATTGGATTTAAGATTAAAGCTGGCAAAGTATCCCACGACCCACGTTTTACAGTCTGCATTTTTTATCGTTTTATTCTTAAATTTCATAGGTGCATGATCCCTTTTTCTTCCTCAATGAGGCAGCTTTGTACTAGTTAGATTTTCCAATATTTTTAAAATGGTTTCACGGTTTTTTTAAGTCGAATTTTGTTTTTAAAAGAGAAATCCCCTTTTTTATATCAGCAATCGAAAGTGCGGGACATTTTACGTTGAAATATATACCCCGGTCATAAAATATTTTTTTAAATTAAATTTTAAATTAGAAATTTTGTGTCACCCTTTATAATAATAATTTTGTAAAATGGGCTTTTTTTTCTCATAGAAGTTTTTTAAAGGGATTTGTATCTATGTAAAACTTAACCAAGGCACAAAAATGATTTCAAACTTGTGAGTGAAATAGGATTGTAGCCATCTGGCGGTGAATATAGAAACTGGTTGTAGAAATGAATACTAGGATTAGATCTGAGTAAAATGAAATTCGTGTCCCAAGTGCGAAATAGAAGTCATCTTTTTTTATATCCAGAAACAATTTCTAAGTTCTATCATCAATATTTGGAAATGTTTAGAAATGTATAAAACAGAAAAAGTTATACAATTTGTGTAATTTATAAGAGTTTCTAGTCTAAAACGACGAAAAACAGGTTAAAAAATAAACAATTAAAAAATTTTGTTGAGTTGTACCTTATATGGAAATTAGAAATAGGAAATTTTATTTTTAAGACAATGGTCAAATGTGGATCGAATATTTGTATTTATCCTATAAGTGTTGGGCTGGGCCGCATGTGATTTCACAATTGGGAAAATGTTCTTTGAATTATTGAATGAACAAATATGTATGAAATTTAAGTAAAATTGGAGAATTTTGTCGAGGTTGTGTAGCTTCACCCGTTGTAGGAATTTCTCGCAATTTCGTAAGGAATGCCGCGGACATTTTAGGTAATTGAAATTCCTCGCACACATTGGTGGGAGGTATTTTATTGGCGATGCGCAAGAGCCCAGTAGGACGTGATTACCGACATATCGGAAAATAAACGATCGAAAAATAAATAATCGCATCGAGGAGACGTGGGGACTATCATTCTGTTCCATGGGGCAAAAGGAAAAGTCACTAATGTCGCAACCCGTACCTGCCTGAACGCGTTGCAACGCGGAACATTATCCGGCGAGATCGATTCGATCTGGTTGCTCGTCCTTCAATCAAGGTCGAGTTGTAACCATCTACTGTCGATGTTCGTTGCTGATGCATTTGCAGTTACTAACGTTTCGAGCTTGTATTGAATGCATATCTTCACGATCCGGTGGCCCTTGTTACTTGTAACTTGTAACTTGCAATTTGTAACGTGTAGCTTCTAACTTCTAACTTGTAAGTTGGCATAAAATTCCATTTGTATAGAAGACGTTGTTAGAATACATTTTACACTCAATCACTCACAGTAAAAGGGACAATAATGCACAATCATGACTTTGTTATAATCAGATCAGAATGAATTTGCTGATGGTCAGATTATATCAAAAGTCGATCAATGTCTCGCGAAGAGTGTCTCCGACCATTAGGGCAAGTGTGATCGCATAAACCGAAGATGGCGCGTACCTACCAAAATTTGATTGAGATCAAAAGCCAGTCTCTTATTTTATACTGGCAGATACGTCGTTTAGATAAACCGCAGAGCTCAGAGATTTTAGTGGAGGTCGGCGATCTTTGAAAGAAAATCTAAAAAGGTATCCATGCCTCTACGCAAAAAGGGTGCATGGGTCAGCTGAGGAGCGGGTGGGGAGATACTCGATCTTAGGGTTCTACCTTTTTTTGCTTTCTACTCGTCTCCTTCCTTCGACAAATGGTGATAATCTGATAATGTAAACGGGTTAAACTTGGCGTGGCGGCATTAAACATAGATTTCAGTATAATGACAGGTCCTGACTGCCTCGAGGCTAACTGTAAGAGTCTGAGTTAAAAAGTTCCAGCTACACAAATTTTGGAGCAAGGGAATGCCAGAAATTCGATAAAGAAAAATATAGCATGTCGTGGACTAAAAATTGAGTGTGTTGAATGTGTTAAACTTAAAGGTGAGTTCTTCATCTTGACATTTCTCATCCATCAGGACAGAATGGAGGGTTCTCTCCGGAATGTCCACGGGGGAATCTTAATGCGTTCTAAATTGCGGGTGAGAGAGCTCCTTTAATTGATTGACAAAAAAGTTGACGGAAAAAGGGGAACGCGTTAGAAGCTTTATAACAGCGTGTCTTTCCGACTTTTGATACACCCTAAACCCCATAAAGGTCTAGCTACCTGCCTCGCGACATCGTGACAAATCGAATTTTAATGCGAGAGCAGCGCTGGCGCACTGGAAAAATCACCGAGAAATCGAGTCTCTTGGAACAAAACAATTTTTTGCCACACTTCAATTCCTCGCTCTGCAAATTTCAATCCGACAATGTTATGTGCAAATCAATTGGGCTCCAGTAAAAAAATGTGTAATTGAATATCTTATTGTTGTCATTGTTGTTAGTCAGTCAATCTTAAAGCGGTAAGAAAAACGTTGCAAGATCAATTACTTGTTAAATCAACTTCCTTTTGACATTCAGAATCCAATTATTACCTACCAACTTGTTTGAACTCGCAAATCTTTTAATCAAACACATATGTCTCTAATTCAGCTGGGTCTGAAGTTGATGTCACATCCCCATTTATCAAATGAAAACTTAACGAGATTTGTTGTAAATGTAAAAGATTCTCCGATTGGGACATGTCCCTTTGTCATTTTCAGGGTTTTACGTTCGCTACAAAGAGACACGTGACCCATACGGCACAAAACACACTCACCCCTTATGACATTGGATACATTTCGATGGAATAACAGCCCCCGGCGTCTCCTCCTCGTTTTATCACAATCGACTCAGGCATTCCAACTTAATTGCTTTTTACGTAATGCTAAGCAGAAAATCAGAAGTCCGGTCCCTGTTTTGTTTTCCAAGGGGGTGAGTTCGCGATATTCGGCCAGATCAAAGTAACCAGAATTAATTGAACTACACCGTTCAACATATATACAAGCTATCTTCCTACAGTTTCCTTTTCCACGTAATTGAAAAAGAAAAGTAGAGAAACTGAGAATCTCTGAAAACAAATTTACCAACGGAAATGTTTACAGATATACTTTTTTTTTATTTACATCTAGTTTTAGACTACAAATAAGAGGATAATATTTTCTAAAATATTCTAACCCAGCAATATCTAAATTTGCGTAAAATCCCCTCTTTGGCTGGATCTCTTATAAGCCCTAAAAAAAAGATAAAAGCACCCCACGGTGCGATTCTTTTGTGTCGTTGAAGATCGTTTAAGCCTCCTCCTATAGTTTCCCATTTCCGTCGACCTCCGCGTTCCTGGTTTCTCAATCTCTCTTCCTTCCTGCCGAAATCCTCCCGCTTGTTGTCACGGACCTTTATTAGCCCCAAACCCCTCGAGGAATATGAGGGTGACTTTTTTATTTCCCTGACTTGACATCCACCGATCTCGCCGCATCTCTCCCAGACCCACTTGTTGCTTGTGTCCTGATCGAATTCTTGTCGTGCGAAAAAAAGCTTGTCGGACACTTCCACTCAAGTAATTTCATTCACCACTCTGTAATTTAATCCACTTATATTCTTCACAAAAATTGTATTTAAAATATAGCCATTATAACGAAACTCAATACGCTTTTCATTATAATCTCCATAAAAGCAGAAGAAAATTGTATATACTGCTTCTTATATCATTTTTTATTAATGAGTCATTACTTCCGGGAAATGTTTTTGAATCAAATAAGGGCAATGACACAGGGAATTTATTTCCAAGAAAAAATATTCAATAAGATATACAGTTCTCAATCATCAGAATTGAGCCCGGAATATATTCTGGACACATATCATATACTCTGGTCAATTAAGTTGAGCGATTGAAGGTAATATCCTTTTTTGTAATAAGGTCCCAATCTCAATTATTTGATGAATTTTTCATCTCGCCGATTTCAAGTCTCAAAAGATATATCCCACGCTGGAGCCTCCTTCTTTCTTTTACTCTCTCTGTTTTTCTTCCGCGTATTAACCAAGAGGAATTATTTTCACATAACCCTCTCGGCAAGAAGAAGCACCGTAATTCATTTTGTCGTTACGCGCACACGCGTATCTTTCGTATCTTCCCCTTGATTGCCAATACCATCAGGGTAAACACATTGTCCAATCCAGCGTCTCTCATACGACTCGCCCAGTCAATTTAAATTTCATTCCTCAATTCCACATCTATCACAAAATCAAATTACTCATTTTCCAATTCAGTTTATCCTCTCATGCTTTCAGAAGTGCTTTACCATAAATATCCCCGAGGAGTTCTCATGTAAGGAAGGATTTATCGAAATAAGACAACCTTTTAGGTAAATTGTCATGCATCATTAAAGACGGAAATCCTAGAAAATTTTTAAACCACGTAGTTTACCGAGCGTTACGTCGAAAAGGAAGTCATTGTTTAATAGTTTCCAATCGAGCGAATCGTCTTGTTGACACGACTAAATAAGGAATCCTCGGTCTTTCGATTATTTTTTTTCTAAATGATAAAAATCGAACGCTTATATCCTCGTCGCGCTAGATTTAGCAATCTAACAAGAGTTTCACTCGCGGTTTTCATTTCCATAAATTTCCGTTCTAAGAAAATGAGTTTAATTTCCAAACATGTCGATATAAGACATTTTAGTAGATATAGACAGAAATAGATATCAGCAATTAACGTTTGTAGATTTCAATTAATCAGTTCCTTCTATTTCTTATTTTTATATACCTAAAAGAAAGCTGATGTTTTTGTTTTTATTTATAATCGCCATTCAAGAACTGAGAACCGATCTGAGAACCGCTGAATCAAAACCACAAACCACAACCCAATATAATGAGATTTAAATTACCGCGGGCCTGTGTGACATAGTGTCCTTTTTATACGAATCATTATAAGCCCGCTTCTCTTTATATCCACGTATACCTCTGCCCAATTAGGAATGGAAATTCGATTCGAGAGTTCCAGAGGTTCAAAAAAAAAACAATCCATCATTATCAGTCATCGAGTCCTTGAATTCTGTTAGTCGCATACAACCTACGATTATTTGAAAAGTGAGTGCCATATTGTGATCCTCGCGGCTATATATTATAAAAAGCGACCCATTTTGTCACTGACATTACGAGCATAAAAACATATTTCATAATTCGGTTAAAGCCGTAATTCAGATTATTAAATAATGACCCGAACTTCTGGAAAATAGCCAGACTGAATTCTCCTTAAATCACTTGAATTCATCTCAAGGCACCTGCTGAACAGGATTACCAGGTCACCACATAAAAAGATAGGACATTTTGATCTTTAAAAAAAGGTTGATAGAAACTGAAATTTTTAGTAGCTATGAACCTTTTTTTAGAAGAAATAGCGAAAAAATAATGCGACGCAAAATTTGGCATTTTTCAGTAGTTTTCGGGAAATTGCGCTTTCTTCATATGCGGAAAAAAAATAGGACATTTTGAGAATTTCAAAAATATTAGTCTCGTAAATTCTGTGAAATTTCTCGAAGGCATCAGAAACATGATTTAAAATATAAATAAAACATATTAAAATAATTTCAAAATTATCTTAACTAATATGTATTGCTATTTATAGTGGGGGTGAGAACTCTTTGACGCACCCCTGAAAACCACCCCCAATATAAAACACCCGTTGTTGTTTGGTAGAGTATTCCGGATGATTCCGAAAGTTCTCACCCCCATTATAAATATGCATAGGTATTGGTAGTGATGCTTTTGACGTATATGTATTTAAATCTGTTGAATGGGTTAGTTTTTCATCAAGTTCGAGATTTTTTTGCATATAGTGCATTTTGCGTATGCGTATGCCAACGCAGTAGTTCGCGTAACGCCGGGGGGCGACCCGACGACCTCTGTGATCAGCGGTCCGTATAATCGGCAAGTATGCAGATGATTAAATTTGCAACATCATCGCGGCATCCCTAAAGCAGCAGAGGATAAAGGGCCTAAAGGCTCCTAGTTAGATACTCTAGACGGGATTTGACTCGCGGTCAGGCAAAGGATTCCACCAAGTTTCCTTGTTTCATTTCCTGATACTAGTACAAACTCAAGGAATCTTATCCAAGATACTAAAATCAACAGGATACTAGCTGGCATTAAAATCATCTAATTGCCTCATAGTTCATCGAGCAATAAATTGAAACAAAACTTTACTGATACATGTTAACTTTGAGTTCTTATCTATAAAACTGGTACAAAATCTTTCGCTAAATTCATGTCAGAAAGTGAAAACTGACAAAAATGTTGAATACACTTTTTCTGAATGAAACTGGAAAAATGGAGCAGTGTCGATTTCTACTCGAGGTCGATCCGCTAATTAAACGCATAATGATCTTATCCAGGTCGACCTTCGACCTCATATGTCTCGTCTGTTTGGAGACAAGAATGTGATTGATGAACCCCAAGAACAGTACCAAATGACCTCATTTAAATCTGCCACTTTTCCTCACGAAATTGTACATTTCTATAACTCAACATACATTTTTTAAAAAAAGCTGGATACGCAATTTCTTTGATCTTTTTATAGAGTAGATGTCTTTCAGATGAGCCACGAAGCATCTTTTCTTTTGAATCACAAAATTTCTTTACAATGGCATATTATCTATCCTTTGCGTAAACAAGGCCTGACCCAAATAATATTTCCTGAACAGTTTTTTCATACCTTAATTCATAATTTGTCTTTATTGTTGTCAAATTTCAGTGTGGCTCGTTTAACAAACGTATCGCTTGCTACCACCATTGTCGAAGATTTTCTTCTCTCTATGTCTCGAGTCTCCTATTCTTTTTTCTCCAGGTAACGTCATATTCTTTGCCGACCAATCACAATATTTTTGACGAGTTATGTCAGCATAATGGAGGATAGAAGCTGGACTTAGAGCATGCCATAAATGTGCATTCAGCTGCGTCGAAACACATGCTCGAAGCATTCGTGATTCGTGGGACACAATGGACCGCGCGAGGTCCTTGAGCCCTTAAAAGCACAAAGACATTCGCATCCTGCTTATCCTGGCGGCACGTATCCCTCGGGAGAAGCTGTGGAGCGTGCGTAACACGCTCAGCAGCCCGTGAGTTATGAGGGACGCAATATTAATATTTTGTATCATCCTTCCTTCAGGCAGGATATGTACTCACAAGGACCCTAGTCGCTGCTTCTCTCCAAGCTTCTGTCTTTTGTCGTTTGAAGTCCTCACTCGGCAGCGGCACGTCCTTTGAGGGCACATTGGATCTTCATCCGACCTGGTCCAGGATTTTGATTTCTTCGTTCGAGTTCCAAATCCAACCCCCTTGCACCTTTTCATCTACCTTAGAATCGCACGGCCTCAAATTCAGGATCAAATTCAGCATCAGAAGATTCAGAGGGAATCTTCCGATGATTACTCTCTTTGCATATGAATATGCTGACATGCGAACTGTGAACTAGCCACCCACCGAGCTTCTCCCCTTCCACTGATAAATCATTTCCTCTCTTACGGCTAGCAAAATAAAACCTCATCGTTCCCGACTAAATAAAAATTCCCATTAGGATTCCGTGTAGAATTCTAAAAAATTATTTACGAAAAGGAAATATAGCATGTTTAAACAAATAAATAAGAGCGATGTAAATGAGACGACAAATTGACTTACGTACGCAGTTTAAGTCTCATTCGTCCAAATTATATTTCGCGATGAAATAATGTGTTTGATCTTATCACTCTACCCCAGCAAATCGAACGTTGCAAGGCCCATCTGCATCAGTAGCCAATTGGCACGAATAAATTCGAACAACGAAGATAAAAAGAAGAACCTTTTTAAGATGGCTGTCACGTACAGATAATTTTTCACAATGTTAAGTGACAGCTATTAATTTGATCCAGAAAAGATAGGAGAATGCAGGCCCTCTATATAATCTGGGCCAGCTGCCTAATGAAAACGATATAGGGATATACCCTCCTAAAGCTGATAGTTACGGCGATGCCAGCATTGGTGTATATTTTCAAGGTTCCTAAATCCCATCATGGTGACTCGACGAATAAAGAAAGAAAAAGGTAAACATTTTTTACCTTGTTCCTTTATATAATCGCCGAAGTTATGTAATACTGTCCAATTTCCTGTGTTTTTTCGTCAGATTTAATTATTAGTCTTCTCTTCGGAAAAAGAGTTCAAAATTCGCCACTAAGTTACAAAGATTGTTACTGTTTTTGTACAAAAAAAGAAAAAAAAACAAACGATGCAACATTGCAATAAAGAGATAATTTTGCATTTTCTTCGGAGAATTATCATTACATTAATTACATAAGTAATAAAATACGATAATTTATTCTCCGTACAACATAAATACGCTTTTAATTTTGTCATAAATTCAGTTTTCAATTATACAAATGACATTTATGACACGTTTGTGAAACTTAATGCAAACATCGTCGGGCCTTGATTTAACCTTTCCTCATCCTTGGTGTGACTTCGAGGTGGAAAAATTGCCGGTTTTGTCGACAAATTACAGGGCAGCTTTTCCTTCGAAAAACGGTGAAAATCGGAAGCGCCTAGATCACACAAAAAACGATTTCGCGCCATTCGATTTTCACGCTCATGAGTAGAATCTATAATTACAGAAGAGTGTTATGCTCTGAGTATATACAATACAAGTGAAAGAAAAAAAGGCCCGATTTTGGGCCTGAGGTCGGCGTGAGTTTCCCCTGAAACGATTCCACTTTCTAGGAATACCTGCTACCTCAGGTGGCATTGTACGCACGGCGATGTTGAAGCATCATCTAAACTAATTGTTGACAGCGGGACAATGGTGACCCGCTAATAATAACTTGCCTGCCGCTGGGCGGCATTATGTCTCAGAGAGAAACAGCAGAACGGGGACCGGCGTCTCTACCTGGGCCCTATGAGGTATTATGAGGTATAAGGTATACGTATATGACAGATTCGCCGCATCTTATGGTCCAGGGCGGCGTTTTCAACGCATCGACAGACAGACGATATATTGACCAGCGATCCCTAAATGAGTCTCGATTTTTACGAGGACTTTGAACAAATGTCCAGACAAAATAAAAAATGAATTATGTGAAGGAACCTTCCTTACCGAGCCTATCTTGTAAACAACTTTTGTACCAAGATAGAAATTTATATATCATTTTTTTCAGGAACATCTGTCAATCATTCTCGTGTAGATATTATTAATAGGACTAGTTTTTAATACTTAAGTAAAATGACATATCATTACTAAAATGAGTGGCTCAGATGGTAGTATTCGAATTAATTGAAAAACAAAAAGATTCACTTCCAAAGTTTTAAAGTATTCATTTATACATTTTAATAATTCTTTTTTGATCCGTTGTGCTTTTAAGTTTTCCAAAATAATAAAGTTTCTTCTTGAAAGTGAAAGTTCTCCTTTAATTTGCCAGTTGATTTTAAAATCGCTGTGAAGTCACTTTGGAGATGACATAACAAAATTAGTAATTCTTTTAAGAAACAGGCGTTGGGTTCGCGCTTAAACTAA
Source organism: Synergus laeviventris (assembly GCA_032275145.1). Lineage (NCBI taxonomy): Eukaryota > Metazoa > Arthropoda > Insecta > Hymenoptera > Cynipidae > Synergus > Synergus laeviventris. The sequence goes on from JAUESI010000035.1 coordinate 1,979,233, forward strand.
AGTTTGCCGAAGACAAAGTAAAACCAACCGATTTTCTTCGGGATCCTTCTCTCGCTGAGGTTCTTTTCCCGGTCACCGACGCGATGACATGGAGATTTTTCTTGCAAAAACAATATACATGGGATGACTGTCAGTCTGCAGTAGAAAATCGCGCCCTTTTCTAGAAAGGTGTGACCGAGCCCCGCCCTTGGATTAGGGGGTGCCGCCAAGGAAATTAAGAACCAAACTGTTAAGTTCAGCTTTCTCTCTCTTTTGAAACCTCACACCCTGCCTCAATGGTTTTACCCCTAATGACTAATTTTCGACTCCCACAATTAAACCAGAATGCCAAAAGTTTCCTTTGTTCAAAAGAAAACAAAAATAAATCATCCGAAAGCAATGAAGCTTTCGAAATGTGACAGAAATTGAGGTAAGGTCCATTATTGAAATTCCTGAAGCCGTGGTAATTGTGGGACAAAATAAGTAGTCTTTTTTTTACTTCGCGCTGATTCAGAAGAAAAACAAAAATTAATCATTCGAAAGAAATTATGCTCTAGGAAATGTGACAGAGATTGAGGTAGGTCAATTAACGAAAATGCTTTCACCTTGGTAATTATATAGGACAAAATAAGATTGTTTTTTTTCGCACTGATTCATAGAACAAACAACAATAAATCATTCGAAAAAAATTAAAACGTCTGGGAAATCGATGCAACCAATAGTAAATTATGTGCAAGAAATCATACCCTGGGAAATGTGACGGAAATAGATATAAGGTTCATTATAGGGAAACATCTTCATCCGGGGTAATTATGGTCCAAAATTACGGATATTGCACATCTCCACTTAATTGTCTAGGACACGCGTAGAAAAAATTTTTTTTTTTTAATTTCCTATAGATGCATTTTATCATAAGGAGGCGCATGGAAGGCGATCATGGTCCAATATAAAGTACGTCTCAGCTCATTGAAGCGCTCGTTTGTTCACTGCAAAGTTTTTGTCGACTCAAAGAAAACCGCAAATTCATTGTTCATTTATCAGCAGCTGACCCGCTATACAATATTTCATCATTGCTTGGCATTTATTGGCAGCTTCGCTCTTCGTGTGGTGTACCGATATTCATTTCGTATTTCATATTTACAGAGGGGGTGTGCAACTAATTTGATCTAAAACATAAATTCCTTAACTTATTTACAGTAAAGGTATAATTGAATAAAATGTTCAGTTTGATTCTTGCATTAAACGCTTACTTGAAATATTTTTGAACCATTATAAAGATGGTTAAAAAATTCTCTCCAGAGACAGAGAAGAAAAAATCAGATCGATGATTTGAATATAACGGGCTTTCAATCAGTCGATAAAATATTACAGTTCTGCCAAATTCCCTAGCGAGCTTTTGTGCTAAAGCTATTTATATTATTTCAACCACCCTGGATATGCAGCTATTGTTTCCTCCCATCAGACATCACGACCAAGCGGATCCTATAATGATCCCACAGCGTCGAAAATCGGCAAAACGATCCGATAATTACGACTGTCATTATCCCCGAGTTTGCTGCGGAAAAGCGCATCGTCATCACATTACCAATTTGTATCGATTGGATTTTTGGACAGCCTATAGAATTCGGTAGGCACACGAAATCGGCATTCATGCCTCACATTTCGACACTCATTAATTTTGTTATTTGAAAAGCGACACATTTCCATAATACGATCAAAATACTATAAATATTATATAGTATAAGTATTATAAATATAAGATATGTATAAGTAGAGCTAAAATTCTATTTTATAAAAGAAGAGTGTATTAGAGAACAGCATCCCCATTCTATAGCATTTCCTTAAAGCAATGCACTTAAGAGTTTCTTCATCCTCTGTCACAATTCTATTTTCTCCATACCACATGGCCCTCTTTTTCCTCAATTACGTTGCGTTCCTCCCGAGTGGAAGTATCTGCGATAACAACTATTTACACATCCTCACTCGATTCCAGAGTCGATCGAGAGACCAGATCCCACGTGCTTCTTATCCCCAGTTACGCATCTTCCTTTTATATTTGCTATGATTATTGTTATTACACAGGAAAGGTTCTTTTCCTGACTGGCGAAAATGGAACATCCTTTTGTAACCTCTTGGGATTGTCAAGGCCGTCCACACGATTTCAATTGATGCTCTTATTTACTTGCTACAGCGGATGTTGGGTACCGAAACGTTTAACATAAAACGTTTACTGAAGATTATGGTACAGTGACCGCAATTTTCAAGCCATTGTGCCAAGTGTCGGTGCCAAGTGTAGCATATGGACATTTCAGGTTGCTCTAAATAACATACCTATACATAGCGTGTCTATTTTACATTCTGTTAAGCAGCGAAACATAAATGACGCCCATTTTTATCGCATCGGAAGCCATCTGCACGGAAATTGTATCAAGGATGTATGTTAGGTAGTGTTTTCTACTCGAGATGTCAGCAGTAATATTTTAGAGAAAGCTTGTTCTTATTTTTCTTATTGCTAAAAGCATTCCGTTTTTTAAGAGTTTGGATTTTTCGGGTTTTGATCGAGACGTGTATCAAGAAGTGGAACGAAGTAATTTGAGGTGAGATCCAACCGCGACAAAAATGCGTCACGCCGCTGCCAATGAGAATGGCACTGACCTTTTTATTTTTCTTATTTAGCCGATGAGACGAGAGAACTTTCGTCGAAATTACCCACCTTGGGTGACACCAGCTGGATAATGATCGGTTCCTTCGTGGCATTCTTGCACGCAAGCCCGCCAGGCGACACTTTAGGTAACTATCGGGTATGAACCCGGACTCCAAGTCCGATATCTCGAATGGTGGTTTTACCCCCCATTGGTATAAATCCAAACACGCACGGATTTCTCGAATCCAAGAGGTATTTGTCAGCAAAATTAAAAAAAAAATAGCCAAGTTTTTGCATTGATCGCTCTTCTAACTGATATATCAATTCGAAGTTTGGTCGCCTTCGGGCGAGGAACTTTGTTCTTTGTGCTCGCGGCTGTAGACGATGCCAGATATTCTTGAGCTGCCTGTCGCTCTTCCAATTTCCAACCCGTCCAACACCTACATTTCTTCGAACCTCTACAGATTATCGACATCGTTCTATTCTCGTCATACGTCTGCGCGACGTGACTTCATGCTTTGGCCTGCAAGACATTCGTCTTATAAGCTGCGTCCACTGGAGCGAAGTAATAGCGCAAAGTGCATCCGAGAAACTGTGGTTTGCGAAGAAAACTCATAAGTCAAGGAAAAAGTTCCTTTGAGAAATGACGACGAAGTGCTGCCAGGAAGTAGCAAAACTGTCAAAGAAATTGTCCAAAACGACCACCAAGAGTCGCACAAGCTAGTAAAATTAGTTTATATCCCAAAAGCGTCAGGCTTCCCAAGAAACCGTTTCCAAACAATTCTCTGCCCAGTACTAAGACTCTTCCTACCTCAATTATCGTATTCTATTTCGAGAACTAATTACACTCACACGGATATAACGAAACTAAAAAGTGAATCAGTTGCTTCGAATAATGCAGACCTATTGAGTGAAAAAAAGCATGAACTTATTCGTTCTGCACGTATGTTCCAGCTTTAAAATTGCGTCACCGAGAAGACCATTTACGCGCTGAGCATTAGTCAGCTAAGCGAGCAACGGGGTGCCAGTGTATAAAGCCGCTTTAGCTTCGCTGTTGGGGATATATCGGCGAAGGAGCGAAAATATACGCAGAAAACCATTGGCGTATCGAAGAATCGTCTCAGACTTTCCAAGAACAACCCGCTTCCGATACTGTTCGCGAGCTTCTCTAATTGGGTGGTCCCATTAGCAGCGGCTATTACAGCCTGCTTCGGTGATTTCCCCGTGTACAGGGCTTGATGAGCACGGAACTATTGCAGGTGTAACAAGGTGTACCAATCGTTGCTTTGCTTCCTAAGCCCCCGGCTTGCTCGCCTCGTTATAACCTCACTAATAGAGATCGATTTCAGCGACAATACCGTTCAGCCACATATATCCTGTTGATAACAATTATAACCAAAGGGTTTTTCAATCTCTGTAAAGTTTTAGCTCTGAGTCCCTATTCAATAGTTCTCGAGTTCCTGATAGGTTTGAGGAATAGTTTTGACCTTTAAAGGTTAAAACAACCAATGTTTCAAAATGGGTGGCTAGCTTCACACTCAGTTCTAGAGTTCCTGATGATTTTAGGAAATAGTTCTGAAAGAGTTCTAGAGTTCTACAAAAAGGAAATTTAGAAAAATTCAAAATCCTAAAATTTACAGCATTTTGCAAACTATAATATCATAGGAAATTTTTCTTTAAAAGTTTTAAGAGTTCTGTTCAGAGTTCTTTTCCTGTATAAGTTTTATCAAAAATTAGTTTGTTTTGTCCAAAAATTATTTGTCAAAATTGAAAGGTGGTTGTCAGAGATATAGGAGTTGATTTTGAGAAAATCCAAAATGGTGATACCAACTGACTCGCCGTCCTTCCGGTAGAACTTCTGAAACTTTTGAAGAAAAATTTCCTATGATATTACAGTTTTCAAAATGCTGTTACTTTTAGAATTTCGAATTTTTCTAAATTTCATTTTTGTAGGGCTCTAGAACTCTAGAATTTCTAGAACTATGTTAAATGTACTCAGAACTTTAAAAAAAATTTCGAAATTTTAATAGAAGGGTGAAACTTCACAGGCATGGTACAGAAGAATTATATACCATACAGAAAGATGAAGAAAAAGTAGAGACACATTTAAAACTACAGGAAAAGATGATCTGATCAGCGTCAAACTCAAAACAGAGATGGGGATCAACTTGAGGAAAAATGATACTCTTCTTTTCCTTGATTTGGTCCACGTGTTTGAAGAAGCGACCTTTTTAGGGTACTTGAAATCGGAGTAGATTAGTCTTCCCCTAGTAAGAGCTGTCAAGTGTCTTGATCTTGGCAATCGTCGCAAATGATTCCATTGACTGAAGTTGACACGAAAAATATTATTGGTAGAGGGTTCGAGAAAGGTTTGGGGCTGAAAGTCTCGCGAAGAAGCGAAAGGCGATGAAAGTATGGGTGGTCAGGTTTTGCTGAGCTACTTCAAGGAAATGTTTCTGTTAGCCGTCAAGTTCGTTACCTAGAAAGTCTTCCAAGAAGGCGATCTTTCGACCGTTGTCACTGTACTGGTCGTCATGAGCATATAATCATCCGACACGTATCGAAAATAGTGTTCGGGAATAGCGTGGAGCTACCCAGGCGGTTTTCACGGCAGATGGCTCGCGTCTAACTCGACATGCACCGCCGCGACACTCTTCTTGTATTTCTGTCCCATACAGTATAAACAAACTGAAGTGACGATTTCGGTCCAGGAATAACATTCCTTCCTGCTCTCGTTCCTTGATCCAACATCCAAACTCAAAATTATTCCACAATTCTGGTGCAAATGGCGGAACTACTTATTAAATAAATTGAGTTCACACCAGCTTTATTAACTTTTATTATCATCAAGCATTTCTTTGTCAGAGATAATGATTTGGAGTTTGGGCAGGAAATTAATTTTGTAGAGTTAACTAACTTGACTTCCTCCCTCAAGCAGATTTCGCAGTAAGTCCATAATGAAGGAAGACTT
>JAUESI010000035.1:2020232-2037304 GCA_032275145.1 Synergus laeviventris
AGAACTCTCAAAACAACTGAAACTTTTTAGAGAAAAATTTTCTGTGTTATTATAATTTTCAAAACGCTATAATTTTTAGGATTTTGAATTTCTCTAAATTTCTTTTTTATATAACTCTAGAAATCTGCAAAGAATACAAAATGGCGCAAAGAAAAATTGGTTTTAGAAAAAATGGGGGGTCAGCTATTTTCTCGAATATTGTTTTTTGGGTAAATTCGCCGGAACTATTTCTGAAAATCATCAGCAACTCTAAAAATATGCTAAATCTACTCAGAACTCTGAAATAAATTTTATTTTTCAAAAGTGGGGGGAGCGTGAAGTTAGCCCCATTTTTAAAATTGTTTTTTTTACTCTTTATAGGTCAAAAATATGTGTAAAACCTATCAGGAACTCTATAGAACTATTGAAAAGGAATTCAGGACTCTAAAGAAAATTTGTAAATTTTAATAGAGTTGCACATGATTTAAAATATAATATTGAATAACATAATTGCTTTAATTTTACGAATGTGAATGTGTAGCTCGTTGTGATAACACCCTTAAATTGCCTCTCTCGGTGTAAGTTACTACACCCGTTGGTGAACACCCCTGGGGCCGACAAGCAGTGCGTAACTAACCTCACGCACGCTTCACGCATTGACGTGACCGCACACTGCCTCCATTCATAACTCCATTTCATGCACATGTACGCGTGTACGCACTCATGCTCACTCTTCCTCATGAATATACGCACTACACACCGCTCAATTGAAAACGGCAGAAAGATGAGTGATTTAAATCTAACTGTCAATATTTTTTGAAAACATTTCAATATCTACCTCCCTCTGATCGTAATTTGTACCATGCAGATTTTCAGTTACAACCCCAATGAAATAAAATAACAAGCAAAAATATCAGTTTCACCAAAATCTCAATTGTATTATCAATATGGAAACAAATTGAACTGCTGGCGATCAAAAGGGGGGATACGAGTGGATTCATCCTGGGAAGTATTGTCCTGAGTGTCAATTTTAAAAATCTTTCGAATTTTAATTTGGAAGACTGATACTTGTAAAGAATTTCGAGGGCATCTTTTTCTCTTTTCAGAAAAATGTGTACGTTTTTTAGTTTTCGAGATAAATGGTAAAAAGTGGATTTTTAAAAACGAAAAACCCCAATCTTTTTTCACTTTGACTTGCGCTAATTTAGCCAATTTGCAGAATTTTTCGATTTTATCAATACTAATGTAAGTGTTTAAGTCTCTTGAAACTATCTAATCAAGAAAAATTAAAATTTTTTATTAAACAAAATAGTTGTTAATTTTTTTTTGAGATGTTGCCAAAATCATGAATTTCAACATTCAAGCGCTTCGTTTAGCGAGCGATTTTTAGGCTAAGTAAAACTTCCAGTGAGAAAGTTGTTCATTAAGGTTACAAGAAGTTTTCTCGAAAGTTTAAGCTCATTTGGATCAATAGTTCAAAAATTATGAATGTTTTAAAATCCAAGCGGCAATCTTGACGCTGCCTAAAAACGTGCCTCGCCGGCTACGTACGGGCTGCTGCGAACATTCTTTTTTTAAAATTAATAATCTCAAAAATAATGCTTTTTCAGTTATTCTAAAAAATAATCCATTCACTGATTCTTTGCTTTATTTTTAGAATTCATAGAAGAGAACTAAAAGCAGGTACTGTTGTGCATGGTTTTGTTTTGGTATATATATTTGACTTGACCGGCGAGGCACGTTTTTGGGCAGCGTCAAGATTGCCGTTTGGATTTTAAAACATTTATAATTTTTTAACTATTGATCCAAATGAGCTAAAACTTTCGAGAAAACTTCTTGGAACCTTAATGAACAACTTTCTCACTGGAAGCTTTACTTAGCCAAAAAATCGCTCGCTAAACGAAGCGCTTGAATATTGAAATTCATGATTTTGGCAACATCTCAAAAAAAATTAACATCTATTTTGTTTAATAAAAAATTTTAATTTTTCTTGATTAGATAGTTTCAAGAGACTTAAACACTTACATTAGTATTGATAAAATCGAAAAATTCTGCAAATTGGCTAAATTAGCGCAAGTCAAAGTGAAAAAAGATTGGAATTTTTCGTTTTTAAAAAATCCACTTTTTACCAATTATCTCGAAAACTAAAAAACGTACACATTTTTCTGAAAAGAAAAAAAGATCCCCTTGTAAATATCTACAAGTATGAGCCTTTCAAACTAAAATTCGAAACATTTATAAATTGACACTCAGGTCAATATTTCCCAAGCTGAATCTACGCGTATCCTCTTTTGGTCGCCAGCGGTTCAATTTTTGTTTATTTATGGACATGTAATCAAAAATCGTGCGATAGAAAAAAGAATAACAGATATAAAACAATATAGAAGTCAGATTAAAAGCAATATTAAATTGGATTTTTTGTTTTTGGTAATGAAAAAGTACATGTATATTTTTAATTGGATTGGTGTCGAATAACATATTACCTGATATTACCAGAATATTACTTAGGTAATATAAACAGACGATTAACGTACTAAAAGCATACAATGCTCGAAAAACGTTTTAAGGACGTTTTTTGGACGTTGTAAAAATGTCTTTTAAATTTTTCGTCCAGTCTTTAAATCTTTAATTTGAGACAACACGCACACACAAGTAAGAAAATACTCTTACATAATTTACCTAAACTTTGTTTTACTGACAAAAAGAGTTATGTTAAGTGGGTAAGTACTTTTAAAAATATTAAAACATTCAAATTATTACAAATAGATTGACAAATTCACCTAATTGACGCTAGATATTTGCTTTTAACAATAATTCATTGCAAATTAGTAAAATTCTTTTTAAATACAACAAAAAGATACTTTGCTGTAAATTTAAAAAAGCAATTGTTTCGATTTCGATTTTATATCCTTTCTCGCAAGAGTATAAAAAAGAAATTGCATGTTTCGAGAACTAAAAAAAGTTAAAGTTTGACCTATAAAATAAATTTGAGAAAAAATTTGATATAAATTACTTATTACCGAGTTTTGCAATATTGGATCGATGGCTGCGAGAAGGACAAATTTCGATAAATTATATACTCTACTTCACATTTAAATGTTTTTCAATTTTTGACATAAAAGAATTTCTTACCTTTAGTTGAGGTATCCCGATTGTATGATGTTCCCTGAACCCCGAAATCTTGATAATCACACATATAACACTTAAACTTCAGCGAATAAATTAATAGTTAAGAACACTTTCACTTTTTTTTAAACTTCCGAATTAATTATCGAAATCAAGTTAAATAATAATTTTAATTGAAAAATTTCTTTTAATTTGCATAATTTCAGCTTTTAGTTATTCATTTTTAAGAATTACGCGATAATAACATTAATGCAAGTTTAAACTATTATTTCGATAATTACGAATTAATCCGATTTTGAATCGCGCGCGTAAAATTTGTACTTGAAACAAGAAAGATGCGCGCGCAGGGATGACAAATCTGGACCATTGAAACCGCCACGGGCCTTTTTACACGACTGATTGAAATAGCTTGTCGATGAAAACGTAGAGGTTGATTCAAATTAAGGTTAATTCGTGGGTTGATCCGAATTAAGATATTTAAAAATTAGTTTAAGACACTGAACCCTCCTCATTTTCAATTTAACAACCTCTCTAGTCGCGGGTTAAATCCAAACTGAAAGATAACTGAAGGACTGAAGCTTGTGCATGATTATACCTACGATTACAAGTTCGAAGAAAAGAGACCCACTTTCCAAGAATTGCGAGCTTCCGAGAAATTCTACGCAACCGAAACGGTTGCACAAATTCTTAGCATAATTAGAAATGCATTCCTCCATTTATCCGAAATTCGTAACAAAATCGAAGGCATATAAAGAAATTATAATGTGAATATGCAGAGAGTACGATTAAAAGCAAAAATCAAAGCTTTATTTTCGGAAATTATATAAGTATTCTCACACCTTTGTTTGCGAAGTAATAGTAAATACTTAATTGTGTATATATTTATCTACACTAAAATGAATATACTGAACAGACTATAAATGAGTTAAAATATTCTGCTTATAACGAATAAATGATAATAATGTGAATTTTGAGAATTTATATTTAGTTCAACTAACTCATGAGAACTTATAATTTATGAAAATAAAACTTAGAATTTCACTCTACAAATTCCTATCATCATTTCTTTATATGCCTTCTATTTATATTATTATACTACGAATTCCTGTAGCTAGTTTGTTGTGTGTATAATTTCTCGGAAGTTCGCAATTCTTGGAAAGTCCTTGAGTGCATTGCCATTGGTATGTTTTATTCGGGCTTATGATGGAAGGTGCAAGCTTCAGTTCCTTGTCTTTCAGTTTGGATTTAACACGCGATTAGAGAGGTTGTGAAATTAAAACTGAAGAGAGTTCAGTAATTTAAACTATTTTTAAAATATTCTAGTTTGCATCAACCTCCACGTTTTTATCGACAAAATATTTCGACCCGTCGTATGAACAGCCGCAGCGGTTTGGTTATAATCGGGAAGTTGAAAAAAATGAAAGTATTACAAAAGTGTTCTTAACTAGTTTAAATTTATTCTCTGAAGTGTAAGTGCCATATGTGAGATTACCAAGATTTCGTCTTTCAGGGAACATCATGCAATCTGGATGCAAAGAAGGTAAGGAATTCTTTTATGTCAAACAATTAAAAATTAATATTCTGGGGTTTGAAGACAGAATCAGAATAAAACTTGAAAGCCTCCTGGCATCAAAGTATAATTTTATGGCATTTAAAAAATGATCTTATTTAACAGAAGTTTCTTTTAAAAAATCTGAAATTGAGTCGCAATTTTATTACTACGCAGAATACAAATGACAGAACAAGTAAACGATTGGATTAATTATCGCATAGTGGTTATCTTGGACGTAAATAAAGTTTTCAGCTTCTGTTCAAAAGTGTCGAAGTGGCAATAATAATTAATGTTATACGATATCGGGTTCAAAAGAGTGACACAGAAAGATGGATGTCATAGGCCGGTTGTCTTCACGATAACCCCTTCTCGTGACATCCTGACATTATCGTTTCTCCGAACGTTCGCACGATATTTTTTCACATTGCACGATTATTTTCCCTTTCATAGCCAATCACGATATTTGAATAAATTCATATTTTTCTATCTTTCATCATCACTTTTAGCATTTTTATTTTATTTCTCTAGCCAGGAAGCGATTTTGCAATAATTTAGAATCTTCTATCTGATCTGGACTCTGGAACATAACTCTTTCCATTTATGAAGAGAGATATTAATTATAGAGAAACAAATTTTAGATTAATTGATCTTTGAAGCCTAGCGACGATAATTTATGACTGCAGCTTAACATTAAAAAGTGATAATTTTTGCTTGTTAAGACTGCAGATGTCATATTCTACAAAGTAAAGAATCTCGTTTCCATGACTCTTGACCTGATACGAATTAAGAACGAAATCGACATTAAATGTTGTCTCGGTTTATCTTGAATGACATTTATGGACAAGAAAAACTTTTGTCAAGACAAATAATGAATCTTGTGAAATCTGGAGAGATTCAAAGTATCTAATGTGGAAGATATAAAACAGTCAAAATATCGTCACTTGACGATTTAAAAAAAAAGAAGAGTTAAAGTATCTTAACTAACTTTGTAAGAAAAATTACAAATTAAAAATAAGTATCGTAATTTCATGCATTAAAGGGAAATAGAAACAGAAATCAACAAGTCACAATCGCAAGTGGACTTTTCTTATGAGGGTTTGTTTCGCCAATCACTTGTTGATTGCCATTTGCATTTTCCCTTAATGCATGGAAATTGACCTTTGAAATTTGTTGACTTTTTGTCATCGATTTTCGTGATCAGGAGACCATAGAAAAAATATAAAATATCTTAGTTTATTGATGTTGTTTTTGTTTGTACCTATAAGGAGTGTAAAGACGTTCGTTTGGAAGCACTGTGAGACCTCGTGAAAATCATTTACCGGAAGCTGGGTTGTATTCTATTAAGCCAAGGGGCTAAGTAGTGTCGCGTTGACGCACATCTCCCGCGAGGATCAACCCTTTGCTCACCCCTGCATAATCCACGACCCCGTGGAGACCGACGCGAAATTAGAGACGCCCCTTCTCCGATCCGACTCCTTTTGCACCGGCTGATGATTTAGGAGAGAATTATCAAGACCGAATCCAATAACGCGAACCGCGAAATTTGTCCCGCGGCAAATTAAGATCAAGGACGAGGTACTATTATGCATACACGCTCGCAGGTCTCTTAAAATACGACGTATTATCTTATATATTTCGAGCAGGGCATGTCCATTATCTTCATGACAACCGACTTTTTTCAAATCGAAATGAAATACGAAACTGAAATATGCAAAAATATTTAAGTTGGGTTATTCAAAATATACTGACCGAGTCTAATTACTTTTTAGTAAATATTTTCCGATATAATTTTAGTGGAATACTCTCTTAATCTTAATTAGTTAATTTCTTACTAATTCAAATGGTGCGAAGTCGTTTACTATATATATTAGTTAAAAGTTACTAATCCCATTAGTATAGCAATGAAATATTTTACAAAATTTTAGGCTCCTTCAAATTTAGAAAAATCTTTTAAAAGTCATAGCAATCTTTGTAAATCTTATGAAATTTCTTTAAATTACTAGACTTCCATTAAAATTCTATGGAAAAAATTTTAGACTCCTTAAAATTCCGCAAAATCTTTTGAAAGTCATAAAAAATCTTCTTGAATCGCTTAAAATTCCGTGAGGAACTTTAAAATCACCTAAAGTTAGTTAAAATATCATAAAAATTTGTCAATATCTCTGAAATTCCTAAAACCCTCATTAAATTTTTTTTAATGTCCCGATAATCTTTTAAATTCTCCTAAACCACAGGAAATTTCTTAAAATTACTAGAAGCCTCTAAAAATTCCATAAAAAAATGTATAGATCTCTTAAAATTTCGCAAAGTCTTTTAAAAGTCATAGCAATCTTTGTAACTCTTATGAAATTTCTTAAAATTACTAGAAATACAATAAAATTTCAGGAAAAATTTTTAGATCTCTTAAAATTTTGCAAAATCTTTAAGTCATACGAATGTTTCATAAAATACAATAAAATTCCATGAAAAAATGTTTGATCTCTTAAAATTTTTATGAATGGTTTAAAATTCCATGCGGACTTTAAAACCACCTAAAATTCGTTAAAGTTTCTTAAAATTTGTCAAAATCTCTAAAATTCCTAAAAATCTCATGAAATTTTTTTTAAATTCCCCGACAATCTTTTAGATTCACGTAACACCCCAGAAAATCTCTTAAAATTACTAGAAACCCCTTAAAGTTCCACCCAAAAATGGGTAATTCATTATAATTCTTAAAAATATTTTTAAATTCCAGAAAATCGTTTGAAAATCATAAAAATATTTTAATATCCTTTAATAAAATTCCATCAAACACGTGAAAATTCTTTATAATACTTTGAAATTCTGTAAACTCCTTTAAAATCTGTTAAATAAACGTACTATAAAAGCTAAATAATAAGACAAAAATAACATAGTTATTATATACAAAAGGTTTAACATTACTGATGTTCGAAGGCATATTCATTCTAAACAATTCAATTAGTGACTAAAACCACCAAATAGATTAGTAATTTTTTCTTAATATAATTCACTTTGGTATAATATGTGAGTTACTATTTCATTTATTCGAAATTGGACAAATTACTAATTCAATAGTCTAATTCTTACTAATTCAGATTGAGAGAGTACATTGCACTATCGGATTTATTAAGGCATGGATATTTAACTATAGCACCTATTATGTTAATTAACTTGCGACCAATCTTGCTCAAGCTGCTGTCAGATGCGTTTACATTTAGCAACAGACCAGTCACAGCGTCTTTTCTCCATATTTGAATTGCTAATTTATTCATGTATAAATATACATTTCGTATTCGGAAATACTCTGCTTCGATATTAACAGATTATTACAGATTATTACAGAACTACCTGATCCTAACTATGCCAGTTCATCAATCACGGCAGAATCTTCATTTTTAGACGTTCGTAATTATAGTTCTAAAATGTAACCACAAACAAGAATCTCAATTTTTTTTCCTTGAAATCAATTTTTCATATCACATCTCCTTTCTTCGTCTTTTTGAAGAAAGCGATATGGATTATTAATTTAGATACTCTCTCAATCTGAATTAGTAAGAAATTGATTAAATAAATTAGTAGTTTTAAATAAATGAAATAGTAAGAATAACTTACTATAATAATCTATTAAATAGTTTTAATTACTAATTGAATTGTACAAAATGAATTTTATTGTTCTTCAGAAATTAGTAATGTTAAACTTTTTTTTCATAAATAACTATTTATTTGATGGAATTTTAAGGTATTTTTAAGAATTATAATGGATTTACAATTTTTTCGTACAATCGTTTAAAATGAGAGACTTTAAAATCACATAAAGTTTGTTAAAATCCCCTAAAAATTTGTCAAAATCCGTAAAATCCATCAAACTCTCGTGGAATTTTTTAAATTCTCTTTTAAACAATTTTGCGAAATTTTGAGAGATCTTAATTTTTTTTCAGGAAATTTTTAAGGGAATTCTAATAATTTTGAGAAATTTCATGAGATTTTTACAAATTAAGGAATATTTAACAAACTTTAGGGGATTTTAAGGTTCCTAGTCGTGGAATAGTAAGCGATTTAAAAAGATTTTAAAGATATTTCATGCCCGGAAAAATGAAAATTGTGCTGAATTATGCTAGATTTGTGATTAATTGTGCCGCAAGAGATTTAAAAAAAACCAAAAACTTTTTTTCGACCCTGCAACACCGTTTTGCTTTTTCAATAAAAACAAAATTTGTGCTAGCCTAGCACAAAAAAAAAACACCAGAAGACACTTTGCGCTCAGAAGTATATTTTAGAAAAATTATAGGTCAACTTTTTTGAACGAGAATATGTTTTTGACCCAAATATCTCTAAAATTAACACTTTGCTACTTTTTCACTTATCTAAAAGTTTTATCTCTTTTCAAAGAAATATTTTTATTTACTCATCAGCATCTATAGAACTTAGTAATTTTCTGAAAACGAAGTTTAATATTAATTTTGGTGAAATGCTGTTTAAAGTTTAAATATAAATATATGAGAGTATGTCAAAAAATCAATTTGTTGATTTTTCAATGTATAAATTTAATATAGCCATCTTTTATATTTTCATAAAAAGTTAAGTGTGGAAAATGTAGCAAATTCCCTATTTTTACCCGGTGTATGGTTTTGATATGGTAAACTCTTCAATACCCCATTCCATTATCATCAATATCTCTGTTTTAAGGTAGAAATACGAATGCAATATTGAGATGTCAATACTATATCGTTGCTCTATAAATGCCTAAGTACATTAAAATATTTTTATTAAAAAAGGCAATCCTGACTAGGGCCTCGTCAGTGTGCTCAATTCTTATGCAATATAAATTATTGTCCCATTTAAATTATCATGTGAGCACGCATGTCACATGATTGATGGGAAAATGAATGGATGTCGTGTCTTATTCGGGATTCTGAGACTTGCGATTTCAGTGATATTATAGTCGAGTCCAGCTCTCATCTCGATTCCATTCCCTCCATTCATATCACGCCGAGCATGGAGTTATCTCCCCCGCAAATATATATTAATGCGAGTGATATATCAGCTGGCCCGCGAGGGACAAAACCTTAAATATTGGATAAGTTGGTCCGCGGTCGACCCATCGGGACCAAATCTCGGTGATGGATGGCCCGCTGCTGACTGTCATAACAACTTCGGTTCTGACTAAAACCTTCCATTTCGGATTCGTCGAACTCTGACTGATTCGCGAAAAATCCATTCCCATTAATAAACCCCTCGCAATGAAAGTGACTTTCATCTCTGCTTCGTGGATTACAAAAGAATCTTCATATTCTTTCATATTATAATCAGCTCCTACGACCATTATTAATTTGTCATTCAGAGTATTTTTTGACAGTAGGCTCATCTCTCAGAAGAAAAAATATTTGCTTTGTTCATATTATTTAGGTTCGTATAATTTATCTAGGAACTCTCTAAATAAAAAAAATATATGCTTATCAAGTAAGAAATATTTAAAGAAATTTGAAGAAATTTGAAGAAATATTAAATAACTTATAGTTATATAGCTTTTTTCAATTTTTACCTTTAAACCTCCTGCTGCTCCTGAGTTTTAACATTAGAGTCTAGAATAGATTTTTTTACATTATTGAGACTGTTATACAAAGATCTTACGGAATTCAAGGCAATTTTCGTGGTTTTATATAAATAGACCTCCGCTGGATTGACTGTTGTTTTTTATTTCATAAATCCTGTAAACAATTTTCAATATTAGACTCTTCTGGTAATATAAGGAAATGCTCAGGATTAAGTTACTGAATTATAAAGAACTATAAATAAAAACCTTTTTCTTGATACCTGATGAAGTACGCTTTATTTGCTTTTCGGTTTCCATTCGTTACATTATATCGTTAAACCGTTGAAGATAACTAAAGTTATAATTGCAAGCTATAAAATAAATCTTAATTAATATTACTGAAACTACTACTAAATGCAAATTAAACTAGTGAAATTTTGACTAATTCAAGTTTAGAGAGAAGATAGTTTATCGTAGGAAGAAACTGATTGTTAAAAAGGGGAGTTTCTACAGCATTGAAAGGAAGGGTTAAAAAGGGATTCCGCGGAAGCGTCTTGTCACGAACAATTTGCATTTTAGTATCACGGACCACCTGATTGGACCACGGGTCATTACTATATACCGGCAATTTGATGCCCGGAGATATCATCGTGTCTAGTCTCCTCTCTTTCTGTCGTTTCCTCGGTCTCCTTCGACCCAAATAAAGGGATACGACGATATTATTTAAATTGGCTGTTATTACCCTATCGTATAATTATATTAACTCCCGTGAACCGCGCGGTTTTCGGCTCTTGTATTATAGTACATGCCGCATGCGAGGCCAATCAAAAAAGGACCTTCGAATCTACAAAGACAGATGACGACAAACTGTAGGCTTCGGAGTCTTATTAAAACTGGACCTGCAAAGGCCGGGAAGACTAAAAACAGTCAATTAATTTCGCCGATTTTTTATTGCTAGTTTTCCATGTCATTCTTTATACTATATATGAAGCACTGATAAGAAAAGTTTAATATTTAATTTTAAGTTAAAGAGAAAAGTAATGGCTAAATGTATTGCCAGATAAGTCAAAAATGTAAACAGTATCAAGTATTGAATATCACATGAAAAATTCATACATGAGAAATAAATATATATCAAAAACAGATGAACTAAAAAATGTAAATAAAATGTTCGCAATGGGAAAAGATAACGAAATAAATTATGCCAGGACGTTTTTACGTCAAATTGCGAGATCGATTCACTATTATGAGACAGACATGGGGTAAGACAGAAATCGGCGAATTATAGTTTGGTTCTTCAAAGCCTGACGAGGAAGCGCTCAAGCCGTCTACAACCATTTTTAAGGAGATTCCTAATCTTCTGAACCGTCAAATTATCTCGAATCTCATACGAACAAATGAATGCCACACTGCAATAAATAAAAACACATATGCAATTAACACAACCGATCACCTTTTGCACGATAAATTTGAGAAAAGTTAAAGGGACGACGATTACCTCTCAGATCTCTCTGAGTGCGATAGTATGTGGCGCGAAATTATGCCTGTAAGGCGAGAATCAATCAAATAAAGTGATTTCTCTTCAGATACAATCTCGCTCGTCACCTCGGTTTTCCGTATACGCGAGTGTTTCGTCTTTAGAAAACTGAAATGACAATTTAAATCCGCGAGCCATATGAATGGACCAATATATAAGCTTATATATAGCGCACTACGCTAAGTAAATACCATATATGCATTCATGAGTTTTATTCATGTCCTTTAGGTTCTGCGTATAATTTCATTAAATATCGATGAATTTCAAAGAATTTTAGTGAATTCAAATAAATTCAAATAAATTCCTGAGAGGTCTATGAAATTGTAGAGAATTTAAAATGATCTTCAAATTATAAAGAATTCCAATAGATATACTACAACATTCCAATCAATTCCAAAGAATCCCAATGAATTTCGGAGAATAAAGGATGAATTCCTGTGGATTTAATTGAAACCAGACGAATTGCAATAAATTTCTGATTCATAATGTACTCCTATGATTAATACGAATCTCAATTAAATCCGACGAATTCGAGAGAATTTCCGCGATATAAATGAAAATTCAATGAATACCAGAGAATTCAGATGGAATTCCTATAAATCTGACGAATTTCAATGATTTACAATGAATTCCAATTAATTTTTCAGAATTAAATATATTTCAGATTCAATTCCAACGAATCTAAATGGAATTCGATAAATCTCAATGATTTCCAGTGAATTCCAGAAAGAATTCTCTTGAATTTCGAAGAAATTTCACAAATTCCAATGGATTCTAGTAAATTCCAATGAATTTCAGTAAATTTTAATTAATTCTAATAATTTTCAGAGAATTCAGAATTATTCGTATCAATTCCTACGAATATCACTGATTTGCAGTAAATTTCAATGAATATCTAAAAGTAAAACTAAAAACAAAGATTTAAGAATGAATTCCACTGAAATTCGACAAATTTCATTTAATTCCAATCAATTTTTCACAATTCCAAATAAATTTCAGAGAATTCAGAATGAATTACAGTAAGTTTCAATTAATTCCAGTAATTTTCAATTAATTCCAGTAAATTTCAATGAATTCCAATAATTTTCAGAGAGTTCAGAATGATCCGTATCAATTCCTACGAATTTTAGTGAAACTCGATGAATTTTAATTATTTGCAGTGAATTTCAACGAATGTTTAAAAGTCCAACGAAAAACAAAGGTTTAAGAATAAATTCCAATGGAATTCGACAAATTCCATTAAATTTCATTTAATTCCAATAAATTTCTGAGAATTCAGAATGCATTCAAACGAATTCAAATTAAATTTAATGAATTCCAGTAAATTCCAATGAATTTCTGAAAATTTGATAAATTACAGAGAATTGCTATGAATTTCAATGAATTTCAATGAATTCTTGAGAATTTCCGTGCATTAAAAAGTATCCAGTAAATACCACTGAATTTAGATTGATCCGCTATGAGCTCCTACTAATGAGGCGAATTTAAATGATTTGGAGTGAATTCCAATGAATTTCTGGTAATTCTATAAATTTCAGAAAATTCAGAGTGAATTCCTACGAACTTCAATAAAATCTGACGAATACGATGAATGCCAAAGAAACTTAAAATAATTAAGTGAATTTCTGTAAATTCCGATGATTTTCTCTGAATTCGAATGTATTTATGTGAATTCTAATAAATTCTAATTAAAATTCTAAAGAATAAAATTGTAATTCCACCGAATTTAAATCCGCGAGCCATATATGAATTGACCATGAAAGAGGTTATCGAACTACGCAGGAAGTTAGCTGCAAGATGACACGCATGCAAGTTAGCCGAAATCCATGTCCTTTTTAAAATAGGATTCAGGAATTTAGGTAAGGTGATTGGTAGTCAATATATTAGAATCATCCATCCATTCAAATCGACATTAGAGATATTGGCGTACAGTTATATAAATATATCCGTCTCAGCAATAAACGTATATATTTCAAAGTTAGGAAAAAAAATAAAGAAAGAAAGACAGGTGTTTGAAAGTTGCCTTCATTTTCTTTCCTCTCTCTCTTTTTTGTTGTTTTTTTGTTTTTCGATTATTGGATGTTCTTGGTCCAAATTTGTTTTTTATGATTTCTTGGCTTCTTGCGTTTCAATTAACTGAAGTTCCAAGAATTTTTTGTTGATTTATAATTACGAGGATTACGTGTGACCTGAAACAACTTTGTAATTCCTTTGGACTAGATTTGTGAAGTACACGATTCCGGACAAGGATGACGATGTCCAGAGTCCGCGAACACGCGGACACGACGGTTTAATTGCCCGCGAGTTAAACCACGACGGTAAATCTCTTTGATGCGCCTGTAAATCCGACCCGATGCCTGGAGGACGTATTCCTATAGTTACTGATGCAGCTAGCATATATCTATATATTCAAACCTACTGCACATATATGTGAGTATTCTGACCTGTGGGTGGCAACACTGCATGAAGACTGAAACGCATGCTACTTTCCGTGATCGGCCCTTACGTCCACAATCTCGATAACGATAATAATAGTGTGTTATCAGGACGATAACTTATCCTCGGGCCACAGTTACATTCTAATATGGTTACTTATAAAAATAGCTTCAAAATATATTCAAAATAAATTCGGAATTCAGTAAAGAAAACTAAAAACGGTATATTATACAAAATGGCAGAAAAAAATCAGGATATTGCTTGTTTAGTTTTATAATTAAGGCCAAAAAACTATCCTTACTGGAAAAATCGATTTTAATTCGTTTTTCACTTCAACTAGACGCCCTCTGTGAGTCATTTTTTGGAATTTTGTAATAACAGTTTCAGGGAAAAAAATGCAAAAATGTATTTAAGACATTTTTTTACTAATTTCTTGCTGATGCTCGGCGCATATCTAGAGAATTTTGAGCAACGAAAAGTATTTATTACCAATAAAAAAATGAATAAAATTGTAAAATGTAAAGTAATTTGATTCTATTGTGCAAAATGTGAAATAAATAAATAAATTTACATTTTTCAATTTTATAATGCGTCGAGCATCATCAAAGAATTAATAAAAAATTTTCTTACATAAATCTTTATATTCCTCTTACTCATATCAGTTCAAGAAAATTTCGAAGCACATCCGCACACTTTATTACAAAATTCCAAAAACTGACTGACAGCACGAGATGAAAAACGAATTAAAATCTATTTTTCCAAAAAAAGTTAGTTTTTTGGTT
Source organism: Synergus laeviventris (assembly GCA_032275145.1). Lineage (NCBI taxonomy): Eukaryota > Metazoa > Arthropoda > Insecta > Hymenoptera > Cynipidae > Synergus > Synergus laeviventris. The sequence goes on from JAUESI010000035.1 coordinate 2,035,178, forward strand.
TTAATTCCAAAGTATTTTCGATCCAGCATAGCTGAATTAATATCATGAATATAAAAAATAAAATTGACGCTTGGTGATAATGTGAAGGTACATAACTTGATGACTCGCGTTAGAATAATAAATTTCAATAATAAATGAGCGATTAGTATCCTAAAAAACAAAGCAGCCGATGAGAGCCATTTGGCCGCATTAAGAGAGGAGCTCTTTTTCTTATTGGGCGTCTCGTTAAACTCGTTTCGCATTACGCACGACTAGCAAAGAAGGCGAGGAACGTTGAAAGGGCCCCGGATATAATCGTAACAGGGTGCATACAAACGGGTGCTAATGGCGCGGATGGCTTTTGTTGTTTTTAATTAACCCTTTCTTTCGAGACGGCCGAAGGGAGCGGTAAAACCGTACAAAGGGTTCGGCCTTCCACCTTCCACCTTCCGCCTTCCGCTTACCGGAGTCCCGTCCACGGAATTCATCCCTTCGTCCCTCTTTGTCCCAAGGGGAATGTAAATACCCTAGAATTGCACCTCCGAGACGGAGACAGAAAGATATTCGCTCTCGCAATTACGCGGCTCATCTAATTACCTTGCGACCGTTCGCCTAATTTTCACGACTCCAAAAGCAATCTACATTCTGTAAAACACACTAATGTAATTAATTTATGGACCCACCAACTGCAGAGATATCGTGAAATATCAGAATATTAGAAGTACTTTAGCACTTGCGAGAAAGGATTGACTGCGTTGACTATATAGTGTCTAGTTGTGAGAAAAGAACGCCGAGCGGCCACCTAGCGACGAATTAATTAATTAAATAAAAACATAGGATGACCAACTTCATCTTACGAATATTAATCTTTATCAGGAGGCAAAATATTTTTTTTTATGAAAAATGAGTTAGAAGAGTGATTGCCAAGTTGTTTAATGTTTAATGCTTCATGTAAATTCGTGGTTCCACTCTTTTCGGTATTATTTGACAGCGCTTAGACACTCTGGCAGGAGGCCGCCTGTGGAGGCACTCAGAGACGATTATGAACGCGATTATGCGAATGCTGATCCTGGAGAGGGCCTCGGAGGAAGACAATGTCGGCGATGTTGACGTCGTGAAGAGGAGCTTACGTAGTCCTCAACGTCCTCAAGCTACATGGAAAGAAGGGGTTACGTGTCGGCGCTTTGTCGTGGTCACGGTGGCTGTCAATCACCAGTGATAGGAGGCGACACATTAATCTCACCGAGACCTCGTGACCGCATCGTCTCTTCTGCGGTTAAACGGACCTTACGACCTCTCTCGCATGCCGACGTCCCCGCTCTCGTAGTACCGATACTCTTCCCCTATATATGCATGTATATAGTATATACATATATATTTCCTACAAAACATCTCGTAATATTTTATAGCTTTTAGAACAGTCACCATTAACGACTTTTGGTTGCAGCCGTGAATAAAATAAGCCATGCAAAAGCCACTCAAATCTGTAAACTGAGTAATTTGTAAAGCGATACACCTGCTTTTCATACAGAATTGTTGAAATAAAAGGCCTTTTTGTATTCTCCATCCTGTGCAGAAATTTGGATTGACTTCTAGTGTGGTCCTGATCTGGGAAACTGGTAAGGATCCCACAAGGCGCATCACGCTTTCACTGATAAATACCACAATTAGGGAAAACTGGTCAATACCCCCCATCAAGATTAAAAAACTATTCTTGGATTAATTATTAGTAATATTTGATTACTTAACTAGTTAATTTTCATAAATCGAAAAAATATTCTCTTTTCACCCAATGGTTGGATTTCTATTTGCTGTCTTTGAAAATCGAGATCAGGGCTGAAAAACAAATTGTAATGAATTTAAAGCGATTTCTAAAGATTTCAAGTGGTTTTAAGGAGATTTATAGAATTTCAAAGGACTTGAGGGAAGTTTCAAGATTTTAAAGCAACACAAAATGTTGTTAAGTACTTTAAAAGATTTTAAATATTCAAAAATTTTAAAGGATTTTCCAAAAATTGGCTTTAAAGTGATTCTAGGAAATTAAAAATATTTTCAAGAAAATTTACAGGATTTCAAAGATATCAATATTTTCTAAAGGATTTCACGAGATTTTAAGTGATTTTAAGGCATTTAGAGCGATTTCAAGAG
>JAUESI010000035.1:2053366-2065123 GCA_032275145.1 Synergus laeviventris
TGAGGCCTATTTTGAGGCAAAAGAGAAACCGTACTATAAAAATGATATCGGAAAATTGTATGGCAGCTATAATCGTTGTATTTGATTAAAAAAATGTGTTTTACTATATTAGCCTACGAACTGTTCATTCGAATTCTTATCGGTTCAGAAGGCCTTGGTCAGCTTTTCCTGCGAAGCAACCGGCTGTAACTCGCTTTTATCAAAGCGCTCTTTAATCATGTACAAATATGGCCGTCGATCGATTGAAATCCTCGAAGCACGACGAAACGTCCTTTCTTTTTTATTTATTACAAGCGGTTGTATGAGCAGTTAAACAGCGCGCGCGCGAGTATAACGAGCAAAATAGGATTTTAAAGAGTTCACCTTGCCATCCCTATATACTTTACCTGCTCAATGCAATTAGCCATTTTTTCGGGATACGCGAGGGCAATCTATAGTATTTAGTTTGCTTAAGCGCTTTTTAATATGCGGAGAATATCAAGCGTAACCTGTCTTCGTGGCCCGCATGCGAAAACCATTCATTATACTTGCCAGATAATAAGGAGTATCCTTTAACGCCAATATCAGCGTCTAAGTAAACACTCTTTGGACGACGAGTATGCGAAGGCCACCAAGGCGATTTCCTCAGGGTATTAAATGTAATAAATATCGTATCTACGGGGTAATCCTAGTGCGCCTGTGTGCATTACAGGACTATGTTTATAATAATCCTCGCGGAAAATTGCTGCAGTCAACTTGGGTGGAGATTGGGGACGTATATCTTCTTCAGAAGATTAAAGGAGTCAAGATACGAGATTTATTACTGATTTCTCTCTTGTACTGATTTTTATGCCTACATTAACTTGCATCAGTGATTATATAAGATTTCAAGATGAACCGCTCGAATTTTGCGTGATTAGAAAAGAAAGAAAGTAAGTTTGAAATTCCTGAACTTTGCTTTTCCTCACGCAAGATTACAGAGAGTGGAAATCGTATATTTTTTTTGATTGAAGAAATACTAAAAAAGCTTCGCTGTCCTCCTATTTCGATCCCTTTGTAAAATAAACAATTAAAAACGCGCGTGAATTTCAAAGAGCTGAAATTTTACTCGAGACACCGTTGATTATTCTAAAGTTGAGCGTCGAAGGGTGATTCGTTTACGGAAGACAGGGTAACTAGTGTATACGTCGAGGAGACGACGTACACGATGTCGTTATATTCCAGAGTGAAAATGGCTATAGTGCCAGAAAGTCTCGGATAAGTTAAACATGCCAGGAGGCGTCGTAAAGCGCCGCGGCGCCTTAGTGTTTACAACGCGACGTCGTGGCCCACCAACTGCGTCACCCTTCTTCCTCTACAGCAATATACATATATATTTCTTCCTCACTCTTCTTATGTCCCCCAAAATTGCGATTTTCACTTATTTCACATCTATTTTTACGCGCCGACACGCGCTCCTTTGGTTACAGGCGACGAGCTGCGAAAAACGTGTTAAACCCTCTTTTCAGAGACTCCACTTAAAATTACTCTTTTAGTGCTTTGTACGCAATTTCACAATCAGAGAATTTTTAGTCATTAATAACGATCACGAGAAGTGACACCTCCCCCTAAATATTCGATCATGAGAATTAGAAACAACGAAAAGTGAAAAGCGCAAAACGAAATATAATATAGGATTACTTGTTATTGAACTATATACAATTCATATGGGAGTGGAAAGATCATTAGCGGTCAGATTTGGAAGTCGAAAGTACTTGGGAATTTGAGGCAGGTTCGTCCCGGTCCCGGAGCGACGTATAAATAAAGAATATACATATCGAGGGTTATAGACACACTTCCACGGACGGCTGACACAACGGCAAATGAAAAATGCCGAGACCGACGATCAATGTAAATATATTCATGACGTAGGGTGGCTGGGAGGCTGGGGGCCATGGCGATATATGGACTTTTATATAATAGGAGATGGAGTTTTGCTTAGACTCGATGGCACTCGGACAGGACATAATTCACTCTTTGGCAGCTCATTACAATTTAAAAAGGCCTTTGTCAGCGCATTACTCGTGTTTTTGCCCCGCGAACACTATCTTTTTTTACGTCCGAAGCGACCTTCTCGCGAACCGGAACGACAACCATGTCACGAGTTTCCCTTTTCCAGATTTCTTCGAGCATCGTACTGACCATTAATCATACTTCTAGCTAACGAAATCCTTCAACCATGCCTAAAAATTGTATGAATCTTTGCATTACATAATTGAGTATATTATACTCAAGTATGTATTTTTAAAGAAAACCTTCAGAACTGATTGCAAGAACGTTTTGATCTTTCCGAGGCAAATTTCATGGCAAATAACTGGAAGACTCTTCAAACACAATTCAAAATTTGATGAACGAAAATTTAAGCAAGAAGAAAGGGATTTCTTTTCTGAATTTTTTTGGGGTGGAAAATCTGAGTTCAGAAGGCGTGTGGGTTTGGGGTACTTCCGCTACCGAAACGGTAGTCACCTGAAATACGCCAGTGGCTATTGGTGGTTCCGCTCGATTGAATTTGAAAACCAACGAAGCATGTGGCTACTTCAAATACCTGATCCTAAATCTAAACACGAGCCTAAACTTTAGGTTTCGATATCTGAATATGTAAAAAAAGAATATTTCCTAAAAAGTGGAGAAAATGTTTAAACTCAATAAATGTACCTCGAACAGCTATAAAAAAATTTCCAGACGAATGCGCAGCGAACTTTTTTGAGTAACTTTCCCTTAATGAAATAACGAGAATTTAATTAGCCAACTTTGATCAGCCAATTGAGAATATTTTCTTGTTTACTTACTCAGTGGCTATTGTAATAAACGAAAAAATAAAGAAGGAGAAAATGTAGTCTGGGGAGAGGAAAATGCAGCCACTACAGTTTATCCCAAGGGACAAGTCGGACGAAATTGATATGTATTTCATGCTGCCTCCAATCTATCGCGGGTCAAGCAGGCGGAATTTTAAGCGCGATACGTACACAAACCTTTCTGCTCGATCGTGTGTTTGATGTATATGCTTATATACCTAGCAGGGTGAATTTTCCACCTCCAAAATTCACAAGGTCTACAGGGTGACTCGCTAAAATCTCCTCAATTCAAATCAAAGTTCGGCAAATCCAAATTTGCTGTTCGAAATTGGCCTTTTTTCTGTAATCAACGTCCAAACATCTGTATTTGTCTTTGAACTTTTTGATATTTTACCTTTTAGTAAAATTACAAGTACGTCACACTTACTAAGTACCAACATTAAAATCCTGAATTCTGTGAAACATCAAAGTTAAAGGATATAGACTATTATTCCAACACCCTGTATAAGGAGTGTCTATTCGATACCCGTGAGTGTAACGATCGCTTCTATACATTCTTAAACTTACGACCGCATAAAGTCTGATAGCTTATATTCTGGTATCGCGCAACTATACGGGGGATGGCACTGGTCATCGCTGGAAAATTGAATCCTGTCCCTCAGGATATCCCCCAAGTATTTCGGGATGGGATAAAGTATGCTGACACTTAGAAAATTTGCCTTGCCGATAAAGCAGCTCACCTGGGTTCGGCATGCACAAACACAGATGAAATGCAGCTGCAGATTTTTCGGTGGTCGCACTCGTATGTGTTGAACAGAAAAGCAAATATTGGAAAAATGTTTTCGCACACCCAGGATTTTCATTGGGATCGATAATTAATATATTCTGTTTTGGCAGCATTTACACTACATTGTGTTTCTAATTAAAAGGCAAACATTATACAAGTTTATTACACGATTTTTTTGGAAACTCACCATGTGGAACCCAGCCGTGGTGACATTTGTCGCAATAGCGTAGATGACGTTTTCCTGGAGTGAAGGAGTCACAGGAACAATTGTTGACTGTACACTTGATGGACTGTAAAAAGAAAGACATTGTTAAATGGTCTCATTTCTGTATACATATTTATACATTGAATAGCTAGGGGCACTCTGTTATTTTAAAAATAGAAGGGGAGGAAGCAATATCATTTTTATATCCAACGATCTTTCATACTGTGGCGAGAAAGCGATTGTCGGACAATGTTTAAGATATCCCGAGGCCAGTATCGAGAAATGAAGTTTGGTATTTCGAGTGACCGTTTCGCATAACACCACCCTAGAGAAAACGAAGCCCGCAAGGAAAGCGGGGTCGACGGATTTTAAGGAACCGTGAATATTTTCACCCTTCGTCTCGAAATTAACCCCCTGGGAGGCGCTCAATTCTGTCTTCGTGGCGAACGAAGCGCGCTTCCGAAGCTTCCAGCCAAGTTCAAAATATTGCGAAAAATAGTGAAAACAACTGTTAACTAAAACTACCTAACTAATATTAATCCGCGAATTTTATTTTACTTGCATTCTGCTTCCTTTTGGCCCATCCAATCAAACCTTTTAGGAAGATGTTGAAATTTATTTGAAAAATTTCAGCCGCCAATAGAAAACCAGATGATGGGGTTGTTATGGATGTTACGAGGGCGAATGGCGTTAATATAAAGACAAATGAAGCGACGCGTAAACGCGACCCCCTCTTGGCCATGTGTCTTTATATAGAAACTCTATACCGTGCCACCGTGAAAATCGACAGAAAAATTTTAGTCTCACGCCAACACATAAGTGAGAACGCAAATGTGGACAATAATTTGCAGGAGGTATATTTTATTATGATCTCGCAGCGGGTTACTTATTCGAAATGAGGACAGATTATAAAGCAATATTTGGTGAAAGTCTGCCTCGCAAATAAGATAAAGAGCGATTCTAAAAGACGAGACAAAACGTCAAAAGGGATAACCAATGGAAAGACTTTGATGTGTCACGTGATTAAAGATGGTTGATACTTCAAGGAACAGCTGATCCATATATTTCATATTTAGATTCGCATTAAGAACACAAAAAGCAAACTTTATTACTGCATGCAAAATCGATCATAACCAATACTTAAAATTGATAATAATTTGACGTTGATTCGACATTGATTCGACATTAATTCGACTATAATTCGATCGATAAAATACGTAATGAGACATAAGAGGATGAAGGGCATTTGTGGGTTTTTTGGGTTCCGGAACTGTCGCCGTGTGGCATTTTCATAAACTATCTGGTTGGTATCGAGCCGCACAAGAGATAATAACATTTTTACGAGTCACGAAACATTTATTACCGGTTATGCCTCCCGGCCAGTTTATTATATATCGTGCACAGTTTAAGGATGCACAGGTGCCTGAGAGCGGCTTTCCACATCCCACCCAATCACAGTAAAGTGCCACGCGTTGCTTTAATCAGAGCCGTATGAAGTAACGGTAATAATTTTTTATAACGATAAACTTTACGACAAAACGAATGAGCGTCCTCTCGCGATCCGATGCTGCAGCTGCGGTCTTAACGAACTTTTTCACTTCCGGTCGAGATATCCCAATCCAGTGCATACTTTCACCTTTCTCACGCTCTCGTTGACAAACATTAAAGGGTTCTTGACTCTGTATACGACGTCCAGTATCATTTAATACTGAAAGAGTATTTTATATTACTATTCAATTTTTTCTAATGTCTTTTCGCAAATATGGTGATTAGAGGCCATTTAAAATTCAAATCGAGCACTGAGGAATAAGTGATGATTCTGTCGATTGAATCAGGTTGGATTCAGCACCACTCTGCACTATATACAAGTGGTAACGTTCGTGTTTAATGATTCCAAGCTAATCTTCTGATTCGAAATGCAGCGCGCTATTAGCGCCACTGCACCTACTCATCCCTGGTTGCGAATTAATTTCACCGGGCTGTGAATTAAACCTCAAGTATAAATCTGATCGCGTAAATGCGCGAGATCATTAATGAGATGGAGAACGCGGATATGCATTTGCCGACTGAATATCATTTATTCGCTCTATTTAAATACTTATTTTCCACGATTGGAATATATTTTAGACTATAGCTGTGAAGATGTACCAACTTTTGTGCACATTGTGAGCACTTTTAAGAGAGAGCTGAAAACGAAAATTTTTAAAAATTACAAGTAAATGGTTGCTTGTAATTTTCAAAAACTTCCTCACTTTTCAATGAAATGCATAAATAATATAGGTCACTCGACAGGTAATCTTTCTTTGTTTTGCAAATTTTGACTGTTTAAAAACATATAGAAATCCATTAAAATTCCATGAAAAAATTGTTATATCTCTTAAAATTTAATCTTTTGTAAATCTCATAAAATGTCTTAAAATTACTATTGAAACCCATTCAAATTCCATGCCGAAATCTGTAGAATTCTTAAAATTTCGCAAAATATTCTTTTAAAATCATAAGTCTTTATAAATCGCTAAAACTTCCATTAGGAGCATTAATATTATCTAAAGTTCGTTAAAATCTCTTAAAAATTTGTTAAAACTTCAAAAAGCCTTAAAAATCTCATGAAATTTTTAAATTCCCCTTAAATTTTTGTGAAAAAATCGTTAATTCGTTTTAATTCTTAAAAAAAATTCGCATAGAATAACTGAAAGTTCTTTATAATACTTCAAAATTCTTGGAAATTTTCTAAACTCTGTTAAATAAATTATAAAAGCTAAATAATATGACAAAAATAATATAGTTTTTTACAAAAAAAGTTTAACATCACTATTCACATTGTAAACAATTCTATTAGTAAGTATAAAAACTACAAGATAAATTAACTTATTCATGTAATGCTACTAATTTAGTTAGTCACATTCTTACTAATCCAAAAATCAATTTTTAAAAATTATAATTAACCATAAAAATCGATTCGTCTCTACACAAGGAATCTTTCTTTTCTTTACATCAGCTTTGAATTTTAATTATTCGAAAACTTGTAGTTGAAAAATATATTTTACTAAAATTATAAAAGTAAATTTAATATTTTGTTAAACCCTTGAAAGAAATTCAATTCGGTATATATAGTGGAATGAATAATCATTCTATATTGACATAATCAAATTTCATCAATTTATCTGTACGCGTTTTCCAGATACAGGATCTTTAAAAAGATACACTTCCTTTGAAATATATTGAAAAAATCCATTTAGCGAAAGTTTTTTTATGGTTTAGGGGTCAAAGCAGGGCAATCTAGTGATATTATTTCATCGGGTTCCACACGTTAGCATAAGCCGTGACTTAGTGATCCTGTGGGTGTCGTCCGTCAACCCTCAAGAGCCTTTCTTATTTCGCGATATTTTGTCGCCTCGTATTCGCTGGATGCCCTTTCTCTCTCTCTCACCCCCTCTCATTTTTTCTCTTGCTCTCCCTCCTTTCTTTCTCTCTTTCTATGAGGCTTGCATGAACATAATCGTCTCGACGGGCTTTTTACTCACGTATTGCTCGAACACTTAGGCCCTTTATCATCGAGAACAGGGCTTTCTGCTGGAAACCGACCAGTTAATTCCGCTACATTTGAACTATAGCGGTAATGGGTGAGAATATATCACACAAATTGCCATTGTGGCCGCGACAATATGCTAAACCGGTGGCTGTTAGCATTTCGTTATTTCTGTGTAGTCGACACTTGCATGTCTGTGTGGGATTGCAAAACTCTTCCGGTTGTTCGAATAAATCAACGCGAGGACGTTATGATATACGTCGTGCAGATAGGATGCTGTTAAAAGTCAGAGGCAATATTTTGCACTGGAATTTATCTACAAGAAGGATTCTACGTATACTTGAAAATTTTATTCTACAGTCGAAAGATTGAAAATAAAAATTTGAAATTGGGGGTTGTCCAAGCATTATGTAGAAGCACATTGTGAGAAGCACATATCTATCTTTTCATTAGGGATCTTTCAATTAAATATTTCCCCTTTTTGATAGCGAATTTATGTCAAAAATGAGCACAATTAGTTCTGGCGGTTGTTTCTCACGTCGGCTACTGTGATATTTAAGCGATCCATCGCCCAAAGAATATTCCTTGAGGTATCTCATGTGGAAAGAAAATGTCCGAGGAAAAAATCCGACGTAAAAGAGATCGGGAAAGGACCTGGCTCTCAATTATTTAGCAAATTGTTAAATCCGCAAAAAACTGGGAGTACCCTGAGGAATTTTAAAGGACGCTTATTCACGAAAAGAAAATTGTGTTTCATTTACTGGAGTCAACGGACAGGTGACATGGGTGCAGGATTAGGGTTCTCAAATCCTGTTATTTTGCCTCCTAAAGAGAAAAACGATTTCAGGAGAAGGTAAACAATATTTAAAAAGGTTTGTCCGACAATTCACCTAGAAAAATACGAGGAGCACATTATTTTGTAATCACTTATGTAATTATACGCAAAACTGTTAACATCTGAGGAAAAATAGAATTAAAAATTAATTTCTTCCTAATTGAAAAATCAGATTTACTCGAAAGCCGAAGAATGGTGCGAAGACAAGAGGCGAAATAAATTCGAGCCAATTTAAAAAGAGGAAAAGGGACGACACCAAGTTAACATAATCCACAAGCTTAGCCTTTTCAAGTAAGTCCGATAGGTTTCTGCGGGTCGGGCAAATGTTAGAGATTTTTTTAAATGCCAGAGAAGAACAATATGATCCTGTTAATGCGTTAATGCTCCGCTATGTCGAGGGGGGAAGCCTTTTCGGAATTTAATAAGCGGGACCGGGCATTTGTTACTTGCACCGGGGTTTTATGTGACCTCCATGTATGTGTGTGTATAATGTATGTTATTTTAATTTACTTAGTGGAGCGCGGAACCAAAATTCATATTCGCTTCGAAATATATGTGTACTTTATCAAGTACCTATAACCGGTTATTAAAAGCTAATCAGGCTGCTAATAAGCTTGAATTATTTGTGTCTCTGAATGTTGACCAAATTTATATTAAAAATGAAGTTGGAATAATAGTTGCAACCTTTATACGCGATTATTGCTTCTATAAATTGAATCACTTATGCAATTTACTTGTAAATGTGTCTAGAGAAAGAACACGAAATAGATAAATATCGTTTAATTTTCTGAATTCCCATAATATATATTCATTTCTTCAAAGCGGGCGTGTCCCTATATATTCCTATTCAATAATAAACCATTGAGTCTCAAGTATCAGTTCATTAATCACGAAAGCGACATTTTTTAAGGCTGGAGTAGAGATTATTGTCTTTAGCAACATTAGATTGCGCTTGCAAGATAGTTGTAAGTCTTGAATAATGCGATTATTGAAGGGATCGTTCACGTAATATAATGTGAACTTAATTTACCACTTATTTATCTCAGTTCCTTCAGGTTATATAATTATATAAACAAATTTTCCTTGTGTTTAAAGTACATCTCGAAATTCCAGTAATTTATCATTCACTATTACTAGAATTACTGAATGATCACCATGTTATTTAGTTGCATCTGCCTTCGAAATACCACGGAAAAGTTAATCACTCTAAACGACCGTCATTGTTCTACATCAGGATTGCAGAATGGCATCAGTCGCTGCGTCTGTGCCAAAACAGTGTTTATATTGAAAATTATGGCAGGTCGAGTAACAAGCTTCGAAAATATCGACTGTGTGGTTCTCAACCTCTCTTTCTCTCTCTACCCTTAACATTTCAGTTTTTAAAATAATTGAGCAGACACGTTAATGTTTGTACTTATGGTTGATGAGTCAAATAGTATTAAGTTATTGCAACTTGAAAAATACTCATGAATTGAAAATTATTTTCGGATTGAAATGATGATTGGTTGGGAGAGAGCACCACTGGCGCACGTTCGCGTTCAGAAACAACAAGGAGCGTATAAAATACGGGACTTGTTAACAATGTTCGCACCTCTGAGTGGTGTGAGGGGGCGCGTATTGGTACACGCATAAACGAAGTCGACTGTATCGCAAGTTCTACCTTTTGCAAAGGCCCTTTCGGGTATGACGACCTTCGCCCTAAGATCCTCCAGAGATATTTTATTCTCGAGGATTTTTACGAGCCGATATATCACACATCGACTCGAGAGAAACGCGACGGGGTTAGTATTATCCGCTGTATTCCAAAAGCCGAAAGGACTGGGGTGTGATCTTCCCTTCCTCTTGTTTCACCGCACTCTTCTTTATCCTATTCCATTCTTGATCGTTTTCGTCCTCTTTTTATTAATTTCTTCCCTTTTGCTTCTTTCTTCCTATCTCTGGACTTTTACCTTTTTCTCTCTTTATACCCCTTCTTTCATTTTCACTCTTACCCTTTACCTGTTCTTTCTTTTTATTAATTTTTTCCTACCACCATACTCAAATCTTCCTTCTTTTTTACCACAGACAAAGTTTTCTGGCATACGTGGTCGACATAAGTGTCTCGAACCGAGAACAACCTTCATAAATAACTTTTGTAACCCATTCCCCATACCCCATCCCTACCCCCTGTGGATAATATAGTGCAGAAAGGCACACGCCTATCCAGCTTATGGGAAAGTTATTGGATATACATAGCTTTTTAACGAGTCATCGTCAAAGGAATCCGACAACCTTTTCAATTCTTCTGTGTGTACTAATTGGTTCTGACGGTTTTTCATCATCATGAATCGCCTCGCTTGCATTAAAGGGTGTTCTGATTGCAGAATTGTGCTAAAATCCTCCTGACCTAGATTTCCACAGTTCTATATATCCAAGCCTGCATAAAATATTTTATAACTTTGTACTGATAATATAAGAAGATTTTTCGAGTACCTACCTAAGTTTTCTCATAATCATATGACAGTATCATTATGTAACTTTTCACTTTCGCTTTTCGCTTTTTTTTTTCAAATTTACGCCATCTCCTGAGTCCTATCACTGTCGACGTTTTAAACGCCACAAAATTGTAATTTTGCCCGCACTTAATTTTATTTGTCGATGAATCGGCATCCGCCTGACTTTTTATTCGTAAAGTATATCAATGAATACAACTTACCAATTTAAGCAAAATATATTTACGTATTAATAATGTATACAATAATATATACAATAATAAAAAAGCGAAAAGTGAAAAGTTATATAATCAACCCCCTGTGAGTCTGGCTGAAAAGTCCGTATAGGCTAACATAGTACAACACATTTTTTTGGGCAAAATTCGATTTTATTGTTCAATACAGTTATTTTCGAGGACAATAAAATGATTAAAGCGATGATACAATTTTCCGATATCATTTTTATAGTACGATTTTTCTTTAGCCTCAAAATAGACCTCAGTTTCGGCGATTATCTCTTCATTAGTGCTGAATTTATTTCCAGCGAGCATTATTTTGAGGTCTGGCTAACAGGAAATTCACTTGGGGTCTGCAGATCTGGAGAATACGGTGAATCGAGAAGCAATTCGTAGCCTAATGCATGCAATTTTGCCATCGTTTTCAATGATTTGTGGCACTGTGTATTGTCTTGATGATCATCACTTTTTTCTTCTTCAAATGGGGTCTTTTTTCAAGAAATTTGAAGTGATTCTAGGGAATTTAAAAGAATTTAAAGCAATCTTACAAAATTTTAAAGATATCAAGATTTAAATAGATTTCAAGTGATTTAAAGGAATTTGAGAGAATTTCAAGAAATTTCAAGAAATTTCAGCACATTAAAAATAACATATGAAGACTGACCAAATTATTTCAAGTAATTTTAAGGAATCTTAAAGTGATTTCAAGAAATTTGAAGTGATTCTAGGGAATTTAAAAGGATTTTAATAAATCTTACAAGATTTCAAAGTTATCAAGATATCAAGATTTTCTAAAGGATTTCAAGAAAAAAGCGATTTAAACAGATTTTAAGTGACTTTCAAGAATTCAAGGGGATTTCAAGAGATTCTAAGTGATTCTA
>JAUESI010000035.1:2068127-2084437 GCA_032275145.1 Synergus laeviventris
CTTGCACTACCATATAATGATTTTATCAGTCTCATTAACGAGCCACAAAAAATAAGAATAAATGGCGAGAGGAGAGACGAAACATGATGTGATGGTATATCGGGTGGGATGTTAATAAAGGTAAGCTCGTCGCATACCAGTCAAAGATGAAACGAGTGGTATGAGGATATGAAATGGGGTATATATGGCGATGACGATGGCGCTGGTGTGGGCACAAAGGGGGCGGATCGTCGAAGACCGGTGCACAGCAAGTAGAGGGTGAATCGAGTGTAGAAGGGGGTTGGCGATTGGCATTTAATTAGCGGCCGGATGACCGCCGCCGCCTCCGGATCAATACGCCGCCCCTGGGGCAAGTGTGCAGGAGGCAGCACACTCTCATCCACCTTTCCACCCCCTTGGCCAAACCTCACCCCCCCTCCACAAACTTCGTACACCATCTCGCCGAAACCGTACCCGAATAGAACCGAACGCTTTTTGGTTCGTTCGAGTACCGAACCCTTTGCTCTCTCACTCAAGCCTCAACCCCCTACCCCCAACCCCCAACCCTCTACTCAACCGTCGCCCCAACCCTTTTACTTAACCTAACCTCCTGACGGTACTACCACCGCGTGAGGAGAATGTCCGGAAGCACTTGCGGAAAATGAAGTGAACCGGCGACCGGATGTCGAGTCCTTTGATTTCCGATAGAAAGAATTGTAGACTGTGGAATTAATATTGAATCTTGGCTCTGGTCTGTTAAGTTGTGCATTTTAGAATTTGGAAATATGGTTATTGGAAATACTTTCAACATCCTGATTATATCAAGAATATTTAATTTTCATCAACAAAAAAAGTTAAACATTTTTAAAAAGAAAACTTAAATTTAATGGTTGTAAACTGTAATAAATTGAAATATTGTCATTTTGAGTTTAAATTTGTTAAATTTTGAATGTAAAATATAATACCGAAAATGAAACATGTTTCAGGTTTGAAAGTATAATTCGGGTAATGACAAACTGAAATATATTATGTCAGAAATATATTGTGTCTGAAACATCCTCAATAAGACGTTGATTGCATAGTTCTAAATTAAAAGCCATTCATAAATTAAATTGTTTAAAAATTGAAATGTATATGCTCTAAAAAACAAGAAATAAAACGCGCGGGATTGTTAATGTGCTAGTCTTTTAATAAAATTCAAAGAATTTAAAAAGATTATTACTGAAATTTCCTGTTGATCGTATTTCAAACTAGGAACAGTTGTACCTACTGCCTATTATTATTTTCAGTTGCTTATTTTTATCTTTGATAAAATAGAATCAGGAAAAAGTATTTTGTTCATTTAAACATTGAAAACTTCTGGAACATAAAAGAATTGAAAAACTTAATTTAAAATGGTGCAATTATCTGATTGATTTTTGAGGATTATCCGCCTTTTGTTTTAAAAGCATATATACCATTGATATATCGTTTATATCTACTCTTTCAATTACATTTGGTATTAGCAAGCCTTCTCCGAACTTTCTGTCGATTTGAGCGGGGACGTCCACGTAGTGAAGTGGGAACGAAGTAAACCGGTCACGTTCGCTAGAGTTTGCTGGACTCGAGGGGTTGGGAGCCAAGAGATAGCCAAGAGGGATCAGCTGTGGTCTTCCAGAAGTCCCATGGGAAGTCAATCAACCAGTCTTTCTTCGCTTCTCTCCACGAAGGGGTGATTTGAGCTTTCGACGATCCCTGCTTTGGACAAAAGGCGAGCGTGCCTATATACCCAGAACATCGATATTTATCCCTTTTCTGTTGACACTAGCGCCACGTGTTCTATAGTTCGCTTTCAGTTCGCTTCATTGTTCCAACTTCAGAACGAAACACAAATTCTCGCCTCCAATGTTTACAGACATTTCGATCACCGTGACATCTTGACAAGCCGTGTTATTACTCCTTTATTGGATTAACGGCCCAATGCAAATAACCAACCATGTCAAATATATCTCGACAAATTCTTCCATATTTTATGATGATCAATGATGGAAATACTGTTTGAGGAAAAAACATAAATTAATTATGAAGAGGTCGGCTTACATTAGATATATTAGAACCTGTAGGAAAATCTAAAACCAGAATAAGTGCTTTAGGGTCGATGAGCAGTTTTTTAGAGTTCAACCCCTGATTGGTGGTCGTCTACCCGTTTCTATAGTCGAGGCGCTGTTAATTGGCGCGGAAGTAATTAAGAGATAGCCAACCACCCCTCGACTTTCTTCCTCGCCCCTCTCCCCTCCAAAAAAGCTAACGAGAAAGCTACTGTTGTTCTGGGAGATGGCAGCGTCGTGATTAATAATGAAATACTCGCGAAAATCTTGGCACGAAGTCGATCTAAGGGTCGTTGATAAAATTTCTCACCGTCTTGGGTCCGAATCATCGATCTCGTTGAAACGAGGCCTGTCACGATGTTAATTCCACTCGATTCTTAACCCTTCGTATCGATCTAACCTCTATTTTTTTCTGTAAATTTAATGATTCCTATTTCCATTTTCAGTATTAATATATAGATAATCAGCTGCATTCAGCTGGCACCTTCACAACGGAATATTAATCATTTTTTAAGCCAGAATTTCGGGCTAATTTGGGCGGTAATGACAATTTTTAGGCTCTTTTATTTTTATCAGAAAGGAGCAGAGCACCTCCAGTATATACAAACTAAAATTATAAAATCCAATCATACCTGATGTTCGGGCTTTTTTCGGGCTTTTGAAATACCGAAAAACCAAATTCGAAAAAACAAACCCTTTCATTGATAAACTTCCGTTAATTTTGATAAATAATTTTTTGACTGAAAAACTACTTCTGAATTTTGGGCTATTTTCGGGCTCGTAAAATACGAAAAAAAAAAATTTTCCAAAATCAACCTCTATAACTGAAAACAACCCCTCCATTTTGAAAAAGAATTTCTGAACAAAACAAATTATACCAGAATTTTGCGCTATTTTTGGGATCTTAAAAAACGCAAAAATTATTTTCCCAAAAACAACCCCTATAGATGATAACCAACCCTCAATTTTTAAAAAGACTATTTGTACAAAGCAAATTATTTTTGGATTTTGGGCTAATTATGGGTTAATTACGGGCTAATTTGGGCGGTAATGACAATTTTTAGGCTCTTTTATTTTTATCAGAAAGGAGCAGAGCACCTCCAGTATATACAAACTAAAATTATAAAATCCAATCATACCTGATGTTCGGGCTTTTTTCGGGCTTTTGAAATACCGAAAAACCAAATTCGAAAAAACAAACCCTTTCATTGATAAACTTCCGTTAATTTTGATAAATAATTTTTTGACTGAAAAACTACTTCTGAATTTTGGGCTATTTTCGGGCTCGTAAAATACGAAAAAAAAAAATTTTCCAAAATCAACCTCTATAACTGAAAACAACCCCTCCATTTTGAAAAAGAATTTCTGAACAAAACAAATTATACCAGAATTTTGCGCTATTTTTGGGATCTTAAAAAACGCAAAAATTATTTTCCCAAAAACAACCCCTATAGATGATAACCAACCCTCAATTTTTAAAAAGACTATTTGTACAAAGCAAATTATTTTTGGATTTTGGGCTAATTGTGGGTTAATTACGGGCTAATTTTGGGCGGTAATCTTGATTTTTGGGCTCCTTTATATTTATCAGAAAAACAAAAATTTGTGTGGTGGTGCTGAGTGCTTGAGCAGCTGGCATTTTTCGGGCACTTTTAATATACGAAAAAAAACATTCCCAAAATCAACCCCTATCAATAATAACCAACCTTCAATTGTGATAAATAAATCCCTAACCCTGACAACCTCCCCTCAATTTAACAAAATACTTTTTGAGCAAACAAACTATACCAAAATTGATGTTTGATTATTAATGATAGGGGTGGTTTTTTCTAATTTGATTTTTTTATATTTCAGGAGCCTAAAAATAGTCAAAATTTCTGGTATAGTTTGTTTTGTCAAAAAATTATATTTCAAAATTGAGAGGTTTTTTTCAGTGATAGAGGTTGTTTTTGGAAAATTGATTTTTGTTTATTTGCAGAGCCCGAAAATGGCCCAAAATTTCAAAGTACTTTTTTTTTATCAAACAAGTATTTATTATTTTAAAATTGAGGGTAGGATATCAATGATAGGGTTTGTTTTTTCGAATTTGGTTTTTCAAGAGCCCAGAATTAGCCCATAATTAGCCCAAAATTCAAAAAAAAATATTGATACAGCGTTGTGGAGATGATACCTGAACGCAGCTTAGATAATCAGGAAATGTGGATGAAGTCTGCTATGGATTTATCTCAAAGACTAAGAAAAAATTATTGAAATAGCATAAAAATTAAAATGTAATATAAAAAGGGAGTAAAGTGAGATTTTCGAAGAGGCCCTCTGGCTTTCTATTGTTCCTAGAGAAGGCTTTTAATCGCTTCGTCATCCGTAAACGACTTGGCCGCAGTTGTGTGAAGGGTGCCGGAAAAATCGCGCCCTCGGGGCCAGACATTTTTTTCTTCATATTGGAGCCATGCGTATCAGTACGCCTTTTAACAAGGTGTATCAATCTCTTAGTCTATCCGACAGGACGATCAGGCCAGGCAGAAGGATGGATCGTGGGTCATCATTAGAGGAGTCCGGGGAGGTCACACCTGGCGCCCCCAGCTACGGCTCTGACGTGGCTCCAAGTTAATGGTGCGGCAGATGCGGATCATCCCGCCATTATTCCGAATCTTCATAAATATCCGGATCGATATTGCCTTCCTGTGATCCAAACTTGAAACGGTGCAACATAATAGCCAACCCGTTCTTCAAACCAGGGTTCCAATCGATACCACTTTCACGCAACCGTCCCCGAGCCAAATATGTAATATGCTCATAATCCTTATTATTCCCCCCACAGGTTCTAATTTCGAACTCGTGAATGGTAAATTGAAGCACAATGCTTTTGAGATATTAATATAAGGAGCTTAGACTTATTCTCCTCGTGGTTTGCGTAGCTTGATATTTTTGATAAATCTCTGCAAAATTTCTGAAAATTGTTTCATAGCATTATTTTGGTGCACCATAACGTAACTCATCATTGAGCAGCAGTAATCGAAGAAGTCGTGACATCAGCGTACAATAAGGCATGGAAATAGGGGGGTTGGAGATGACGGACGACGAAATACCCTTGGGAGTTTGAAGTGGCTGATCCATTGTTATGCTATCTCTCTATTCTGCTACGCGTTTAATGCATAATCTATTACGGGCTTTTAACAATGCGAACCACCTCGTTTGAGAGCTCAACTCTCATCCCAGAGTCCCAGGAAATTGATCTTCCGTCGTCCGCATCCTCATATTTCACAAATGTTTTGACGTCTGTTTCGTAACCATCCGCCTTAAGGGTGCCGAATCCAGGACGCAAGATTCCCAGCTCGCTTAGCGAGATCTAGTTCGCGGAAAAGAAATTTGGAGACAATGACATCAGCAACAAGTAAATATTTTAAGTTAGGGAAAATTGTACAAAGCCGCTGGAATGAGCTAAAAAGGAAAAACAGTTTTGGTATAAAATGAGAAACTTAAACAGGCACATAAGAAGACAAGGTATGTTAGAAGCCTAACTAGTGATTATGACATATAAACTGACAGCAAATGACTTGTCGTTGTACAACTTTATCCTTAATGCTTCATGTGTCGCTAATTTTATTGCTCATAATTATATATGCATCTTAAGCGTCCCTTTCCCTTCCTATTTGTTGAACACCGGATGCGCTTCAGAACACGATAATCCTCTTTCTACAAGCTTTTTTTTACTGGACCACCTTGGCCTCATTTCATGTCTCGCCTTTAATTAGCAGCGTATTTCAGTGATTAGCAATCTCCTCGAACACCTTTTCAACGCATAATTGAAATATTGTTTTAGTCTTTGGTACAAATAACTTTCAGATTAAGTCAGTGTTATAGGAATCTTTTATACAGTATTAACATTATTTTTCTTGTCGCAAAGTTCAATTCTTATACTTCTGAGAGTCAATGACAGGAGAAGTTAAGAGTTGAGGAACAAAATGATTATGCTATCTCACCGCAATGCCAAGCCACAGCCAAACGCGTCTTCGCGGAGTCATTCCCGTAATGTCGCGTCATTTCCTGTAATACGATATGTGGCAAAAGTTCGAGCATCACCCTGGGGCCATCAATCTATTGGCAGGATTCCAAGGCCAATGCACTTCCCTGATATACATATTCAACGTCTAAGGACCAAGGCGGGTAATTGTGCGAAGAGCTTTCTCTCCCACAATCGATCGCCTATGGTCTTTCCTTAAGGGAAAAGATATCGAAAGAAACTTGCGGGGGTGGAAAAGTCTCAACTGCTGGTAAAGGAATAATTTCTTCATTGAAATTCATTTTCTTCATTCAATTTCTTCATTTTTGTCGAAAGTCTGATGCATGAATGTACCAAATTAGAATTTACAGAGGTAAATAGTTACAACAGTGTTGACAAAAGTGATGTCAAATTCGTAAACATCATTTTGAAGATATTTTGTATATTATATATTGTAACCTTTAATTTATATTAATACACATTCTGAGCAAAAGAAACCATCAATCCACCCAATTTTATCTTGAGGTTTGGTTTGCCGGAGGCTATGGAGGCAATCAATGTCTTTAACAACTCAAAACGATTTCCGAAACCACGTTCTCTTTCGAGAGACAAAATTAGAATAATCGGTGCACTCCTGAAGAGTGGTGAGTGGCAGGAATGGGGGTTGAGGCCGACAACAGTGAATGCAAACTGACTGATGCAGTTTGGAATAGTTTAAACTGTTTACCATAATGGACGGGGATCCCAACAATTTTAGTGGACTCTGACGGTCTAATGTCAACAGATTAGCTGTAATAGTGAAATTACATGTTCGTGTCCCACACGTGGAGTCACGTCGCCTTGCCGTAATCCTCGTAATGGCGACCGTCATCTCCTTACCCGGGAATTTTGGTAATGCTAGGGTTAGATATATTATACATATATGCCCGAGACCAAGAGGTCAAACGGCTTTAAGCGCCAGATTACATGCATTATTTTTGCGCTTCATTCCCCGACGTGGAATGGTCGGTAATCAGACGACGATCCTAATATTGCATATATACAAATCATCAGCGTATAGGAAAGCCAGACTCGCCATAAATAGGCGACCAAAATTGATACACATTTTCGTTCTACCTTTAGACACCATTAAAAGAAATCGCCTATCAGATTGAAACGTGTAATATTGGGTCAATCATTATTTATTTTTTGTAGAAGTTTTATGGTAAAGGGAAAGAGTTTAGATTATTATTATAATCTTCCTTTGGGATTCTAACTGAAGTTCTCTTGAATTTAAAAAAAAGACAATATTTGAAAGAGGTGTTTGTAAAAGAAGATGCGAAGAAGATGAGATTTTCCAACTGGATTGGAAAAATGTCCTCTAACGTCTTAAATAAATAAGTAAAAAAAAAATTAATTGTGCCATAATTTTGGGCTCCTGAATTCCACAAAAACTAGCTTTCCAAAATCAATCCTTAAGTTTCAAAATCAACCCCTATTACAGAATTTCTACTTTTCGAAATTTGACGTACACAGTATTTTTGGACTTTTGAATTCCGCAAAATTAAACTCTCCAAAAAACAACCCTTAGGTCCAAAACTGAAAAATAATTTTTTTAAACTTTTTGCAAAGACAACAGAGAGTCTCTCCTTTTTAGACCCCTCAAAAATACCAAATTTGACGAATCTGCAATGGAATAGATTTTCGCATGAAAAGATAGAGCCAAAAATTCTGATTTTGTATTTTTGAGGAGCCTAAAAATCAGAGGATCTTTTGGCTTTGCAAAAAGTTTGAAAAAATTATTTTTCAGCAATTTTATATCTGTTTATTTAACCTAAGGGTTGTTTTTGGAGAGTTGAATTTTGCAGGATTCAAAAGCCCAAAAAAGCCCAAAAATACTGTATATTTCAAATGTTGAAAAATAGAATGTCTATAATGGTGTTGTTTTTGGATATTTGGTTTTTTGGAATTCAGGAGCCCAAAATTATGGCAGAATTGATTTTTTCTATTTTGTTATTCAAGACGTTGGAGGTGCTATAGCTTAATGTAAGTTAGCCCCCTCCACAGCAAAATTGATTTTTTGAAAAATGTAAAGGAACTCAAAAATTTTTATTGGTACCCAAAAAAAAGCCTAAAATTATGATGTATTCGGAATGTCGAAATTGTCCCATTTTGCCCTATTTAAAATAGGGGTTTCAAGGGATTTCAACAAATTTGGTATATTTCAAGGGATTTGACATATTTAAAAAAATCCAAAAACATTTCTTGTTTCCAAAGTACTTCAAAATCTTGAATTTTTTGAAATTCCTTAAAATCACTTGAAATCTCTTAAAATCTCTTGAAATCCTTTCACATTCTTTAATAACTCTGAAACTTCTTGAAAATTAATTTTTATAGTATTTTAAAAATGTTTTGAAATTGTTTAAAATCCTTAAAACCCCTTACAATATTTACAGATATTTTTAAATAATTGAAAATCCTTGAATGATTTAAAGTTCTTTTAAAAACCTTTGAAAATCCCTTGAAATACTTTACAAAATGTTTCAATTACATAAAAATCTTCAAACTCAATTGAAATCCTTCGAAATTCTTTAAAAATTCTTTAAAACAACTTGGAGTCTATTGAAAACGCGTTCAATTAATTAAAATCACATACAATCCCTTGAAATATTTTGAAAATCCTTTAAAATTCATTTATATCATTAAATATCCCTTGAAACACTTAAGAAAATTTTTAAACCGCTCTAAAATCTTGAAGTTCCTTTGAATTATTTTTAAGTTAAAAAGTAATTGGTACCTTATTTTTATATTACAATTTTTTCAGAACATTAACTAAGTAATTAATCAAATATTTCAAATAATGAATCCAGAATATTTTTTTCATCTTGACGGGGTATTGACCAGTTTTCCCTAAATGGGGTGTTTACCAGTGAGAGTGTGACGTGCCTTGTGGGGTCCTTTCTAGTTTTCTAGATCATGACCACATTAGAACTAGGGAAAACTAGCCAGGGCCTCATTAGGATCCCATAAAAATTTCTGCACGGGCATTTATAGTTGCTTTAATGATAGTTTTCAGATTTCCATATCGACGAAAATGATGCATAATTATAATGATTATGGTTTTATGAATTGGGATCCAAAAAGAATGAAGAAAATAATGAAGGCCGAATTGAATTGATTCCTAATCATATCCTACTGACCATTTCGAAACTGTAGTTTATGTCTTCAGGACGAGTACAAAGCTATCATGAACCCAGAATCGAATAGCTTTCATTGTCGACTCGTTACGTCATTCTTGTCACTTTTACACTGCCTAGTCATTGTCATTCATATCGATAGTGATCATCGGACACGATTGATATGCGACCTTCGCGCAATTAAGCCACTTCAATTTTATATCCCAGAAATGGCGACAGAAATGACGAAAATATTCAATGCTGAATGTGACTTAATGCAAGATTATGCCAGAGACTGTGAATTTGGCAATGATCATAAAATAAATATTTTTTACTGAATATTTTATGACGGATTCTCAAACAGTAATATAAGAAGTGCTATTAATAAAGGAATGTCAGAAAGATCACACTCACCTGTTCATTAATTTATTTTTACAAAGCAAGTGCTGGCGTTTTCAATATTTTTCCATAATTACCATAATTGATTGACCCTTTCAAAGAGAGCTGCAGAAAGGCTTCAGCAAGTGCTTCTGTCATGAGAATCAGTACTTTCTGTATTTTTTAAATCTTTTTTCTGTTCTTATTATTCGAGATCGAATGATCGACGAATCAAGATACAACCAAAAAAGAGAGTTGAGTTGAGAAGAGGTTCTGAAAAAAAGAGTATGTGTACTTGGCACAGAGTGGCTGCAGATCAAAAAGGTGTGCGATGAAGCGACAGTAAACGCCATCAATGAAAGGTGACCAGTCGGTTGGGCCACAAATTGCAGGTGATTGCCTCGTACCTTGAAACTGCCGACTAGAGGGTGACAAGTCTCAAAGTTGAAGGAGTCTCATCATGTATACACAAGGGCGTAAACTCGTGAAGAATTGAAAAATGATTTTTGAGGTGCAGGAAGCTTGAACTTCCTGAAAAAATGGGCATTTTTCAGGAAGTTTTCTTTATATTATAAACTAAAAGATATCTAGTCCGATTAGAAAGCCTCTTATTGGGGTCTGTGAATTTATTTTAAAAGAAACAGTTAATGTTTGGGAATTTGTCTATTCTTAATGCTATACAATTTTAGGGACTTAAATTATTTACATTTTTGTCTTTTCAATTATGTTCAACACTATTTTAATGCATAAGAATTGTCAGATTATTTTTTTGATGTCCCTTGATTTTCACGCCAATGTTAAAGACGAGCGCAGAGAATAGACAGAACGATGAGAGTGTAAAGAAGTGTGAAGACGGTTAGGGACTCGTTAGGAGGAATGATAAGTCGGAGCAATTTCACAGCTTGAAATGCCGACAATCTGGGAGACAGACACCTGGAATCTTGTCTCGAAGTTTTTTCAAAATGTATTCCAGCCCTCGAAATGTCACCTCAGACCCAATCAATTACGAATTAAATAAAAATAAATTGCAATTAGAGAGCACATCAGCAGTTGGAAAGATTATACTGAAAAAGCGTGTAAAATTGCACCTACATAAAAGGAGGAACTGAAGAAGAAGAAATGTCAAAAATGAACAAGGAAGAAACAAACAAGGGAAAAGGACGTTTCCAATAGAGTCAAAGATCGGCGCATATGAGTCCCAAAAACTGAAAAGATAAACAGAAGCAGATCTCGATCGGTGAGGAAGAAACTCGCGAAGACGAGCAAGTTGTTGTTTGCGAGTCAATGTCCGCGGGAGCTTATCGTTCATGTAATGAACAGGGAGATTGTCGCGGCCATACGGTAATAGAACTTGTAAAGAATTAGCAGGAATGTTATTCGGGTCGTTAGGGTCGGTGAGCAGCCATCTCGTAATCGTCCTGGCGACGACACGAATTCCGGATTCCATCCTTGGAAGATGGAATCCGATGGATGTATATGCTCTGTACTCTAAACTAGGATGGTCGGTTGAAGGTAAAAAAGAATAAAAAATAAAAGGACTTTCCATTGCAATTTCGATGGATGCGTCGCTCCTTCCGCGAGTGAAACAGGATAAAGCGGAGAGAAATCGGGTAAAGTGCTGGATCGTATACACTCAGCGTCCGGTTGCCAGGCAACGCGCTAATTAGCTCACCCGGCTCTTTAGAGTGGATACTCGACAGTACTTGGTAACCTCTCGCTGTGCCCGCTTTGCCCTCTCAACGTCAGTGACAACCTGCCATCCTGGTTCCGCGCGATCGTTAATGCCTCTTGCCATATTCGTGAACCACTGACTAACCGAAGCCTGTATAGGTTGTGACATTAGCATAATGAGCACAACTTGATGTTACTCTACCACCGAACGCCGATGCCGATTTAAAGACACTTGTCGAAATATTTATGCCACTTTACACTAATGCTCTTTACTTTCCAACTTCATGAAATCATGAGCGCCGAATCAAGGGGTCCATGCTTTTTATTTTCGTGATGGGACAAATAAACGTAAAGTCTAGTAAAAACTTAGTCATCTCATCTTTGTATTGCATGATACTCTACTTTGATATTTACTATCCACATTTTTTCTCGAATATATGACTATTAGGAATGAGTCAACGCTTATGCTTTGAACAACCGCTTTTGCAGTAACGCGCACTATCATTGCGTATCCAGCAATAAATGTCAATTACTTGCTGGCAAATTAATTGCAAAATATTGGAAAAATGTTAACATTTGCGAAATTTCAAATTTATCAACGTACTAATGTGCAGTCGTGCAGTGTGTTTATGAAATCCACAATTTATTTATTAATCTTTCTTTGTCGATGAGTTTATATCAAGAATTACAAAAAATCAATAACTCGCTCTCTTGAATGGCAACGATCCTATTTTTTCTGAAAAGGAATGTCTTACGTAACTAGCGAAGGACGTCCTACGTTATATGTTTTAGCATGGAGAATGGTCTCAACGATAATAAGTTTATTCACGAAATCGATCTGCATTTTTCTTTCAAGAGAGGAGAGATCTGGTATAAGAAGAAGAAGAAGAAGATGAAGAACGAAAGGGATCTCGATTCGCAAAAGTAAAAAGTAATGCCTTCTTTTCACACCTTTATGTCAAAGAAACCGGCAAAAAGTCTCTCTTCTCGACACTTTCGAACTTGTTACGTGTCAGTCTGAATGCATTCAAAGGTGTGTGATGTGTGTATTTACATGGCTCTATACAGGCCTCCTTCGAAAGTAATTGAGATGCTTGATGGTTCAAGAAGAGGATCGAAATCAAAAGGAAGCTGCAATAACGATCAAAAGGCTGATGATGATGCAAGCCAGGACTCGAGGACAATAAGATGGATCCATTTGGGTCTTGATTGTGCCATCGTTGATCCACATTCTGCGTCATCATTCGTGTATTGAGGAGAATTTAGTGCACAAAAAACGAGGATATTGCTTTATGATACGTGAGATGAGCTTGACGACATGGGAATTTTCTTCCAGGATGAATAACAAAAAACTGTGGAAAAGATGTACTTCTTTGTACGATATCAACATGAAGAGGAGAAGCAAGGTGTTGTTCCAATAATTCTTTCCGTTTTGCTATTCCCTTTATATGCTTTATTGTTCTTTAAACGTAAAGTCATCTTTCCTTTACATATCTTTAGCTGTTTTGTGTCAGAGGAAAAGGAATTCGTATATGTTATGTTATGCTAGGGAGCATAAATAACTTGCATTCATCAGGATATTTAAGTTTGCTGAAAGAAATAGTTGACTTGCATTCTAAGGTTTCTTCCTGTAACTAAATCTCATTCATCAAATTCTCCTTCTTCTCTTCTGTGACGTTTTTCGTAATAACGAATCAACTGGTTGGCAACACTGTTAGCCAGAGGACGAGCTATTATTTCCACGGTGTTACTCCTCAAGGAGTTGCATATGCAGACTATGCGGAAGGGGGAAAGACCATATCCACCATAGCCTGAAGACAGGCAGGCGGCTCTGTATGGACCGTACACACCGGTACAGGTGCGGCGCGCTCGTAAAGATGCAAATATTCGCACAGGCGGGATGGACTCGTCAGCAACTGTCAAAAGACCGATTGCAAAAGGGAGCGGGGATCATCACGAAAGGATATTCTTCTTCTCGCTGCTCGTTGCTTCAAGACAAACAAAGAAAAGTCTGCCTCAAAACCCTCGTTGTTTGCTCCATAAACAAAAGTCTACATTCTGCATCCTCAAAAGACGTGTGCTACTTGCAACCCTTCTTTCCCACCATTGCTACTGTTTTTAAAATTTTCACCTAAAAATAAGATGCCTTTTTCCGCATTCACGAAAAGACTCTCGAGATTCTTTTGTGTTCAGGTATTGATAAAATATACCGTTTGGCTTCCTCATAAAAGCTTTGAAGTCGTTACAAAATCTATTTTTCCTTAAAAGGTTTTTTTTGGAATATGTGTGCGTATGCGTGCATGCATGTATGTATGTCGCATCGATTGACCTATAATATTAATATAGCTAGTTTTAGATAGTATTTGAAGTGTGGAAAATTGATTTTCAGAAGAGAATTTTTTACTCTGTATTTTCTTTTGTAAGTTGCAATGACGCAAGACATATTTATTGTGCCCTGCCAATTGTTTGCAGCACAATATAATATTCTGTCGTCTGAACTAAAAAGTTAGGTAAGTACCAAAGATTGTCGATTCGGTCGAGTCTTGCCTGAATTGACCATATCGACAATGTCACTTACAGAACTTTACTCTGAACGGCAGTATTGAAATCCTATACCATATTTTCGAGAATAAACCTGAAAGTCATTTTGAAATATTGTCAAGACAGAACTGGGGAAACAATTGGCGTGAAGGCTAAATAAGAATTTAATTTATTCATGTCATTCATTGTATTAAAGTTTATATAACGAAAAGGAACAATTTTCACATTCTGCTTTTGTCATCGACGAATGGGTCCATTTGGACTGATGTTGTTTCCGTCTTGAATGAAGTGAGTCTTTATTTAGGGTTCGAAGGATAAATATCGCGCCTCGCGGTGTTGGAAAGCCACCTTTAACGATTCGAGTGGGGACCCGTTAACCTGCGCGAGCATCAGGATAAATAAATAAGCAGAGATTCTTTCTTTCACTGTTGCCCCCTTCCTTTGGCCCCCCTCTTCATATCCCGCCAATTCACGGTACCCCCAAGTTAGAAGTCACACCTCTGAGGACGCCGATTGACGACTTGTCAGTTCCCCATGTCAGTCCTTTCGTAATCCCGGGTCAACGATGATGTTGTTTTAAGGGAGGAAACATGACAGGTGGACAATGTAACGTGATGCTGCAGCTGCGAATAATGGGAGCTACGAGAAAAACTAAAGAATGACTTTTGGAAATGGGAGGATATCGTAAACACTATTATTATAGTCTGAGGACGATTATTTTCTGTCAATTGAGTCATTTGACAGTCGTTAAATGGAAATTAAAGAAGGTTTAAGTATCTTTTGGAATTCAGGTCATTTTAGGACTGTAATTTTCTCATTCTGGTAGTGCCTCTGTCTATTATTTTGAATTATAATACCAGATTCATTAGCAAACAAAAGTCCGTAGAATAATATTATCACGAAGACTTTAAGATGATTATTATATCTCATCAAAAGCATCGACGATAGAGAAACTCGGCCTCGGACGAGATTATATACTTACATTATACACAGTTGATACAATACAAACAATAAATGAGGCTCATATTTTGTAGGCTGCTCTTCAACAAAATCAATCCCGACAAGTTTTTATAATCTATAGCTCAAAATTACTTTCGAAATGTTCTACTTGACCGAATTGATTAGACTCATTTTTTATATCAAGTGTGCGTCTACAAAATATGATTTCACCTGATTTAAGAAACATACTGAATATTAATGTGATACATTTTTGAATTTTGTTTAAAATATGTAGAAAATATGGAGAAGGATCTGCTACTCGCGAAATGGAATTGGATTAGTTGCAAAAGTTGAGTGTCCAAGATTTGCTTTTATAAGGTTTCAGGGGAAACAGGTTTCAAACCTGTTCTTGTTAATGTGCGTGTTATCTCTTTCAAATAATTTGTCACAACGAGAAAACTGTACATTGCTGTAAAAATTTTTTTTACACATTGAAGTGTACGAAAGAAATCCGCTTATTTGAAAACGCAAGAGTAGGGAGTGATTGCAAAAAAGTATTTAAAATGAAATGTTACCACTCTCGCATGGAAAGAAAATGTTTGCTTCTTTTCTGAATCTATTGATTAGTGAACGACGGATCGAATCGTAATCGTGCATGTATGTTCAAAGGCCGCGTGTTCCGCCGCTTTATTTTTGCCCTCCCATCTAATTTTTCTTCTTTTTCCCCTTTTTGTCTCTCTTCCTCTTGAGCCCTTCACTTCCTCATGTCTCCTTTCGCCTCTCAATATTCTATTAGCAATTACCGACGAAGTCTTGGTGCAGGCGCACGCACTTCTTGGTACCGCATCATGCCGCATGGTTTATGAACCACCTCACCTTATGGGAGTACAATGTCGTGCACACGCACGAGAATCGGTAAAAGGTGTGTGTGTATGGCATGGTAATGATAATTAATCAACCTCAACACCGCGGAGGCGCCCTCAACGCGCCCGACAAGCAAGCGTAATAACCGTGCGAGTTGTGTGGTCCATCCTTGTCTTTCTTCTTTCCTTGGTCCACAGAAAGAGTCACTCTTTCGTGAGCACATCTTTTAAATAAGGACGGTTCAAAAGATCCTTCACTTGATCTCCAAATTCCTTCTCGAAGAGAGGGGGCGAGAGATTAGGTTTAAGGAGGTGACTACTTGGCTTTGAAGTTGGACTTGTGATGGACAACTGTACGCAAACAGTCATGAATCATGATAATTATGAAGGATGGATATTATACATGGACAATAGCTAAGATTTTCTAATTGTGACACGGAATATGGGAATAGTTAAAAATAGGTTTAATCATTTCCGAACTATTAGGCATTTTTTGAACAGCAACTGTTTTCTCCAGTCAAATGAGAGTAACTTACCAGATCTAGAACTATGAAACCGGATTTTTTTGCAAAAATTACACGCCATTGCATGAAAATTATCAAAAATATTTTATTCAAAGTAATCTCGTATTTATACATTTTCCCCACCTCTCCGGAAGGTGATGAATACTACGCCAATAAAATTGATTCTCTCTAAG
>JAUESI010000035.1:2130155-2146273 GCA_032275145.1 Synergus laeviventris
TGTTAAATCTCTTCAAAACTTTATAGATTCCATTGAAATCTTTAGAACTAACTTAAAATATTTTTTAATTTCTTTTAAGTCTTCTGGAAAATCTTCGAAAATCTGCTATAAGATCATCGAAATTTATGGAATTTTTAATGATACTAAAAAATTCCGAAGGATTTTAAAAGAATACCAAAAACTTTAAGGTTTTGCAAGAAATTTCAAAGATGTCAAAATATCTGCAAGGATTTTAAGAGATTTCAAATGAATCAAAAATATTTTGATTGAAAATAAAAATCCCGACCAGGACCTCGTCAGAAGCCTATTTTAAATACAGCTAAATGGGGCAATTTCTGCACGGGTACTTGTGAGAAACTAATAGTCCCGGACCTAATTAAATATTTATATTTTGATTCTAATAGCGTTTACTGCTTTTTTCGCAATCCAACGGAAAATTTAGAAAAGGTTTAAAACTAACAAAATAGTGCCACTTATTCTGAGAAAATTAAAAAGTCGATTTACTCAAAAAACTCACTCTCATATTTTTTGTCAATTCTTTTTTGAACTTGAACTTTGGTAAGGAAGGTGTCTTCTAAGTAATTTCTTTCTCACAAACAATGACAGAAATATTTTTTTCGGGTTTTTAAAACAGGAGACATTTATCGCCAAAATGTTTTAGACGTTCAAAATTGTATCTTAACATTTTTTCACATCCGTCATTGTTTGCGAGAAAAAAAATTCTCCTGGCCCATCGCATTTCATAAGTCAGGGTACAGTTTTTAGTATAGTCTTTTAGAATTCTCTCAAATCCCAGTTGCAGATATTACCAGTGTCTCATTTATAATAATACTAATTTTTGCTCGCCCAAGTTTATTATAATACGTATATACAGAAATACCATCATCTCTTATTATAGTATAAATCTTTATAAAAGTAACTCGATTATCCCTAAATTCGTACATTTTATTTTAATTATAGATATATAGAATAAACCAAATCTTGATATCAAAAGTCTGTCCGTGAATGAGTCAGTGAGTCACATTTGATCATTGGTGTGACAATTCAATAATAAGAAGAGGAAATAATCGAATGATATTGAATGGCACGCAAGGTAGAAACAAGTCAGCCAATTAAAGTGCCAAACACGTCCTAATTAACTCCTCAATTACGCAGTTCCCCTCCGATTTTCGGGCAAACAAAGAAGCGGGGTCACTCAGCGAGCGAGACTCACCGGGTTACTTGACGTGGTCTGGGTACACATTATAATTGCGCATATTAAAATGGCGTCATGGTACTGGGAGTCAGGCATATCCAACCAGCCATCTTTAATCAATAATGGAGCATCAGGGACCATGACAACAGATACCCTTTCCCGGGTTGCCGTCTCACGGCCCCCCGGGCAAGGGTTGTCCGCCTTGCTCGCCAGGTTTAGATACCCCCTCCCCCCCATTGGCTCCGGTTACATCCGAGACGACTCAGCTTTACGCTCACCCCTTTACCCTCTAGCAAGCTACCTAACGAAATCCCATCTCGCTCTGAATTCCTGGACCTTCATGCTAAAGTAGAGATATTTCTCTTCTGATACATGGTTGCTGAAGTCTGAGAATAGAGGCGAGTGAGATTGCACAGCTGGACGGGATCTTCTTGTGTTACTGAATTCATCATCATCTTCTCATTAGAGTGATAATATTTGTGTCATTATTTTTATTTTTGTAAAAGATAAACACAATTGATATAATTCTACTTTTTTCCGAAATAAATTTACAAAAGTGTGATCGAGTATTTAGAAGTTGGGCAATCGTTTCCGGGTGCGAATTTTCAGATATCAGACTGTTATCTCTTTCTGGAATTTTTTAGGAATACACTTTTTCCGTATACGACGAACCCTCCACGCAGAAACAATTCAGCACGTGCGTTAATCGCACGCGCGTCTTCTTGCACGCGATCATACATATATAGATAAATATATAGTGCCAGGTAGAACGAAAGAAGCAAATGATACTGAAGATTCTTTGAAGTAACCCTCAAATTAAGAGGCCTCGAAATCGCAAGAAACATATAAAAAAGCCACAGTGCTATTTTTCTTGTGCAGACAAAAATAGAGGAAGTGGGGATCTATATCCGAGGTATCGAAAAATGTTAATAACCACTATAACAGTGGCGAAACCGTATCAGAATCACGATCATTACAGAACGGGTTAATTTAGCCGGATCTATAGTGTCGTAAGCGGTCAGTAAAAGAAGATACAGAATTAATAGTGTGTATGTGCTGGAACAAGAAGAGAGCCCTCGTCCCTCGTTTGGGCATTGGGAGCGTGTAAGGGCATGATACAGAGCCGCGGCGATGCGGTGTGGTTCAAAGCAGGACACGCCAGGGGCGCAACAGTTTGATACATCGTTACACGCTTCCATCCATGTGCCCTTCCATGAGATCACCGGTGAACAGCCCCGTACGGGAACCCCTGTTGTCCCCCCTGGATCTTCTTTCTTCCTCACTCTCGCATTCAGCAAGAACAGAAAACAGACCTAACTTAAACCCGTTGCTCTAATGTGATCTCACGATCGACGGCACCGGGCACGCCGTAAAGTGAAGTTTACGCGAGCAGACCTTCACGCCTACGTGTGGATGACCCTATCCTTAAATCGTCTTTAAGGCCACTAAAATCAAATGCAGCGCTGACCAGCTTGTGCATCCGGTACATGACATAAGTTCGATGTATGTGAGATGGAAGACGAATGTAAGGAATGTGTGATCAAATATGGAGTCAGGATTCAGGTAGATATAGACCCTTATAGTTATAATGCATACACGAGCTACATTGGGATACATAAACACTAAGATCAAAACCCACAAAAACAATCTTCAAAATATCTCTTCAAATGAACGTCTCTGCTTAGTTCTTAGTCAGCTCCTATTTGCCATTATAATACAAGTTTTCTTGTTATCGCTTTCGATCCTCGGAAGTTTACGGTAAGGTGACTTCAAGTCTCCAACTTTAGACGAGACGATACTCAATCAGGGAGGACAAGTGTAAGGAAGACGCAGGGAATTTAGGGAGGATGAGAGACTAGGGAGGCATCTTCTCAATATCGTGATAGGATCAGGGATGTTTGCTGATAACTACAGTTTACCATCTCGAGGGGTTGCTGAATCTGAAGAAAAGTACTTAAGTATAATTCAAGACATTTAGAGCGAAGCCGTTAAATAATAATCTGCAAAGATCAACTCTCATAGAGTGCAAAAAATAAGAATACTAATTAAATTTTAAATCCTAAGAGTACCCAGAAGAGGAGGACGGAGTATATATTAGGCTCAACTTCCGGAACCTCTTGGCCGGTGGAGTAGCCCCTCAATTCCGTGGCGGTAAATAAAAAAGCGGACTCCAGGTTATTAAAGGAAGAATGTCAGTCGTCGACAGGCATACAACAGGACGCGTGCGCGTCGAAACCGCAAACCGAAACCACACGCTAATTATTTATTCTTCGTTGTGCCCTCGTTTCGGTTTTGATGTGGCGTGACGATTGTCGACGCATCGTCACTCGCTGGCGCCCTTTCAACCCAATCGAGATTTACGTCGAAAAGGCACCTTCTTATAAATCATGTCCATATATAACCATATCCACATTTCTTTATTGGATTAAGGCTGATATGGGATTTGAAACCAACCCACTTCCAAATTTTTAGTTTTTTACAGTTTTTAGTTGAAATTGATTGAAATTACAAAGGAGACATTTGATGAAGAAATAACTATTATTTTGAAACCTATTCATTCAAATTATAATGGTCCCCATTACGATTGCAGTAATCGAATTAGGACAATAAAAAGGGGATGGAATTAATAGCTCTAGCTTATAATCATTCATGACTCGTCATTATTCATATTTTTAAGCATCCCTTACGTAAGGATGTACAACGCAGTTTCTATTTTCTCATAACCATTCTTCGTGTCCGGAACGTTGACAAACGATTAGCTTTGCAGCCTGGTAATTATACTTTGTAGCAAAATAAGACGCGGAGCAGCATTCTATAAATCACATGACTTCTACGACGCGGTTGGCCTCGTTGAGCGTCACTCGTCTCTATGTTTACTGCCAAGCGCGTATCACCAAGCAATAATTTCTTATCTCTTATCTCTTCAATTTTCTGAGGAATTGGCTCGTTAATCGCGTCACTCGTCCCCGATTCAAAACTGCACATAGTGTTTACATGGCAAATGACTTCTGTGCCAGCATTTGCACTCTAACGAGCAGATGGTGACTGCTTAAACGCGACCCGGTCATCCTTTATGGGGTCATTAAACAAGCGACTCATAGTCACATAGCAAACATTATTAATCCAACTATTGTTCCGCGGGCAAACGATTACGTTACAAAGCACGAAACGACGTTGGCCAGCACTTTTACGATTGCTGACACCTCACCGACTCGAGAACGCAGAGGCGATATTACGACCGTGAATATTAAAGTAATTGATGCCTCCATAAAACGGTGAACAGCGGCACTCTACGCGATGTCCCTGGAGCTGGACAAGGTTCCACGATGTAAGTCCGACTTGCGCACTAACCGATCCTATCGGCAGAATCCCTCGAGACACCTGTCTCGTATATTTCCCATCCTTGCATTTGTCATGGTTTTTTTGATTTGATTTGATTTGAGTGTGGGTGGTGGGCCACTGACGGAGCTCCACCTGGCATTCAGGATATTGCCCATTGTGTCATACCCTTCATCGAGTTAGACCTGGGTGTTGTCGTTATCTTTTTGAAAGTTGTACCTCTCACGGTGCAAGACACAGTGGCAGACTTGGTGGCTTCCCAACCATCAGAGCTACCATAAAAGTACATAGACAATTTTTTCCATAGGTATGCCCGAAATTGGGAGCCTAGCTCGTATCCTTACACAGATTACAACAGAGAAGTAACTGAATGATGTACTACTTTCTCTTAGGCGTGCACCCCTTGATTCCACCCAAATCGCCCCTCTATTTGTTTTCTGCAGAATTGTTTTTTTGTTAATCTTCATTGACTATATCGATCAGTTTGACTATCCCGTTTTCTTTGTGGGTTTATTGAAACTTGAAGAACATCAATACAGCGAGATTTCTCTAAACACCTTCACATCAGTCTTTAATGATTATAAAAAAGAGGGAAAACAAGCAAAGCCATTGTGAATCATGTTTACTCGATAAAAGCGTGACGTATTTCTGTACCCACAGGGGCGCCTTAGGCTACGGGACGAATTTGTTCTGGCTCTGGCTCACGCCACAATGCCATGTGTTGCACTTATTGGGCGCAGCCCTCAGGTAAAAAGACGCCGAACTTCAACAGCACGCATCTGGCGAGCGGGACGTTTCTTAGTGCAAACGTCAGTCTTTCGTCGAGCAATTTAAAAATTGTGCGTCATTCAAACCGCATCGGGAAGAAATTTGACGAAAACTAAGTGTCGCTTCTTTGAAAGTAAATTGCTATTGTCTTTATCTGGTTTTCATGCTTGTTGTTTTCCTGCAAACTAAGATTAAAAAGCCGCAAAAGCATTTACGAGAGAATCTTAAAGGCGGCAGTAAGATTATTATAGAAATTTGAATACATTATCGAAGGATTCCATGTGAAGATGAGGTCTCTTCGTGTATGTCCTAGAATGATGGACGTACTCTGACGAGAAATAATATCCGGCACATACACCTCCACATATGACGTAGGACTGTTGACGCGCTCGCAGTGGGAATCCTCTTGATGGCGCCCCGTACAGCAAAGAATAGAATTATTAAGCAGATACATTGACCCTCATAAAGCGCCGCAAAAAAGGCCTGAGGCTCGTTTACATCGGTCAGTGATCGATCGTCCACCGTTGGCTCACGAGACTTGTTCCAAAATGACGACCAGATAAATATGAAAATAAAATAAATCGATGATTCAATGAAGGCCGGGGTCTCGAGGAAAGAGGTGAAATGTCAAATCAATTTGACACGGTTAAAGTGACAGATTTAACAAAGAAGCTGGGGCAAACAAAACACAGATTGAATGAGCTATCAAGGTGCAGACTTTTAACGGCAACTGTTGAAAAGAGTCAATTAGAAACAAAAGGACAGATTTCAGCCATCCCTAGGCAAACCATATAGATCGTCTGTGATCAGTCTGAGGTCTCTTTTTGTGCATATTTCTGATGAAAGGCAAGATTAGATGAATTGGTATTTCTCAATGATGATTGTCCTTAATTAAAGTGAATAGAGCACCCCTCATGAAGTTACTAGTTCCTTAATTCTGACATTGTTATAAAAACATCGGAATTCATTTATGCAATTGTGACAGAACATAAATATTAGAGAACAGACTTAAATGCTAATCTCTAATTCTCTCTGCGATATTTATATTTTGCTCTCAGAGTAATTATAATATATTTGAATTGAAGTCTCTCTGCAGAGACTCCTTCCAAGAAAAATGATTACCCTAACAAATCGTTTCACATTCCAAAACAGTAGTAAGAGTCGGTGATCGCCTCGTGATACAGCATCTTGATCTGCGATCTAAATCGCGTTGACCGAAGCAGGTAGCTTTTGCAGGTGCTCGGCGATCTTGGCGTTTGATTTTGCACGGGAAATCTATCTTTCTGCCTTAATGATTTGCACCTCGGGGACTCTAAATGTCTCTCGGTCTACTCTCTGAGATTGTCTACAAATCGGGAGCGCGGCTTTCTGTCGGAAAGGAGGAAGAAACGAATGGGACCTGAAATCGGCGTCTATTCCATGCCCTTATTTGTGGGAGGCATACGTTACACTACTGACACTCTTATCGTGATACAGGTACGTAGTCCGACTCTGGAAAATATACAGACTCTTAAAGAAAAAGAAGGATGTGTTTTAACGTCCTTTCTAATGTTGCATACAATTTCGTGTTTCAAACATTTTAAATTATTGTATCATCAATTTTCAATGAATGCCAAGAAGAGAGACTCTCCAAGTTGGGAAAAGCTTCACCCTAGAAAAAGGCCTTCCCCCTAGAAGAGTAGAGGTCCCTTCAGAAACTATAATCGTTGAACAAACCGTACGCCATTTCCATTTCCCTCGTGTTATAAGGCCTTGGGCGTATTCCCAATGAAGCCTGTATCGCAAGACCTTAAAGTCGAGGTGCCAGGAGTTCCCTTGAGTAGAAGGGAAGAAATAATGGGAGAGAAAGGGCAGTAATTACTGTAATTTTATCTCCAAAGTATAGCATAATTTTTTACCCTCGATTTATGCGACATGTCCTCGCCTATATATACGCTTTATCCTTCATTTTTGATGCACCACTAAAAAGTATTATCTTCGTTACAAAAACAGAAAGCAATAATACGCGAATCACATTTTAAAATGAAAATATTTCCCATAGAGTAAATTGTAATCATGAAATTATAATATATTGTTCTTTAGATTGACAAATAGTCCATCAATATCTAAACAATGGTTTAATAATGGTCTATGTGTCTTAACGAGGCAATCAATTATTGCCATTTCTCATAATTATTGAATATATTTTCATTTTGCCCATTACATGTACTATCATTTTATTTTATGGTGAATTATGTGCTTCAGAATGTTATATGGCTAGCAGTCTAAAGATCAAAGTGTTTTCGATGACAGCAACTTCAAATTTAGGACTTTGCTATTCTAAATGATATAGTATTCAATACTTCATTCATATAGTGTAACAAGCTGCCTTGAGTTGCGCCGATCACCGATTATCTATCCAACGCAGATAAAAAAACCTTTATCGCGATTAGCTGTCAGTCTGACAACCAAAGTCTACCGGTTGTGATAATGTTGTCGACGATTCATGGAGTAAAAACTATACTCTGACATATATGGACATATATGGCAAGATTGGCACTGACTCTTATTCACATCAGCTGAATTACGATGCTTAATTACAAGAATAATTTAATTTCAACTGCAATTAAATTATTCACTAATAAAATCAGGTTTGTTTTTCTTAATCCGTTCTTGCCATCTCGTTTCATAACTTGTTTTGAGTTAATTCGCAAGGTGTATTATTAAAGCAGCAAAAGGGGTTTGTTGAGCTGGAATTTCACAAATAAAAAAAGATTGGTGATGTTGCCATAAAAGCGGAACCATATTGGGCGAAGTTTAACGTCTAAGGCTAATTTGAAGAGATGGATATTAAGAAAATGACACACAATATCGGGACATTTCCGAGAATAAGAAACGCGTTTCATGATCATTCCTGTGCGATCGTAACGACATAACGGGGAGTCTCAAGCAGTTTCACGGTAATTCCAGGAACCGAATCACCTCAGCTCACGAGAACATCACGTTAAGGCTATATATAGATGAAAACCTTTGAATTATTTTTGGGGATTTAAGCACTTCGGCCAATCTTCTGAGTACATTACTTTAACCTTATATTCTCATTTTGCGCACCTCTTCGTGTCAAACCAAATTCAGTTTATTATAGAGTCTCTGAATAACAAAATTTTATTGGACTCACATTCTCACTATTCTACAATAATTAAATAAAACTGTGTCACAAAATAAGGCTTCGAGAGACAGTTATATCTCTTTAGAAAAATGATTACTCTAAAGAGGATATACCAGTTTTTATGCTTCTGTTATTAAATTATTCTCTCGATTCTATTCTTCTATAACAGGAAGTTCCTTTTATGCTGATGATCTTGGAACGTTTTCTTTAACGTAGTTTTTTTTGTCCTCATAAAACGATGCAAGCAAATTGGTGGGCGTTTCTTTGAATATTTACTATCAGAGAATATCTTTGACAGTTTCATCACCGACTTCAGTAGTTTCCAGTTTATTACCATTCATATAAGTGAAGACAATATCCGGGTGTTGGCTGACTAGCATTTTTATAATTGATAAACAGTTTTTATAAATTAATTACAAAGGAACGCGCAGAGAAAAATGTATACAAGTAAAGGGTTCACGCGATATCTCTCTACATATAATATATGTTGAGCATCTACTTTTCTCCCTGATGATGAATAATCAAATGTTTTTAAATAAACTCACCGGTGTCGGTGGTTGTAAGGTCCTAAGAGTAGAATTATTCCACTTTCGTTGTCTACTGGAGAGGTGACTTCTGCTGTAGTGACTATTGTTTCTTTGTTCAAGATAAGACTGTTGGGAGACCGGGGGTCTATACGCTGAAAAAGGGACACCAGAATAAGAGTTCACTTTTCCCTGATGAAAGCTAGCATCAAATCTTGGTTCATGAAAGAAGCTACCATTTATTGGTCCTGATCCAAACTGACTATTATCCCGATGTATTGCACTGGTATTTGTCCTAATAGGTGAACGTTCATTCGCAAATGGTGTGGAGTGACCGTAAAAATGCGAAAATCCGAATCCAGCTGGGAAACCGGTTCCGACGGGCCGATATCCTGGATTTGGTGGTTGGCAGAATCCGGGGAATTTCGAATAATCAGCAATTCCACTTGTCGGTACCGAAGTGGCTTTAATCTCACGATACTCGTCTCGCCTTTGGTAATTTTCTTGAGCCTCAGTCTTCGGTTCGAGGACGTCCTCCTCGACGACCTCCAGTTTAACCTTGACTTTTGCCTTGCGGTCCTCCTCGCCAGGATCACCCTCGATCTCGTTCTTGACCGTTACGAAGTTCTTGGAATCTTGCAAATTCAGATCTGTGATATCTCCTAAATTTTTATTGCATCCACCCAAACTTGCCTGCTGCATCTTCCACGATCTTCAAAATTCGCTGGCAAGACTTTCTGTCCACCAGGATGAACTCATCGCTCGAAGTAGACGTAATTGCCCGAAGCCTGTACTATTCGCGAAAAAGAGGTTTCTGGGCTGCAATGTCGATCCTCATTTCGTTTGTTTACTCGAACGAAATCGTAAAACGCGAGTGCATTTCGCAGAATAAACACTTGTCACGAAACGCGGAAAATCGAAGATTTTCCCGTTGCGTTGGCGGGGTTGAAAATCGATGGAAATAAAAAGCTTGGTCAATCACAAATATAAACAAAGATTCACCAGTCCTAGGACGACGAGATCCGAGGAGCTGCTTCGTACACGATCGGCTCGTTTTAGGATGATGGTGGGGATAGGAGGGGAGGGAAGAGCGGCGTGACAGTTTCCGTGTCACGTGTCTCCGACCTTAGGCCCCGCCTACGAATCCGATTTTCCCTCCGGAGGATCGTTACCTGGCTCGCCTCGTTCCCTCCAGAACGTCATTCATCGGAGTCTCGTGGAACTGATAGGACGAGTGATATTCGCTCCTTTTCACACACTCCCGATACGCTCAAATCTTCACCACACACTGAAAGATACTATATGCGGAAACTTCTCACAAGGGGGCGCTTTGAATCGATATATCGAAGCACCCAGTCGACCTCTCGAAAATTTCGGGGATTTAACGTACACGAAATCGTTTTTTGCCTCTGAAACATTAGGACCTTCGATTCCTAACTGAAATCTTCACTGAGGGTCGGGCTAAATTATCCCGGTGGGTTCAAGGAGTCCTGGTTTAGACTTTTGCAGATCGATTTGGGAGGAATGATCGACTGTCAATCAGCAAAGGGAGATTAATCGAACGCGAAATACTCATACGTAAAGAAGCTGCCGGCCCCGGTTGAGCTGATCGCGTACGAGTTTCGTTCCACGCAGCGTGAAACTCTCGGTCGGAGGTGCACAGCCAGCGCCAAATACCGGGAAAGCACGACTCGAACCGAACAAACCCGATCATGGCGTTACCTCCGAGTATGTATCGTGCAACACCGCCACCGTCGACCTTCCTTCCCGCCTTCCGCGCATGCTGCCGGCGCCGTTACAAACGCCGAAGAATTGTTTCCCTTTGTCACTAGATCCTATAATATGTTCCACAATTCGGCAGAAGATTAATGTCCCAATGATCACAAAAAACAAATTTTTCCTCTTTGAAGTTGCAGCGATGGAAATAAATATATATATATAAATACATAATCAATAAAATGTATATAACATGCGGAAATTTCGGGCAAGGTTCGAAAGGGAATCAAATCCTTTCTTTTCGTTGCGGGTACCGATTCCAAGGTTACAGCTAAGGACGACGGCTAAGGGAAGGAAGAAGACTTTTAAGTGCGCGCTCTCCTTTTCTTGTTAGGCGCAGTTATATTTACGGGATGATATATGAGTAGGTATATATATACTTCCATGGGTGTATTATATTATATAGGCACGGTACCCTCGTTGCGTCCGCTGTCGAGACAAAAGGAGCTACAGACGAGACAGAATAGGGCTCCATCGCGCGTCTTTCTTTCTTCTTATTTTTTTCGCTCTTCTCTCTTCGTGGGGCTGCGTCGATATCCACGTACACCGCCGAGGAGAGAATTGGCGCGATGCGTAGGTATATAGGTGCCTTAGCGTATGTACTTTCGCAGCGGGATGACTGGTGAGAGAATTCAATTTCCGTCGTCGTTATCCCTGCCTCCATCTTCTGCTTGGACGAAGATCACCCGTCGTTTCTCGTTTCCTCTTAAGTCTTACACACCCCCCCTCTCTATAACACTAAAAGAAAAAGATAGGAGAGGAACTATTATTCTCCGTTCCGGGTTCAACTCCGGAGATGTGTTTTTATCTAATGGGTTATTAAGATGAAAGATACACTATTAGAAGGAGAAATTAAGGGAGATTCAATGAAAAGCCTAAGTTCCTATCAGTAAAGTCATTATTAATGTCCAGAAAGAGGACACTAAATATCTTTAAGCAATGATTTAGCATAATTCCTAGATTTATGCAAACTTAATGAGTTTACTGATGTTCAGTTTACCGAAGTTTCTCATTTCCTATGCAGCGTTTGGAAAGTATGTTGAATAGTCCAAGCAATCAGAATACAGTTAACTCAATAACGTGAAAGAAGATACACGGGAATAAATAAAGTTTATGGCCACCGCAATTTCGACCATTGAAAAACCTTGGATGATATGAAAATAGTGATAAAAAGGTCACGGTTCCGAGCGGAAATGATTGACGTGTGGACAAGTAGAACACACATAGAAAAGATTGAGACTATGTGCGCTGAAGATTTGAGGTCATTCAAGATAGTGGAGAGCCTCGATAAGGGGACGACCCTCGACCGATCGAAATTCGTTTTTACTTTACGCTTCGGCGAATTTAAGCTTCATTACATAATCGAGTTGTTCGCTGCCCAGCTGTCTGCTGAACGTCCCAGCAAAAAGGGAGTCGATCAACAGGAAGTTGGAAGATCAGACAATATTTAACGAAATAGTTAAGTCCTGTGGGAAGTTGATCTAATGACGTCCAATTTCATTGAAATTTATGCTAATGAACTAGCAGGGAATACAGTTTGATTATTATCGATTCATCAATTCAAATTG
The DNA here is from genome assembly GCA_032275145.1 of Synergus laeviventris. Lineage (NCBI taxonomy): Eukaryota > Metazoa > Arthropoda > Insecta > Hymenoptera > Cynipidae > Synergus > Synergus laeviventris. Next base: position 2,142,474 of record JAUESI010000035.1, read on the forward strand.
TTCCAAAGCCAGTGACAATAGTCCTGAAAAGAAGCCTATATTTAGCTATATTTATATCCGCCCCAATGTCCTGGGGACGCCAGCAAGGGAAAAGCGGTCTCCGAATAAGAGAATTGCGACAAATTGACGTAGGACGATGGGCGTGTGTCATTGAGCCTTGGGGACAGATAGAGCCAATGAGAATCGAGAAGGCGTGGATCCCAGCGCGGGGACACTCCGACGTCTGTCCTTTCTCCATCTCAGTCGTGGACGAGACTTCTCTGTCGCCTGAATCCAGGCGACGGAGGGGCAAACTGGTGGGGAGCGAGTGGAGGGGTTTCAGGGGAAGTGTCACGAGGTGGGGAAGAGTGGGTACGCCCACTAGAACGGCTGTGGGGACAAAAGTGGGGAGGTCCGGCGCTCGGAGCGCGCCGCGGCATCTGGTACAGATACGACATCCTGCAGATGATGTAGTGTGCAGATTGGAACTGTGTGCGTGAATGTGAATGTCCCTTTACTGTATGTGGGGGTGGATGGCCACTCGAGTGTACTCGTGCGCACTTGTATGCTTCGCTCTATCTCCAGAAAACTTGTGTTAGTGCATTTCCTCGCTGCTGCTCCACGACTCCACATAAATTTTCTTTCAGGGCCTCGACATTGTCACGGATCGTGAATCTGCTCAGTGTGAAGCTGCCTTGATATATATATATATATATATATGTATTTTATTTATTATATAAAAACTCGCGATCCTAGTTTAGGACGATGAGAATATGTCATTTAAAGAATAAATGTCCGATTTGATAGTCCAGAGCACGTCACACACCGAGTGGTCGGTGAAAGACAAAGGGAGGTTCTATGTGCCAGATGACGGAACATAGGTTTTCGAGAAACTCATATGCGTGCAGGACACACTTGTAATTAAGTCTACTTGGCGATGATGGAGGTGCTCGTGGAACAGGAACTCGTAGATCAGATTAAATAGGATCGTTGCATGATTTTAGGAAACGTAAGCTTACGAACGACTATGTTATTATCCATCTGGGTTAGGGAGTCACAATTGTCTTGTCTACTTTTTATGGTGGCTGAAATTAGGGCACTGAGTTCTAAGGAAACTTTTAAGGGTGATTGAGATTCTTTTTATTTTAGGTCTCTTGCTGGTTGTGTTTCGGGTTATGTAATGTCGATTGTACCCAGAAGCAGATGGCTTCTGAAAAATATCGATCCAATCTATAAATCCTGATGATTTCCAAATCTTCGACAAGTCCGGAAACGAGACGAGCGATTACGTAGGAATTAGTCGATTGACGTCTCTTAATTGTGGGTTTTTCTCTTATCTACTGTCACCTTATCCTCCACTCTTGTCCAAGTCCAAGACCTCGGATTAGTCTCTCTATCACTGCCGACCCACGTCGAACGCTTAATCTTTCCCCCGATAGTTTACTTCCCATCTCATGCCCGTCACCCCACTCGAGCTAGGGTGACGCGATCCCTTCTGTCCCTTGAACATAACACGTTGAATGCGACACTACGATTGTCTCGGGCATTTATTTCTTCTATTGTAATTACGAAAAGACCACATTTGGTCTGAGAAGTGTATAAATGTATATATATATATATATGACTGCATGATCACTTTTGTGGGAATTCGGAACAGATAAGGGAAAAAAATTTCTAGGAAAATGTAATTAAGACAGTATAGTTTAGGAATTAAAAGTTCTTCCAAGATAAATTACAGAAAGATAGATTGAATCCATAAATTATAAGTCCTCCACTCTTATATATGATGGATGTCACAGCCATCAACAACTTACACCCTAATCGGAGAATCAGGGAAAGATCACGAAACAAAAAATGATTTATATTCTTTGAGAGAATACGAAGGTTCATGGACTCATGAATGATGCTTCTTTGATTGTTTATCTCTGATGTTGCTTATTGCTGATTGGATAAGCTATTTTTCTGAAGGTCTACAACTCACGCAGAAGACACTCGACCTGACAAGAGTTGTATCGGTCCAGCCGTAAATTGAACTCTGCTTTCTGGTTTTTTTCGACACTTGACATTAAAAGTCACGGTTTTCGTGCAGCTACGTCTCCGTCACGTCAGGTTGACGGATCGGTGTGCGCACTCAGGAAATTAGGCAATTTCCGGTCTGTGCCTGCTCGTGTCTGCATTTAATAGCACCTACAGTTACTTACAGTTTGGTAAGTGAAGCCAGGATGACTATCGTTAGGTACTCTGGGGCAGACAGCCATTCTAAGGCGATCGATCCACGTGAAACCTCCAGTCTTTCGTATCGTACTGCCATCGAGACAAACCCAACCACTGGACTTACTTCGTTTCTAGGGTCTTCTGTCAAAAGAATTGCTACCTTCGCCGCACCCACTTTGCAGGCCTTATTTTCTGCAGAAAATTCGTACATGTTTTGCGAAATATGAGTCCTCGCGTGTCAAGCAGGTAATTATTCCTTATACTTAGGTGCTCTGCAATTTCGAGAGTTTTTGTATTATCTTCAAATGCGGTTCAAGGTAGCCTGAGAAAAAATTAACAACTTGCACGCAAGGATCTTTTGAGGACTTTGGCGCCACCAATGATATAGCTTCCATTTTTTGTGAAAATCAAGCTTCCGGTTTTTTCAGATAGGTAGGTACCCCATATAGGTACCCCATATAGTTAGGGACTCTATATTATATAGGTACCAGCAACATATATCCAGGCTTCACAGTCCCTATATGAGAAAATTTTGTCGATTAGAGGGCGCTTTTTCTAAGCTCAAAGGGTACGTTTTTTTAAAATAAAAATTAGATAGTTTGTGCAGTGTGAAGTGCAAAAGGAAAACAAAACCCGGATAATTCCAAAATATCCTAAAACTGGGATTCTTTCAATAAAAAATAAAAAAATATATTTTAAACTAAATATTTTAATTTTCGCAAAATTTAAAAGAATTCTAAAGAAGTTGAAAGATTTTTTAAACAAATAAAGACGGATTTTTAATCAAATTCAAGTGATTATTGGTAAAACTTTCGGTAAATTCATCAAAATTGAAGGTCAGTTCAAAATGAATCCCACATCAATTTATTGAAGATAATTCAAAAGAGGAATTTAAGAAAATGTTGGGCGAATTTAGGAGAATTCATAAAGAATTCAAGACAATTTCATATGAACATGAATTTACAGAATTTTATACCATTTCAAAAGATTTCTTTTGCAGTTAACAGGATTTCAAGCTTTCAAGATATTGTAAATGATTTTAAAGAATTTAAAGAGATTTGTAGGAATTACAAAAAATTTTAACAAATTTCAAGGTATTTCAGCCGGAGAATTCAAATTGTGATTTTATGGAATTTTAAAGACTTGAAATTTTGAAGAATTTGGAAAGATTTCGAAATAAACTTTAAATTAATTCATTTCAAGAGATGTAAAGAGATTTCATATAATTTAAAAGATTTAATTATTTTTTTAAATTTAAAGCGTTTTAGGAAATTCTAAAGAATTTAATAAAGGGATTTCAACAGATTTAAAGTAGAATTTGAAAACTTTTTAAGCGTTTTTTTAAAGCTTTCAATTGAATTCAAAGGATCTTAAAAAATTGCAAGTATCAAATAAAAATAAAATAAAAATAACCCGGATTAATCCTATAATATTAATGTCAATAATTTTTTTAATGATTCAGCTTTACCAATTGAAGAAAGGTGAAAAGGTAACAAATTCCTAGAATAAGTGAAAAAAGGCGAATATGCGAGACGACCTGTGATGACTGAAATTTTTAACTAAATATTTGGTTTTCAACTAAAAATATGGCTATATATATATATATA
>JAUESI010000035.1:2146373-2162775 GCA_032275145.1 Synergus laeviventris
TTATTGCCTCAATTTCTATATTCCAAACTTTGAGAGCGATATATCATTGCGTTTGGATGTGGTGAACACCAAAAAAAGTGAAAATAATTCTCCACATTTATTTTTTACTTTCGGAATTTTTTTCAAAATTATCACTCAAAGTATATATACAAACGCAATTTATTGCCTCAATTTCTATATTCCAAACTTTGAGAGCGGTATATCATTGCGTTTGGATCTGGTGAACACCAAAAAAAATTTCAACTAATTTGGTCACGTTGTCTCCGTAGAGCATGCCCTTAAAGAAGGACGTATGTCCCTAACGCAAAGTAACGCAAATAATGATTTACTATGTTACGCCGTAACATAAGGTATATTTGAAAAAGTTGAAAAGAGTTTCAAGATTCTCAAGTATAAATTTCAAAACAAACAATATTTCTAAATTCTTTAAAATCTGTTAAATCTCTGGAATTTCATTGAAATCTTTAAAGATAACATAAAATGTTAAAATGTTTTTTATGTTAAGTCTTCAGAAAAATCTCTTAAAATCTGTTCAAGGAGTATTCCAAAAAACTTTTAAAAGTTGCAAGATTTTAAAGTAATTTGTAATTACCAACAATATCTCAGTTTTATTACATTATTTTAATGTGGGAATACCAAAGTAAGATTGATATATTAACGAGATATTACTGCAATACCGTTATCCTATAAATGCGTAATTATATAAAAATATTCATACTAAAAATAGAAATCGTGACTAGGACCTCATAAGAACCCTATTTTAAATAGGGCTAAATGGGGCAATTTCTGCCGGGGCAGCTGAACATACATGTACATTGTACCCCATAGATGTACCCTGCGATTTTTTGATTTTATTTGGGTTTTAAGTAGCATCAAGGGAGTGGTATGAAGAGAGCTTGAGAGGATGGCATTCCATGGCGTAGTTGACACCGCGAGCGATCAAATTCCAGGTGTGTACGGTGGTTGGTGTTGATAGTCTGCATATACGGTGAGAGCGAATCCCGGGGTCACCTGAGGGGTCACTAATGACACATGCAGACACCGGCTGCCGCCACACTGCGCCAGCCCAGGGATCATGTCTGCATCCCATACGAAACGCAAACGCGAATTGGCCTCATCAAAGCGAGCAAACAATGCTGGATGCCGCCGATGGCTCGACAACGTGTGGTTAGCCAAATCACTGTACCGCGCACTGCGCTGAATACTCTGAGCACCAAATACCGGACAATACCGAGTAGGCAGTATACAGTATATACACACGTGTATATATATCTACTTGCACGTCGACCCTGCTATCTATGTACACTCGGACACTCGGTACTTATATACGCTTCCAGTCCTCTATACAGGGTGTTTTCTCTTTTTAATATTCATGTGATGATTATTTCTTGATGAGTAAAGGCAAAGATGTACTATAGAATATTCTTAAATGTAAAATGAAAAAGGGAACAATTGTTCTAAGTGGTCCTAACAGAGGAAGGTCATCAGTTGTGAAAAGCTAGCAAAGACCATTAGTTTACATCCGATGGTCTGCAGATGATCATTTATTTCCACGTCAGTAAAGATTTAAAAGTGGCTGTGATGTTCCTAAGGATCTGTTATTTGTTTTCGATCATGTGAAAGATTCGCGTCCTACGCGAATACCAATCTTATAGTAATTCTTGTTTGTTTTGTGCCTTTCATCATACAATTGAAAAGCAACATAACACGTAACGCGTCTACCTTGCTGTATTGAACCTGGTATATCAGATTGGCGACCACGCTGTGAGAATACCCCGGAAGATAATGACTGGAATCATCCATACCGGAAGATAATCCCAACCTAGAAAAAAAGAAAGCTTCAATCACAGGTATTGGTGGCAATAAAAGATTAATCTGCTTTCGAAAGTTGTTAATGTTCTGCAAACATGCTGAACAAAGGAAAACTTATAAGAAGCTTTCAAGAATTATCAGTTTGTTTATATGGGATTCTGAAGTTAAGGAGATTGTAAATCAAGAGGTTTTGATTTCTGCAAAAATTTCAGTTCGTATAGTTCGTACAAATGTGGATCAGGGAGATGAGGGAGAAACCGCGCCTAATAAAAATGTTAATTGCAAGGCTCGTTAGAAGACCCCCCGCGAAGTCTGCTAGAAGGTCATTGAGGGTCGCCTTGCAGGGAGTCCTGCAGTATTTGCCTTTAAACTTTTTGTAATCTTCTCGTTCGATTATTTATCGCTGAATGGCACAGTGGATAAATGAGCGTCATAACAAGATCTGAATTAGACGCGCCGATTTCCTCCACGAACTCTATAAAGGTAAAGGTACCGCCTTTGCAGATGTCCACGGAAATGAACAAATCCAAACTCCCGTCTTCGAAAAATAAAAAAGCATAGCTCTCCAAGTCAGACACACTATGAGGGTGTATTCGTTCTTTTGAATAGCAAGAAAAATAAGGTTCTCGCAAAGAGTCAACTCTCTGTAACGAACGCGAGTCTTTCAAGGGGATTAATGTATATCTGCATGTGGAGGTGCGTTGGCTCTCCAATACTATATATTCCAACTATATAGTCTACCTCTCTGTAGCCAAATGCAACAGATTTTCTGTTTTTGGGCATTCAGTCGTAACGTAGGCACGTCCATTTGGCTGAATATGTACTTACGCTTAGGCATACATATTCGCGTGGTATGAGGGTGGGTGAGGGGGGAGGCAATGGGGATTTCTGACGGGACCCCCATTCAGTCCATTGAGGCAGTTGAACCCTCGGCACCGGGCGGCCGCGGTCGAGCTGCCCTTTTCTTTTATACATGTTATATTCCCGGGGTTTTAGGCACAGAAAACTAAAAAGCTAATTTACTTTAAAAGTATCTGTGCGCACTGCGAGAGCGCTTCATCAAACGGACCTGTTTCAAAAGGTCCCTGGGTTGGGGGTGCAGGGGGGCTAATGCAGCCAGCGACAGATTGGCGGTGGCCGATTTTCTACCCCCTTCTCCCAATCCACCCACCCCCTACTATCTTTTATGTCTATCTCTATCTCTATCATTTGCTCTTTTGGTTCGTCTCACACTGGTCCGCTGTCTCTGTTCGTGGATCGTCGAATGGTCATTTCGCTGATAGCTGAACGAAAATTTTCGAACGGGGCAAAGATGTTGTGCACGACCAATGGGCGTAATTATTGGAGAGGATGATGTTTAGTTTGAGAGAAGGACAGGTATTCAAAAGAGGATGAGAAAAAAATAGTATTTCTCCTTACAGTTCAATATATGTATACGCGTTATAGTATAAATTAAGTTTTCCTATCTAAAAAGAGTGATGTTAACATATATCAAGAAAATATTGAACACACTGTTGTCGAAAAACTGCAGAAATTTTGGTGGAATCCTGCGGTGGGGTTCTGGCCAGTTTTCCATAGTTCTTACGTGGTCCTCACCTGGAAAACTGGTCAATACCCCACCAGGATTAAAAAACTATTCTAGGATAATTATTTGCTACATTTGACTATTTATGTAGTTAATTTTCTAAAAACAAAAATCCTATTATGAAAAAGAGGTATTAATTATATCGAAACAAGTGTTTTTAACAAATTTCATATAATTCACAGGAGTATCAAGCTTTTAGAGCAATGAGAAATTATTTTAAAAGTATTTTAAGGGATATTGTAAGACATAAACAATTTTCGAAATATTTTCAAAATACTTATGATTTTAAGATATTTCAGGGGATTTCAAGACATTTCAAATGATTCCAGGGAATCTAAAAGGATTTTAAGAAATTTCACAAGATTTTAAAGATATCAAGATTTAATGTAAATTTAAAGAACCTTACAAGCATTTCAAAAGAATTTAAGGGAGTTTCAAGAGTTTAAAGTAATTTAACAATTTTGTTTAGTTTTTCAACGGATTTTTTAGCGATATAAATGTATATATATTAAAGGATTTTCAAAAGATATCAAAATTCGAAGTGATTCTAGGGAATTTAAGAGGATTTCTTTTAATAGACTTCACTTTAAGAATTGAAAATTCTCAAAACATCTTAAAGGATTTCAAGAGATTTTACAAGATTTTGAATATATCAAGATTTCCTAAAGGATTTCAAGAGAGTTCAAAACGATTTAAATAGATTTCAAGTGATTCTAAAGACTTTTTAAGGAATTTGAAAAAAATTGATAATAGTGTCAGGATTTTCAATTATTTAAAAATATATGTAAATAAAATATTTAAGAATTTAAGAATTTTCAAGAAATTTCTGAGTTATCAAAAATGTGAAAGGATTTCAAAAGATTTGAAGTGATTTTAAGGAATTTCAAAATAACAAAAAAGGTTTCAAGATTTTGAAGTAATTTGAAAAGAAAAAATATTTTTGGATTCTATAAAATATGTTAGATCTCTTAAAATCTACTGAAATTTGTCGAAATCCTTTAAAATCATTTGAAATATTTTGAAATTCTTTAACATCACTTAAAAACTCTTGTAATCTTTTGAAATCTCGTTAATTTCCAGTTATTAAAAATTATGAGAAAATATAATCATATAATATACATGTTATGGTTTGGCTTTTTCATAATTTTTAATAATTAGAGATTTAAGGAGATTTCAAAAGATTACACTATAGTTTTAAGAGATTTAACAGACTTTAAATATTACTACTATATTGTTGCCCCCTAAATGCATAAGTATTATATATTTAAATACTTGTATTGAAAGTAGAAATCCCTACCAGGGCCTCGTCAGAACCCCATTCGAAATAGGGCTAGCTGGGGCAATTTCTGTACAGGTGATTGGCTTTTTCTTTTTTTGGATTAAATTGTGCGAATTGTAGGAATATGCCGAATTTGAAACCTGTTTTCAGATTGTATATAGTAATTTGTAAAGACATACTTTACGGAATTTATTGAAATTTTATAGAAATATTAAAGATTGCACGATGTTTCAAGGTATTTTATGAAGTTTATTGTAATTTTCAGAAATTTTAAGGGATTTTACCAGTTATTGCGGTTTTATAGAATTTTAAAGGATTTTACGGAATTTATTGGGATTTTCAGAAATTTGAAGGGATTTCATGATTTAATGCGGGTTTTAAATCGTTTTAAGGAATTTGATTATATTTTGTGTGACTTTTATATATAGTGAGTTTAAAGAACTTTACGATAATTTACTAACTAATTTTAAAGACTCTAAGGGATTTACGAATTTACGATTTTAAGATTTATTGATTACAAATTTACAATTTTACGAAATGTCATTGAATTTTTAAGAATATTACGAAGTTTTGTGGAATTTTAAGTAGTCTTAGGAACTTTTAAAATATTTCAAGGGATTTTACAAAATTTGATTGGATTTTTATATATTTTAAGGAATTCAAAAGGATTTCATAGGGTTATAATTAATTTTAAGGAGCTTAAAGATCTTTTGTGAGATTTTAAGTAATTTTAGGGGATTTTACGATATTTTGTGGGATATATTAAGTAATTTTAAGAGATTTCATGAAATTTCATAAGATTTTGAGTAATTTAAAAAGATTTAACGATATTTTAAGGAATTTTAAGCAAATACATGAAACTTCTTGAGATTCCTGCAGTTAGGCAAGTATAATTACAAGTTTCCATATTTCAAGAATTCAAAATTATTTGTCACACTTCTGAAATTTGTTTAAATTGATTTGAAATTGTTTAAAATTCTCTAAATTTTTCTAGTAAAACGAGTGCAAAAGCGAGAAATTTATCAGCATAGTTGCTACTACGATTAAAGTTTATTCAACAGTTTCAGTGTATAAATATGAAATATATTAAAATTGAATTGAGTTGTAAGGGAATATAATTGATTAAGGTTAGGAGAAGGTATAAAATGTGTGAATATTTATGAAGTTAGACATTCAATGAATATAATTTATGTTGATTGGTCTCGAATTCACCTTTTATGGCTAAAATTATCAACTCTTACTTTCATAAAGTTTGATAAAAAGCGATTTCAAATTGCCGGCAGACGCGTTTTCCTTCCGTTTTTGCTGGATATGTACGCGACACGTACCTCGCTGGTTTCTCTGGCTTCAGCTACGCTTGTTACGTAGTCACCGTTTAAGTACACCATTATACTTGTAAATTCCAAATAATTAGCCGTAATCAAGCACAGGAAACCATCGCGAGCGGGTGCGTCGCAATTATTTTTAAATAAGATCCCGCGCCGTGCCGGACTCTTTTGACGACCGTGATTATTAATCCTGATTACGCGCCGGACGTTATGTGTGCCTTATGCCAGTGTCTTTTGATATTGTAAACAATAATAATCGTAATTTTTTTCCACTCAGAACGTTTAATAATTAAGTCATACTGAAATGGCGATAAACAACATATAGATTTAAAAGTTCCTTATATATATTAAAATGCCATTTTATTAATTAATGGCGTTAATTAACTCTTCCTCTTTCTCTAGAAGATATTTTTCCTTATGTATTCCTGGAAAAAACAATTTTTTACCGAAGTAGAAACTAATGATTGGTCGTTGTGACTTTTCTATTCGACTTTAGTTTTCGCGCCTCCGGTTTCAACAAAAAAATTCCACGTGCGGAAAAAACGTCTTCTTAGCGGAACTTCGTGATTCATGTTTGCCAGCGAAACCAATGATCCGGCGACGCCTTAAGAAGTTTTAATCGGTGGTCGTCGCGACGTCTCCTGGCGTCTAGTTTCTGCCAACGTTCATCACAATTTTTTGCACTGTGATAGAATGAGTCCTGACAAGGTCCATTGATTACCAATCCATCTATATCATTCATTTTTCCTATACTTTATTTGCAACCTCATATTGTTCATCTATTTTGTACAATATGCTATATTAAAAAAAATCTTATGTATCGTTAGACCCAAAGAAATTCATTAAAAATTATGTGCATTTATTTTCTCACGCAATTGAAGAAATAATTGAGAGATATCATAACTAAGATGAGACTCTTCCTCTTTAATATCATGTGTTCTGCCCCATGGACCGAAATATCGATTCGCTGAATGTTACCCTAACGTCCCGAATTACCCCTACATAGGGAAAGTCAGTGACGTCATGAAACAAAATCCCCTTCAGTAGGTCACTATAGGTCTATTTTCAAGGTCCTTTGTTATTTATTTTTAGAATTATAGATTTATAGCGAGAAAAATGACTACTCTCTCAATTTGAATTAGTAAAAATTTGACTAAGTAAATTAGTAGCCTTACATTTGACTATTGAATTAGTAATTTCTCCAATTTCTACTAAATAAAATACTAAGTCACCTAGTACAAAAGTGAATTTGTCAGAATAACTTATTAATCTATTTAGTAGTTTTACTTACATAAATAACTATGTAACTTTTTTCATATTATGTAGCTTTTGTAGTTTATTTAACAGATTTGACAAGATATTCAACGATTTTGAAGTGCGATTTTAATGGATTTTGTCGAATTTTGAATTTTATTAAAGGTTATTAAAATATTTTTATGCTTTTCAAAATATATTATGGTATTTTACCATATTTTTAAGAATTATAATGAAATAAACATTTTCTCGTGATGGAATTTTAAGATTTTTATAGTAATTTTAGGGTTTTAAGGGAATTTAAAAGATTATCAAGGAATTTTTAAAGATTTTGGGATTTTGACAAATTTTTGAAGGATTTTAGACTTCAGGTGAATTTAAAGTTCCTCGCGGAATTTTAAACTATTTAAAAAGATTTTTAAGACTTACAAATTTTTGTGAAATTTGAGATCAAAAAGTTTTTACATGGAATTTTATCAAGGGATATAAAAATATTTTTATGATTTTCAAAAGATTTTATGTAATTTAAAGAGGTTTCTAGTTCTTTTATAAAGTTTTTACGGGTTTTAAGGTAATTAAAAAAATTTTTAAGTGTTTTTAACAAACATTAGGTGATTCTAAAGTTCACTGCGGAATTTTAAATGATTTAAACGGGAGATTATTATAATTCTTAAAAGATTTTGCGAAATTTTAAGAGATTTAAAAATTTTTTCTTGGAATTTTATTAAGGAATAATCAAATATTTTTATGATTTTCAAAAGATTTGATGGAATTTTCAGAGTCTAGTAATTTTATTTTAAGAAATTTCACGAGATTTGATGAATTTGAGGGTTTTTGACAAATTTGTAAAGGAATTTTAACTGTTGATTTTTAAACGATTTAAAATAAACAGCATCTTAAGAGGTTTATGAAGATTTGTATGAATTTTAAAAGGTTTTGGGAAATTGTAGGATATTAAAAAATTTTTTCCTGAAGTTTTAAGGGGTTTCTGGTATTTTTACGAAATTTCATGAGATTTTAAAGAATTGTAGAGATTTTGACAAATTTTTAAATGATTTTAACGAACTTTAGGTCATTTGAAAGTTCCTCGGGGGATTTTAAGCGATTTAAAAAGATTTTGCGAAATTTTAAGGGATATAAAAATTTAAAAGATATATTTTATTATTTTATTATTTCTCTATTATTAAAGATATATTTACTCACGGAATTAGTAACAACTATTAATTAGTAAAATTTAACTAATTCAGATTTAGAGAGTCTGGCTGTTAAAAGATTTTGCGAAATTTTAAGAGAACTAAAATATTTTTCATGGAATTTTAAGGAGTTTCTAGTAATTTTAAGAAATTTCACGAGATTTTAAAGAATTATAGAGAGTTTAAAAAATTGTTAAGGGACTAACGAATTTTAGGTGATTTTAAATTTCTTCACAGAATGTTAAGCAATTTAGAAAGAAACTACCATTAATTAGTAAAATTTTTCTAATTCCGATTAATAGAGTAGGATATTTTTAACGCTTTTCGAATTTATGGCTGATACTTAATAAAAAATTGAGAATTTCTGCTGGTTTTATCGCAAGGCAAGACGAGACTTGGCTTCAATATTGCATTGAAACTCATTCTTTCCAGTGTGACAAATCCCTTTAACATGCCGTATAACTTAAAAGTGTCCTGAATCTGTTCTCGTCCATTCTCGGCAAAAGTTCAATTTTGCTAAAAAACCAAACATATCAAACTGTGGCGCTGACCTTGGACCTCAAGACATGTAATAATTATTTGAAAACGAAAGGTTCCAATGGGACAAAGGAGAATGAGTAGTGACAGTTTTTACTTTAAGCTGGATTAACAAAGTTGTTGATTATATAGGATCGATCCACCGGGACGAAGAATGGGCGGAGGACCATTCCGTGGAGCGAACAAAAGGATTGATTCTGGGAATCCACAGAGGATTCGATTACAATGTCAAGCCTCGATTAAACCCGTAAAAAAGTTTATGCTGCATGGGCTGTCAACCCGCGGGCAATGAGCTGGTGAAAAAAAAATCCCGATGGCTTATAATACGTGTTGCCGAATAAGTAAATAGCCAGGTTGGTAAAAAAGGTGACACCAGACCGAGACTGGTCGAAGGAGAACGATTCGCGGAATTCACTCGGCGATGAACTATGCGAGGCTACGTGATGTTCCCTTCTTGTCTTCATTATCTGTCTTCCAGGCCTTTAACAGCTTTTTCGAACTTCTTGGAATATCCTTGAAAGGAATTTGCAAAAGAAGTAAAGATCGGAACAATAAAAATTATTCAGTGTAGATGGTCTCCCTAGAGACGAAGAATAAATGAAAATTCCTTAGAGTTCACTGAGGCGCAATAAACAAAAGTAAAATGACTTTGTTACTTCAGTATAGATGCAATTTTTCTGTAGCCCAAGTTAGAGAGCCATAAAAGCCTTTGTATTTAGTATGTATGAAATTGTGGTGAAAATTAATTTCGTGTCATCCGAAAGGGTGCTTTTTTGAAATCAAACAATCTCGTTACTAAGTTGCATCCCCCTTGACAAACCGACTCCCATAAACAGAACGGGGGTTGGCGCGCCGTCGTTTTGCCGTTCATATGGGACATAACCGTAGATTCGACCGCGCTACATATTTGATGTCGCATGCTCCATGATCGCTGGAATTTTCCCTAGTGGATCGTGGCAGGGGTCATAAGAGCCCCAGTGATTGAAGGTTAGGGCACCCCGATGCCGCCTTCGAGTCCATCGGCATTAACTTTTCATCTTTATACAATTCCACAATCATATGATTCGCCTACAAGTACCACATCCTTGTCGCCCTTTTGCTTATCCCAAAACCACCATAATTATTGTTCATAAGAAAATAATCACTAAAGCAAAAATCTATTAAATAAACTTCTCAACATCCCTTTTTCTATTATTTATTCTATGGCGTTCCTCAGGGCCAAATATTTTTAAAGTTTGCTCAATATTTATAGATAGTCTCGGGGCTTTTTCAACGTGATAAATTGTGTCAAAAATATCGTTCACGTATTCTTTATTCCAGATGTTCTTTCTAAGCAAATGTATATTTTGCTGCGGTTCTCTGGGATTTCTACGACTCGTAAACAAGTAGTTGCGGCCTTCGGCGCTCGCGAATTTACGAGGGGACTGTAAGGAGGAAGGCCGGACATAAGAAATCGCGTTCACGAATAAACGCACGGGATTCAGCGCGAGGCGGTCTTGAAATGTTCAGCGGCCACGAAACCACTTTGAGAAAAATCTATTGCGTCTCCGGGGTCGGAGTGTGAGCTCAAATGACACGGAATAAAAGTAATGCTTGTCGATACTGCCCGTTGGCCGAGAACACTCTCACCCGCACCCCGATATCCTCTGGCGGCCAGTTTCACCCCAAGGGGTTCTTAGTGCCACCATCCTGTCCGGGAAAAGCTTCGAATCGATATCCGGGGTAAGAAATGCCCCCACTGCAATGCACTTGCTCCATTCCCCAAGATCGATGAGCAATTATTGAGAGCTGCCTGCACTCTCTTGAATATCTGAAATGTTGACTTTTAAACATAGATATAATCATATTTCTTAGGAGTATTTAATCTATTCATCTAATAAGATACCGAAAGATATTCTCACATTCGATTCAATAAAAATTAAAGTTAATACTCATTGATTGAATATGACATACAGTTTGATCATCGATAAGGATGACCTAAAAAAATACCAAAACAGGTTCTTCATATGGCATACATATTTTTACACTCTTTGATTGTCGTATGCCTTCTAAGAATTCGAGTCATGAAGTCATGGTCGATGTTCAAGGCCTTTCAGACGATGCTGATGCTGATGCTGATGCCGATGATGGTAACAATGGTGGAATCCATGAATCGCCGATTCAGAATTCTGTGATTGTGTTGGCTATTTTTGCGTCAAAGTCGGCGTCTATTTGCTCGAACGTTTATAATGCGACGCGTGATGGCCGCCTTACAAGTCTTCGAAGTACTAACTACGACGTAACCTATAGGAGACGTGAATAATAAATGCACGGGACACAGACGGTCACGCTACCTAGGAATACTGCCTTGTCACTCGAAACGTCAGACTAGACGTCCAGGGCCGACGACTGTGCAGGCAATTAATTAATTAATCGCAGGCCAGGTTGACGAAGGCCTCAGTTCGGCAGATTTCAAGGACCATCATAGATTTATCATAAATTCATCATACATTCATCATAGCAATTTTTACAGCAGGGAAATACAAAATGAATTATTTGGTTGCATGCAAGATTGAGAAGAGATTAAGTGATGTTTGTCCCTCTATCCGGTCGCGGTGATGAGATCGAGAATCAAGTTACATCGAGGCTAGAGTCGTTTCCACGATCCATAGGAAGTCGATTCAACCTATTCGAGAAGACCTTGGGACCTCTGCTGAGCTTCCGTGAGAAACGACAAAGCGCTACCACTGAGAAGTCAGCATAATGTATGCAGATTGCCATTATAGTGCCATTATGTCTCTTTCGCGGCAAGTCTTCATATTATATTCTTTATTTATTATGTCTTCATTCCCCTCATCGTGTCTATATACTGAGTGTACACTGTGGACATTTGTTTCATAATAAACATAAGAGACAAAGCCTAATTACTTTCCAAAAATAAAAAGATTTACACCTTCATCAGTTTTACTTTTCGAATCAGAAAGCGAATCTATCGGAGAATTCCGCGAGTAAAGTGTCGGGAGGTTGGCTGGATGTTGGTATATAGTATACCATACATACATATAGAGCTAAGGGGATTTAAGACCCTACTCTTCCGACCGCTTTAAACAATTTTAGGGCTCATTTCCCCCTTAAAGCGAATATCCTGCGAGGGTGGAAAGACGTTGGCCCGAGGTATCCAGGCATCCTAAGGCCATTCGTAGTCATTCGGCCACCCCTTGGTGAAAACTGGTAGGTAACCCTCGTATTTACCAATTACCTAAGTAATCTGCGGCGGCCAAACTCTAGTCTTCCGTGCTGTCCTTATGTTGTGACTTGCCGCAGCCTCCTTGCCGTCCCTTTCGAACTTTAAATAACCCAAGGCGAAAGGGACAAGCGTGTATTTCCTCCTTGAACTCCTTAGCAGTGACAGGGCCTTTAAATGATGCTGAGAGATGTACTCTTCGCGGGATCTTTTAATCCTTAAACAATGTTTACTGACTCTTCTTCCCCCCAGGCTTCAAGATTTTAGGATCTTTCTTTGTATTGATTAAATTTCTAGCTGCTAATTATTAGCCCAGGAAGGTAAGGAATTTGAAGAACGTATTTACAAACATATTACCATCTACATATATGTATATAACAAATCCATGTCTCAGGAATATTCTTGCACGAGTAAAGCTGTTCTCGGGGAGGAACTGAAATATGGGCGGAATATGTGTACGGATAATGCGAATGGGAAAGTTCTGCTGCATTCCGGCTACATGATAACCTAGTGCTGTCTTTTTAAAACATGCGAGAGAGACAGAGACGATAAAGCAAACATGGCTGACGTCGGTGATTATTAGGTAATCAACACTAATTATCATGCCATCACTTGATGCTCTTCACGGAATTAGATTGGCAGCATAACAGCTATAGGCATCCATTCGATCACATACCTTTTAGCTATACAGATCATCAATATCATCATTTTATCAAAACATGTCATTGTTTTCATAAAGATAAAGGGAACTACTTTGAACATATATCATTAGTATAATGTTATAACTAACTGAATTATAATTTAGTATCATACCAAATTAAAGTGAAGCTTTCCTAATTTGCATAAGATTCGGAAGACAATAAAAAGATTACATAATTCAAAATACACTTCAATTAAAAATCCTTGTCGAAAGAAATCGAGGAGGATCAAGTCACGGAATGTAATTTCGTTTCCTCGTCCTTCCGCCTCGACTCTTAATGAATAGTGATTAATTGTCTGTGCTCTGAGAGCGACTCGCGGCCATTAAACCCGTCAGAGCCGATTCCGTCGAAATAATTACCGACACTCGGAGATGTACAGTGCACACACGCACACCAACATACTACCCATTTGTACCTGAGCTCTTAGGCATGTACTCTACTATTTGAAAGTGCACTCTGCACTAAGGAATCATCATCATTATTATTATGATTTCATATAGAAGCGCAGCTAATTTTTAATTGTCCATTAACATCATGAATTCACCTTCTGTGCGAACGTTATATTATTGGCCAAGAATATAGAGGATGAGCGGATATGTCATAATATTTGTTGTGATATTTGTTGTGATGTTTGTTGTGATTACTACCACGAGTCACGTGACTTCCTCTTAACGATGTATTAAGAGCGTTCGACTTTAATGCATAGCCCCAGGTATTGGCATCACAAAAGAGAGTCTGACGCTGTGAAACAGAAGTTTCGAATATAACTTCCGCGTGCATCGTGAACGTAATGTGTGCATAACGTTAATGCAACACATTAATGGCTTCTGTGGGTATTTGTATGTATGTGTGTAGAGGTTAGAGGCAGCAATGTTGAGCTATGTTCGTAGGCACATAATACGTTGGACAGTAGTAGGTTCGCCAGTAAGGCGTGTAAATCATTCTGCGGTGGTTTGTCCGCCTAACAATTGCGCACACGCGCATTAATTGCCAGCCAACGAGCGAAGACTTTCTCCCGGCCTTTCCGTAGAGTGACTTCTGCTTGAAACGATATATTCCTGTAAACGCACTGCTCATTCTTAAGCTTAGATTCTTTAGTTTAGACTCTTTAGTTTAGACTGTTTATGTGTTAAATTTATGTTTGAGCAAAAACTTACCGGTTTAAACTATGGGAATTTGAAAAAAGGAGCCACATCTCTAATTCGAAATTCCAGAGTCTTGTTCACTTTATGTAGGAGGAAACCTCGAAATCAAACGTCGTGGAGAGAAACGCCTATACCAATCAGGTCTTGAGGTTGCGTGTTGAGGTCGCGGCACGGATGGGAATAAGGCGATCAAGCACTGCAAAAAGCGAGCAAAATCGAAGCAGGTGCAATTGCCTTAGCCTGAGCGGGAATCATCGAAACAATTACAGAGTCGAAGAGCCAGGGTGTGCAACGTACGATTCAGTCCGCTGCTACCGTCCTTATAATTGCTTCGAGTGCAATATCCACTTTGAAAAAAAATTCTACTCTAACTGACGTTCGTTTCTAAACGTCAGTTATGCAACCTACAAGATGAAGAGCATCAATCATAAAATATTTTCCAATACTTGTCTACATAATATTTATATTCTGCAAGTTGAATCGTGGGACAATTTTTGCACCACTTGCGTAAATTCGAATCAAGACGTAATTTCCGAGCGGCAGTCATTTTTCAATGACAATCCTATATTCTAAAAAGGACATGGCTTTTGGCTAATTTGATGTGTGTCACCTTGCAGCTAATAACTGCGTGCGTAGTGCGCTAACCTTATTGGAATAATTCATATATATGGCTCGAGGATTTATATACAAATTGTCATTTCAGTTTCTCAAGACGAAACACGCGTGCTCTTATGTTAGTGATAGAAGAAATTTATAATAGTAATAATAAGTAAATTTATTTACTTTTTCCATCGAAATATATCTAATTTTAATTAATTCAATCTTATCACTTAGGATTTAAGTTTGAATTCACTGGAAGTAGAAAAATTCAGTGGAATTACAATTCTTTAGAATTTTTGTTAGAATTTATTGGAATTCACACAATAAATTGGAATTCAGAGAAAGAGATGGGAATTTACAGAAATTTTCTTAATTATTTTTAAATTCTTTGGCATTCATCGAATTTGCCGGATTTTATTGAACTTCGTAGGAATTTGTAGAAATTCTCTGGAATTTATAGAATTTTCTGGAATTTATAGAATTCTCTAATCATTGAAATTTGTCTGATTTGTAGAAGTTCATAGGGAATCAATACAAATTCTGAAATTTATTTGGAGTTCTCAAAAATTTATAGGAATTCATTGGATGTGTACATTTCATTTAAATTCGTAGGAATTGATGCGAATCATTCTAAACTCTCTAAAAATTATTGGAATTAATTCGCAAATTTACTGGAATTAATTGGAATTTGTGGAATTTCTTCGAATTTCGTTGGAATTCATTCTGAAATCTTTGGAATTAATTGGTCTTTTAAAAAATTAATTGAAATTCACAGGAAATCATTGGAATTCACTGGAATTCATTGAAATTTATCGAATTCCATTAAGATTCGTTGGAATTAAATCTGGAAATTATTGGAATTCTCAAATAATTCATTGAAATTCGTCGGATTTAGAGGAATTTTATCTTAATTCTCTGGTATTCATGGAATGTTCTTCAAATTCACGGAAAATGAAGGGAATTCACAGAAATTCACTACAATTAGAATTCGTTAGATTTCACTGAAATTTGTAGAAATTCATAGCAGCTCATTCTGAATTCTCTGGAAATTATTAGAATTAATTGAAATTTACTGGAAGTTATTGGAATTTCTTCTAAATTCCTTGGAATTCATGCTGAAATCTTTGGAATTTATTGGTCTTTTAAAAAATTGATTGTAATTCACTGGTAATCATTGATATTCATTCTAAATTTTTTGGAATTTTTTGGAATTCTCATAGAATCAATGGAATTCACTGGCAACCATTGAAATTCGTCGGATTTATAGAGTTCTCATGTGAATTCTCTGGTATTCATGGGATGTTCTTCAAATTCACGAAAATTCAAAGGTATTTCTTGATATTCCTGGAATTTCAATGAAATTTGTATAAATTGATAGGAATTCATTCTGAATTTTCTGATATTAATTGAATTTTTATTAATTTTGCGTAAATTCTCTGGAATTCGACGGATTTAATTGAGATTCGTATGAAATCAAAGGAGTTCATTATGAATTTACTGAAATTTATTAGAATCTTAGAAATTTATTATAATTCATTCGGAATTCTCTGCTATTCGTTGTGATTATCTGGCATTCATTGGAATTCTTAGAAATTTATTGGAATTCGTCTGATTTCAATAAAATCCACAGGAATTCATTCTGTATTCTACGAAATTCATTGGAATTCATTGGAATGTTGTTATATCTATTGGAATTCTTTATATAATTTTGAATTCTCTCAAATTGCATAGAAATTCTAGTATAT
>JAUESI010000035.1:2173444-2201337 GCA_032275145.1 Synergus laeviventris
AAGTTCATTTTAAGCTGTTTATGTTTTTGAAATCCAACGTCTTTACAGACGTTCCTTATTAGTGCCTGATATTCATTAAATATTTTCAAATTCAAGCTTAAAATATACATAATAATATAAAATAACATAACATAATATAAAATGTATTTATGTTTTAAAATATACAAAAGTTTTATAAAGTTAAGTGCACCAAATTTAGAGATAAGATATAATTTCGGTCATGACCCAGCACTGGCAGCCAAGCCTCGGCAGCATCTTTGCCAGTACTGGGCCAAAGTTAAGCCGTTTGTGATTTCGCACTTGGGGCGTTCGGCAGATAATTGATTAGATAATTGAAGTTATACTAAAAAAATACTTGCCTCAAGCAGTGGCTGCAATAAAATGTCAACATTTGAAGGTGAATCATATAATGTCCAACTTTCAAAACTTACCCTATTTCTAAACATGTTCATAAGTCTGAGACATAATCCGAAAACGACTCTCCCTATTCATCTTTACAAATAAAATTTACTCCGTGTGTATCGTACGTGCACTTCATACATAAGGTTTATTATATACCGAAGCACTTGTCAAGCCCGGTATCTATACGTCATGGCGTTCCGGCGGACGTGATGCTGTCCGAAAGGGTTTTCGTGAGTAAAATCCCCATGGGAAATTTTTCGCAAATAAAGGAAAACTGGACAGCGGTTCGATCCCTTTCCCTGGCAATGGCTTAAGTTTACTCCTAATATTAATTTAATAACGTAGAACGTGAACAATTGACAGGCAATAACAGCCGGGCAATCAAGAGACGTCCACCCCAGTAGTTAAGATCCCTCCCTTCTTTTCTAAAGAGCGGAAGGATAAAACGAGTGCGAGCGTGAAATGAAGTCGGAAGTGTGTTTGTTAGAGAGAGAAAGAAAACGGGATAACAGTTCAACCCTTCTGCAAATGTCACTCGGGACCGAGTGCCATACAATACAATACAATGGTAGTTGTTCTTGTTGATTTCATCG
This sequence comes from Synergus laeviventris, assembly GCA_032275145.1. Lineage (NCBI taxonomy): Eukaryota > Metazoa > Arthropoda > Insecta > Hymenoptera > Cynipidae > Synergus > Synergus laeviventris. The sequence continues at coordinate 2,174,440 of JAUESI010000035.1, forward strand.
CACGTCGCTCACCCTCCGAAAATCAAGGAGGGGTCAAACGACATAAGGACCTCGTGAGAGGGTTAGTAATTCTGCATTATTCCGGTCAAACTTGACGTTCAAGCCGGAAAAGGGTAACGATAAACTTACCAAGAGATTCCGATCAAGAAGTTATGTATGAGAATTTGGAATACGGTGATAATTACTGATTTAATAAAATGCTTTTTTATTATTAATAACAAAATTTTTAAAAATAAATAAAAAAATATGTGATTCCATATTCTTTCTCTTGTATTCATTAACTGAGTATTCGTATCCTCGGAATTTCTTAAAGTGATAAAAGTGTGGTGAAGATTTATTTAGATATTTCTAAACTCGTTGACACAAATCATTCGCAGTCGAAAGAGGGTGATGGAGTAAAAAATAACTGTGGCGTCATGTCGTGGGGTCACCCGGTATAAATATTGAAAGTTCCGAATTAAACCGAGATGATAAAGCGCTTCCAAGTACACGAGCTGGATGCTCCTGCAAGTAATTTAAGGTAGATGCAGTTTCAAAACTAGCTATGTTATTATAATAATAGTATTTTTAATAGAGAAAAATTTGTATTTGAGTTCATTATTTTCAGAGTTTCTTATTTTCTGATTGTTTTTGCTTACTTCAGAGAGTTCCGAGGACTTTCTTCTAAATTGGAAGGATATTGGTGTAGTCGACCTATGGAAGGAAGTGGTCCCTACACTCGATCCTTAATTGCGTCTATTTATGCCTTTTTGGTTCCGGTCGGCCCGAAAAGAAGTACGTGACATGTTTATGAAGAGTGTGGAACCCACTAATGCTCGATACTCTGAATCAAGCTATCTCACTCTATCGTGCACCCCGGTTTTAGGAACGTCCGTTGCGCCCCCTCTCAGGACCGTATTGATCTTTGGGGGTGCTTTGATCTACCAAAAGGTCTCCCCCATTCTCCTTGCTTCTCTCACACAATCTCACGAATTCTCACATTTATCCTTCATGTCCTTCACACATTTTCTCAAGGTCCGACACCTTAGTTTATCAAGGAGCTCTTTCTCTCGACGCGACAGAAGTGGCCGCGTAATTAGAAAAATGAGTTAGCCCTCCAGAAGCGTTAGTTAGGAGGGCTTACCTTGTCTTGAGATGAGAAACTTTTCTAGGATTCGTCAGCTCGATAAATCAAACGATCTTTCTCTTTTTTGTTTAGCCAAAATCGAGAAAGAAAGTAGCAGAAGAAATCATAATAGTAAAACTAGTGAGACGCAATTCAATATCTCATTTTTCGAGTCACTTTTAGCAATAGGAAGATTGGAAATAAGTTATTATTTTTGTTTAATGGTTTTGAGCACGAAGATCTTAAAAATCGAAGATAAAGTAGAGACCTAATTGGAATCCGTGAAAGCAAATGTCTCTGACTGAAAAATAGCGATTCAAAGTAATTTAGCCGAGCTAGCTCAGTACCTATAGATCACGGAGCTTCGGTGTGAGAATATTTAGGGCGGTAATTGCCGATATATTTTGTTAGAATTGCGTGAGTCGAGCCTCGGGCCCATCTCTCGTAAATTCCTTTCCGAATGTCCCTGCATTTTAACTTTTGCCAGGCTAACTCCTTCTACCACCTTCACCTTGTCCCATGCTTCTAATTAAATTTACTCCGAGTCTACCTAATGAAAAGCAATAGAAGAGAGAAACACAGTAAACCAAATTTGATACTAATTTTAACGTTGCTTTAAGCTTCAAGCTGACTTTCCTCCGCTTTTGAATAAATGACAAGACCTAATTAAGATTAAAGGATAAATTATTTAAGAGTGATTTCCGATCTATGGGGAATAGGGGTGAAAGCGGAAGTGAATTCATTATAAGATTTTCTCAGAAGGTGGTTCGGTGCTCTCTTCGATCAAACGATGACTCTATCTTCTTGCTATTCCGGTAATTAAACTCGGCAAGATTCGAAGATTTTGCCTGAAGCGGTCCTCTCAGCTTCCCGTTTGTAGTAGCTAAGTGCGTTTGACAAGGGAAGCCTGTGTCTTCCCTTTTCGTGAGCTTTATAGCCTTGAGCAATTTCCCTCGAACAATAGGACGACAATAGCGAGTTGCATGCGAATCACTGTCTCTAATGTGAACCCCAAATGTCTCAGAATCACGATGGAATGTGTGCTAAATATACAATTTCTGGTGAAAAGGTCACTCGGATCTTCTCGATTGTTTATTGAAAAGAACAAAGATAATCATTTAACTTTGAACCTCGAATATTAATTGATAATATACATAGTAAATTTTAAACCCAATTTACCAAGAATGTCTTTGAAACGGGAATTCCGCTTAAAAGCATACACATTTTACGACTGACTTCGAGGTACTTATTTTTAGGTCAAAGATCGAACACATGCAAGTGATTTATGTTGTGTCAATAGTGTTATTTCTTAATTTTTGATTTCATGTATCAACAAATGGTACTCGCAATTCAGAATTGCGTTGAGCTAGCATCTCCATAACGGAACAATATTTTTTTTATGTCAGAATTTCGGACTAATTATGGGCTAATTTTGGGCGGTAATGGAAATTTTTCGGCTTTTTTATTTTTCTCAAAAAATAAGAATTTAGGTGGAGGAGCTGATTTCTCGAGCAACTATCACCGCCAGTATATAGAAACATGAACATTTTAAAATAAAATCATACCTGATTTTCGGGCTATTTTCGGGCTTTTGAAATACCGAAAAACCAAATTTCGAAAAATCAAATCCTATCATTGATAACCTATCCTCAATTTTGAAAAATAATTTTTTAACGAAAAAACTACTTCCGAAATTTGAGCTATTTTCGGGCTCATGATATACACAAAAATCAATTTCCCAAAATCAACCCCTAACCCTGACAACCACCCCTCAATTTACAAAAATACTTTTTTGACAAAAAAAAGTACTTCGGAATTTCGGGCTCGTAAAATACGCAAAGATAAATTTCCCAAAATCAACCTCTATCACTGAAAACAACCCTTCAATTTTGAAAAAATAATTTTTGGACAAAAAGGACTACTTACTCGAGAATTTTGTGCTATTTTCAGGCTCTTGAATTACCCAACAATCAGTTTTCCAAAATCAACCCCTAACTCTGACAACCACCCTCAATTTTTAAAAACACTATTTGCACAAAGAAAATTAATTACTCTTGAATATCCGGCTACTTATGGGCTAATTTTGGGCGGTAAAGCCGATATTTGGGTTTTTGGATTGTTCTCCAGCAGCTAAAAACCTAGACATTTTTTAATCTAATTACCATGATTTCGAGGTATTTTCGGATTCTTGAAATACCTAAAAAAATAAATTCAAAAAAATAACCCCTTTCAGAACCAGCCTTCAGTTAAAAAAATACTTTTTTAAGAAAATAAATGACTTAAGATTTTTGGACTATTTTCGGGCTTTCAAATACAGAAAAGCTAATTTCGAAAAAAACTCATCTCTATCATTGACAAATATCTCTCAATTTTGAAACAATACTTTTTGGACAAAAAGGACTACTCCAGAATTTTGGACTATTTTCGGGCTCGTAAAATACGCAAATATCAATTTGCCAAAATCAACCCCTATCACTGAAAACAACACCTCATATTTGAAAAATAATTTTTTGAGAAAACAAAATATACCAGAATTTTTGACTATTTTCAGGCTATTGAAATACCGAAAAGCCAGTTTCGAAAAAAAACTCATCCTTATCAAAACTACCATATACAAGAGTTTTGGGCTATTTTCGGGCTCTTCAAATACGTAAATATCATTTTTCCAAAATCAATCCCTATCACTGATAACCAAGCCTCAATTTATAAAACACTATTTGGACAAAGCAAATTAATCCTTAATTTCGGGCTAATTACGGTCTTATTCTTGGGATTCTTTATTTTGATCAGAAAAACAAAAATTTAGCTGGCGGTGTTGTTTTTTCTAATTTTATATTTTGATCTTTCAAGAGCCCAAAAACAACCCAAAATTCTGGTATACTTTGTTTTGTCAAAAAATTATTTTTCAAAATAATTGTTATAATTGTTGTTTTTTTCAGTGATAGGGGTTCTTTTTGGTAAATTGATTTTTGCTTATTTGCAGAGCCCGAAAATAGCCCGAAATTCCGAAATAATTTTGTTGACAAAAAAGTATTTTTTTAAATTGAGGGGTGGTTGTCAGAGCTAGGGGTTGATTTTGGGAAATTGATTTTTGTGTATATCAAGAGCCCGAAAATAGCGCGAAAATCAGGTATGATTGGATTTTAATACTTTAGTGTTTTTATATAATGCAGGAGCTAGCTACTCGATCATTCAGCACCTCCACCTAAATTTTTATTTTTTAAGAAAAATAAAGAAGCAGAAAAATCGACATTGCCGCCCAAAATTAGCCCATAATTAGCCTAAAATTCAAGAGTCATTTACTGTGCCCAAATAGTGTTTTTAAAAATTGAGAATTGGTTGTCAGTGATAGATATTAATTTTAGGAAAATGATATTTACGTATTTCAAGAGCCGGGAAATAGTCTAAAAATCCAGTATAGTATACCGAAAATTGTCGAAAATTTTGGTATAGTTTGTTTTGTCAAAAAATTATTTTTTAATTTGAAGGGTTGTTTTTCGGAAATTGATTTTTCCTTATATGCAGAGCCCGAAAACAGCCCGAATTTCCAAAGTACCTACTTTTTTTTCTCAAAAAATTATTTTTCACAACTGAGAGTAGGTTATCAATGATTATCAATCAGATAATCAGATTTTTGTTTTTTGAGAAAAATAAAAGAGTAGAAAAATTTTCATTTCCATCTAAAATTAGCCTGAAATTCTGGCTAAAAGCTCAGTGCAAATGTAACTTGTAACTGGGATTCAAAATATCTATTCAAAATAACTGTGAGCCACGACCCTTCTTTGTGTGAATAACTTTTTTTTTGACAATAAATGTGAAACGCCGAGTCGGATATAGTTGAGTGCAATGGCTGAATGGGTATCGAAATTCACTCTGGCTCGCAATTATCATTTGCAGCCCGGTTTCACTTGATTGAAAAGGTACGCGTCTCGCCATTCCTGTTCCGTAACTAATCAATGGAGCCCCATTAAAATCGGCGGCCGACACTAGGGTGTGTTATCCCGTCAGTTTCTCATCCGAGTGAATTACAACGATCGACCTCCAAAATATCTAACTCGTCCAATCCGTTATTCCATTGGATATTTCTGGTCTTGCCAAAGGCGCAACCACGCCACGTTATCGCTACTATGGTACAGACTCAATTCTCGTGAGTACTTCTCTCTTGTCGGACGTCGCCTTCTGACATCACGAGGCTTTCAAGAAGTGGCATTTTATCTCCACTTGATGCAGATTTGCGACGCGACGGCCAGTCGCTCTTCTGTATATTTATTTTTTCCAAATCTCATTAAAGAACTGATTCATCATCAGCAAGAAACATTAAATAATCCACATTAATGTTCTCAGAAGGAGATTCGCAAAATGTAGAAAATGTGCTAATATAATATTCCCATAAATTCTCATTTTTAAAAACTAAAAACGATTGTATATTATAGGGAGAAATCTAGGTTAATGGCATGATACAAATAGCTTCTAGTAATAAGATCTTTTCATTAAGCTGAAGGTCCACCTGGTGGCAATTCGTTGGCCCTTCCCTCCATATAAAGGTAGAGTTTCAGACCGCACATCGTGGGTCGTGCACGATAGCTGTGTGCAGATATTTGGTTAAATATTAACGACGTCGTTAAAACAACGCATTTGCGGTTCGTTAAACCCGAGGGGTGCGTAACGGTGGCCCGTTAAGGAGTCCAGAGTGCTTGCTGCTCGGACTAAGTACCCACACCCAGATAATAGGGAGATAGATGTGTGAAAATAGGAAGGCGATTCTTTTTCCTTTTTACACAACCTCATTTACTCATTGGCTGGATTATTTTTACTGTATCCGCAAGGGATAGGGAAAGCAACCACTTATAATAATAAGTATCAGGAAAGCTTCTTTTCCTGCATGCGAAAGAGAACTTGGCTCACACTTTGAAAAACGATAGACAGAAGGGAACTTTGTGGGGGTGGAAAGACCAGGAAGACTGGAATGGTCTGGAATGAAGGGGTAGGAAGAGAGAAGGGGATGAAAAGGATCGTGGGACTTCGCGTGCAACATGGTCATCCCTCGTCTTGTCCGAGAATTTATGCTCGTTGTCCCTACAACCATCCTAACTAGTCCACCCACTTACTTACTCACCGGCAGCCCTAAGGACTTGCGAGTGCCTTGGGGAGGCGGACACCCCTAAAATATCACCTCGCGAGCTTTATCGGCTCGACGACGAGAGCGCGCTTCTTTCTCGCTAAAATCAAGCCGATCGCCAATCTCTCCCGCTGGATATGTAAAGCGGGAATTTACATACCGCCCAACAGTTTTATCGCATCGTGGACTACCACATATTCAAAGGGATCTGGGTTTCGATCGACGAATTCTCGTATGTGCGCCTACGGACACTGGGTCAGGAAGTAGCGTCCGATGGATTTATGGTCATCCTGGGGGAGAGAGAGATGCGAATCGGGAAAGTCTCGAGAAGAGAGTTTCAAGACCGATGCTTCGATTAGCCCTGCCTGATTTCTCGAGAATTTGTGGAACCGCTCGCCGAACTTTTGACCTCGCCGATTCGGTTTTTTTTCTGTAATATTCGCTCGCGAGAAAATCACCTTTTTACATACCATATACCATATAATATGTATGTGTATCGGTTTAGAAATTGGCCTGAAGCTTTAGGCGTCTACTCAGACGATTTTTTGTTTTCATCAAAGATTTCTCATCAAACAATTAAGAATATTGTTAATAAAATTATTTTTCATGATTTTCTATTCTAATACACAAATTATTGTAAATAAAACCATTTTTTTCAGTCAGAATCTTGAATATGAGTATTTTCATTTGGTCAAGATTTACTTTGAATTTTTAAAAACTTCAGTACATACGTTAGGAAATTTAAATCTTCATCAACTGACACCTCTACAACGTTATATCATGATTTTTTTTATGACACAATTTCGGGCTAATTATGGGGTAATTTTGAGGGGAACTGCCGATTTTTGGGTTATTGTATTTACCTCCAAAAACTAAATTTTATGTGGAGTTGCTGAGTGCCCTACCCAAAAATCAAATTTGAAAAAAGAATTCCCGGCATTGACAACCAACCCTCAATTTTCAAAAATACTTTTTGGACAAAAAAAAGTATTCCAGAATTTTAGGCTATTTTCGTGCTCTTTGAATACCAAAAAAACATATTCGAAAAAACAACCCTAATCATTGACAACCAAAATTCAAATTTGACAAATACCTTTTGGACAAAAAATAAATATTTTAGGCCATTTTCGAGCACGTGAAATGTCCAAAAGCCAATTTCAAAAAAATAATAACTATCATTGAAAACTATCCGTCAATTTAAAAAAAAAATACTTATTAAAATAAACAAACTATTCCAAAATTCCGAGGAATTTTTGTGCTATTTTCATTTTAAAAATCATTTAAATCTGATAAGATTGTTAAAAATGAAATATGTGTTCTCAATATAACGAAACGAGTAGTTTGTTGTGTTCATTTAAAATGAGTTATACTTTATAAACTACTGATATAGACATTTATAAATAGGGGCTGATTTTGGAAAACTGATTTTTGGGTAATTCAAGAGCCTGAAAATAGCCCTAAATTCTGGAGTAGTCCTTTTTGTCCAAAAAGTATTTTTTTTTAAATTGAGGGTAGGTTATCAATGATAGGGTTTGTTTTTTCCAATTTGGTTTTTCAGTATTTCAAGAGCCAGAAAATATTCCAAAATTTTTAAGTAATTTATTTTCTTCAGAAACTTTTTTTTTTATCTGAAGGCTGGTTATCAAAAAAAGGGGTTATTTTTTTAAATTAATTTTCCGGTATTTCAAGAGCCCAAAATACCCCGAAATCAAGGTAATTAGATTTAAAAATTTCTAGGTTATTAGCTGCTGGATAACAATCCAAAAACCCAAAAATCGGCATTACCGCTCAAAATTAGCCCATAATTCAAGAGTAATTTTCTTGGTCCAAATAGTGTTTTTAAAAATTGAGGGTTGGTTATCATTGATAGGGGTTGATTTTTGGAAAATAATTTTTGCGTATTTTAAGAGCCCGAAAATAGTCGAAAATTCTGGTATAGTTTGCTTTGTCAAAAAATAATTTTTAAAAATTGAGGGTAGGTTGTCAATGATAGGAGTTGTTTTTTCGAATTTGGTTTTTCATTATTTCAAGAGCCCGAAAATATACCGAAAATCAGGTATAATTGGATTTGAAATTTTTAGTGTTTTTATATAACTGGAGGCTGCTCGAGCATGCACCTCCAGCCAAATTTTTGTTTTTTGAGAAAAATAAAAGAGCATAAAAATATTCAATACCGTCTAAAATTAGCCCAAAATTCCGACATAAAAAAAATATTGATATTCCGTTGGACATGCGCTAGCTGGACGCAGCTAAAATATTTAAAATATATATACTTTAAGAAATAATGATAAAACCAGGTCATTGATTCAACACCTCCACAATCGAATTTCGACATTCCGAATATATCATAATTTTGAGCTTTTTCTAGATACCAATACAAATGTTTAGGCTCCTTTATACATTTAAAAAAAAAAACTTTTGCTGTAAAGGTGCTATATAGCTTACATTAATCTAAGAAATCTGTAATGTGAAGGTCGATGTTCGCAAGAGGACAGAGCATCTTGGAATCCGGAATATGTTCGATGGGAAACACGCGTTGGTTCGAAGTTGGTGCTTGGCATTTGGGCCATGCTCGGTATGTGCCAGGAATGTCCACCAGGTGACGTTTTAACGCCCTGTCACCCTGACGAGCTGCCGCGTGCCAGAGTATCCCTTCGGACGACGGACGTCTTTCGACCCTCCGAGTTTCCGGAGTAACGACTTCAAGACTGATCTCAGTGTCTTCTTGAATGTCAAGAAGTAGTCGCTCTCCACTGAAGAATTCACAAAACGATAGGAATCTCAAATCTTCGTTCAAGCTTTCTCTCTCACAAATCGCAATTCGCATTTCGTAATTTGAATTGATAAATGAATGACAGTTAATTCTTTTTAAATGCTTTCCAGTGTATTTTTCAAAAATGTCGAGAAAGTGTACTTTTCACATTAAGATTAGAGAGTTTGGTATTTCTGAACATGGAGGTAGATAACGAACTAGAGAGTGTGGATTATAATAAATAACTGGAGGCATTTTGAGTTCAAAAGTGAAGGATTCTCTATTGTATAAAATAATACCGTTTCTTTCTTTTATTCCTAAATAGATAAACTATATAAAAGTACTTGTTGAACCTTAGCATTTTAATAAGATTTTAATCGTGAGTAACTATCTCGGACTCTAATTGTGATACTTTTATTTCTCGCGTGCTTTTGAGCCGAAGAGATCACCGGAGCCGTCAAGCAGCATTGCGGGAGTGTTGATCGATGGCCACCCGTCAGTTGGCACCACTTTTAATTAAACCGCCCTCAAGATTAGTTCCCCACTTTGGCCCAGGCTCCTTGTAATTGTTTTAAATCTCACCCCATCCCAAAGCAGACGCACCCTCTCGGCAGTTTACCCGAGAAAAAAACCACAAACCGTCAGGGTGACAGATTTCACGGCTCAAGTGACATTTATAAGATGCAAAGGGGTTGTTTCACTTCTTCAAAGTGTTTCCATTCCCCTCTCCTCTTCACTTCAAGAAAAGAAGCTGTTGCTTCCTTCTTTATTGATGCCTTATTTCCATAACATTTCACGTAACTGCAGAAAGTTTCCAGTAAAAGTAGCAAATAATGAGTTTAGCGAGTACAGCAACTGCACAGATGTATCTACACGTTTATACAGTTTGGTCTCAGGTAATGCTACAACGTGCCATCCAACGAGTGGTGCAACATTTACTCAAGATGGATCTCTCACAGTCAAAGAATATTTTACGCAGACGTCTCACTTAACCAGCAAAGTTTGCCACATGAATCCTTTTCCCAGAATAGCATCAAGACTTGGGCCATTTCATCTGGGTGGAAGTTGGGGTATCCATCTATAACAGCCGTCCAAACGTTGTAACAGTGCTACGAGTTATTCAGTACGGAGATGTATGGTAATTGTACATGGCTAAGTTACAGACTCCAAATGGCTTGGGGGCGTTAAAGTACCTTCCGGTGTATCACTGGTTCTCTGTACACCTGTGAATACTACCTGTAAACTCCTATAACGAAAACCTCTCAAGTTAATGTTTCTCGGTTCTATGTTCGCAAGCAGTGAGATTATACATCGACACGTCCGCAGCGTCTGCCGAAACTTGACTGGTCGCCTCTAAAGTTGAGGAAACATTCCAAGACCAACTTGGAATTTTCTTTCAAATTTATATCTCTCTTGTGTCTTTTTACTTTCAATTCAATAATAATTCAACTCAAAGCAATATTTGGCAATTTCCTTTTGTTCTCTAGCTTGAAAATGTTCAATCTTCGTCTTCTAGAATATTGTAGATCAAAGCGACTGAAAATAGCAGTTTCTTTTTTTGATCTGGGGCTCTAAGTGGCGCTTATCGCTAGGTATAGAACGTTGGCCACATGGCCAGAGTTATTTTCGGTCTCTGCTCTCTCGACCTACCTGTCTCGTTCTTCAACTAACGACGCACCACGGACAACAATCGGCTTACTCGAACACATATAGCTCTGCAGCTTCGAATTTCGCTGGAGGATGATGCAGCATGCAGCTATTGCAGCTGCATGTGCATTTGTTGCAACTCGACCGCGCCCCGAAGTCCCAGGGCGGTGCTTGTCCGTTCCAGAGTCTGAAGTCTGAACTAAACCTTCGCCTTCGCGTGCCACACAGTACTTCCACCTGTAAGCAATAACAGTATACTGCTTATTAGTATATCGAGGAAATGGTCTGCGAGATAAAAGTCTATATGATTCAACACTCTATAATAAAGGATTAAATTCGTGGGAGGCAGAGAAGGCGGGATAAATTAGTAGTCTAATCGTCCGTTATTTTAATGGGATGCTAACACTTTTTATTTCATCGCCACTTGCACCATTAACCTGACCTTGTACTGTAATTTTATGATATGTTTAGTAGTAGATATTGCCGTATTTTTTATTGAGTAGGGTAAGTGAAGGAGAGATGGTTTTCACTGTGTTGGTAGTTTTTGACACTAACACAAGAAATCCGAGAGCTCGCTATGTTGATGTGATTACATGCGGTGTTACGTCAGAAGCATTGTGCGCGTCATTAAAAAAAAGCGTTGAAAACTTTCTGTGCGTTTGTTCTCATCGATTTTTGCTCATCCATACATTATTATTTGGAGAACTACTGTCGTACATGGAAGCATCGACTTTTGTTTAGCAAGTTTAGTTTATTATGTAAACCTATACATAATTGGACGTGCAATTTTTTTATTTCTCATATTACTTTTTTGGAAATTGGAGGAGAGATGGATCAGTTTATTTATTATAAGGGCTGGAAAAAACATCGATATCTATCAATAGTTATTGATAGGCTATATATTATAAGTAATTATCGATCGTTTTTGTTATCGATTTTTCCCAATCCTGTAAATTATTGTCTTGACTCGGGAGCAGAATCTCCAAATAAAAAATTAATTTTATTTCAAGCATTTTCTAAAAACAACTTTATTATTAGCGACAGTTGTTACTCATTTTTTAATTTCGTCCATATCTCCTCCAGTGTTCATTCTCTCCTCCAATTTTTTTTTTTTTTAAGTCAACGCACAATTTCAAATTATGATCTTTCAATTAAAGCAACGTGGTTACTATAATATTTTGTTTTTGTGTTTGAACTGCTGTAGGATATAAAATGTAAAAAGTGGTCCATCTCTCCTTCAAAAAAATGGAGGAAAGAATTAAAAATTGAGCGAAATTATTATCTTGAATTTTTACTGCGAATTCAATGATGAAATTAGATTTTGAGAAAAATTAATGCATCGGCTTTGGTCACTCCCGCAGAAAAAATATTTTATGAATTTTTTTCAAGAGATTCATGAAATAAATCAAAGTTCTGTCTTTATTGTAAAACTCATCAACTTTATTATAAAAAGTAATTTCTCCAAAGCGATAAAACCAAAACGAAATTTCTTAAGTTTGCTTAAATAAATCTTCAAAGATTAACTTTAAAATTAAACTGTTTATTCAAATCTAAATTATTAACAGTTTTAAATTTCAAAAAAATTTCGCCAGGAAATTATTTATAACTAAAGATTTATGCAATCGGTGAAGATTTATTTGAGTTATGATGGGACTGAAGTTTCAGACGTATCTTCCGACGTTTTTTTTTCAAATTTTTTCAGTTTTTTAGTTTATAATGCGTCCCAAAAATAAAACCAAAAACAGTTGTTTTTTTTTACTTACTAATGGCAGTTGAGAGTTTAAAATATGAATGTGACATTTTTGATCCGATTCAATACATAAAGATACTAGAAAAAGATATTTCTTTTTTTTTTTAGATTTTTCCAAAATTGATGTTCAAAGGTCAGTTTTAGTCAAAATTTTATCGAATACCTTTTCATTGGACCTTTGGTCTGAGACGGATTGAAAATTTTCCACGTGATTTTAAAGAATTTCAAGGGATGAAGAGACTTTACAGGATTTAAAATTTCAAGGGATGCTAAGAGATTTCGATTGATATTAGGGATTTAAAGGGACTTTTAAAAGAGTTAAAAAGAGTTATTAAAAGGTTTTTTTCAGAGATTTCACACGATTTCATGAGATTTTAATTAATTCCAAAAGTTTTTGAAACATTTTTAACATTTTAAAAGAATATAAAGTAATTTTGAGGGATTTTAAGGGATTTCATTTAATTTCCTCTACATTGAACCAATTCCTTGAAATTTCTTGAAATCACTTAAAAGTCTTGAAATCTCTCTCTCTTAAAAATCCTTAAACTTTCTTGAATTTTTTAGAAGCCACTAAATTTCAGTGACTTTTCACCGATTTCCATTAGATTTTTTACTGATTAAAATTCTGAGAAAAGATTCACTGAGATTCAGTGGAATTTGACTGGAAATCAGTAAAATTTCACTGTTTTTTCAGTGATTCAAGTTTACGGAGTTTTGATTGATTTTAGAGATTTAAAGGGATTTTTAAAAGAGCTGAAAAGAGTTTCAAAAGGTTTTTTCAGAGATTTCACAAGATTTTGAAAGATTTTGAAATATTTTTAACGATTTTAAGTCATTTCCAGAAGATTAAAAAAAATTTAAAGAATATAAAGTAATTTTGAGGGATTTTAAGGTATTTCATTCAATTTCCTCCACATTCGAATTAATCCCTTGAAATTTCTTGAAATCACTTTAAAATCTTGAATTTTTTAGAAGTCACTAAATTTGAGTGACTTTTTACTGATTTCCAATAGATTTTTTACTGACTAAAATTGTGAGAAAAGAGTCACTGAGATTCAGTAGAATTTGACAGGAAATCAGTGATTCCAGTTTACAGAGTTTCGATTGATTTGAGGAATTTAAAGGGATTTTTAAAAGAGTTGAAAAAATGTATCAAAAGGTTTTTTAAAGTGATTTTAATGAACTGCAAGAGATTTTGTGGAGTTTTATTTCATATCCTGCATATTAGAATCACTTCCTTGTAATTTTTTTAAATCTCTGCAAATACTTAAACGCTCTTGAATTCTATTGAAATTCATTGAAGTTTTTTAAAATCCCGTGACATTTTTGATCCGGTTCAATACAGAAAGCTACTAGCAAAAAAGATATTTTTTATGGATTTTCTAAAATTGATGCCCAAATATCAGTTTTAATCAAAATTTTTTCGAATACCTTTGCATTGGACCTCTGGTCTGAGTCGGATTGAAAATTTTCCTCCTTTGCACTTTGGTTTTAACTGTTTTTTTAATTTCAGTTAACAAACCGGTTTCTTAAGAGAGGTTTTTTTTTCACTCTAAAAGAACATCAGTAAATTAAAAAAGGGCTTCTATTTTTTTGACACTACAAACAGTCCAATTAAGTTATGAGTCCTGCCGACATTGAAAAAATTACTTTTTAAAATTCATTAGTTGCATAGTTGTATAATTTTTCCTTTTGTTTTCGTGTTAGTGGTATAATTTCTTAAAAGAAAGTTTGAATTGAAACTGAAATTGATGTACAACGAAAACGTGGTGCGGAGACGTTTAGTCGTTTATTCAGCGTTTTACTTTGTCATTTCCGGTTCGTCGACGAGTCTCTATTATGAATGCGAGCCAATTTAAAATTCATTACCAAGGTGCAGAGCACGAGCCTTCGTCGAAGCACCCCAAGTCTGTCACTTGAGAACGAAGGGTGGGGATAATTGTTCGTCACTAAATCGGCCGGAAGGGAAGATTCTCAACCAATCTCTCCCCTCTTGTCTTGTTTATTTAAATAATGCAGGGGGTCGTCGGAAAACGGATGACTACAAAGCTTCGAAATCCGCGAAGCAAGATTCTAAGCCTGAAGTCCCCTGTAACAAGAGAGAGAAGCCACCTGCCAGTCGAGAAGAACATTAGCTGCCACTTTTCGGGTATCTCGTATTACAGCAGTACGATTCTTTTCTTTTCGCTATTTTGGAAAAGGTTTACAAAGCAAGACGAGACGCTCGATTGGTACTATCTTTGTCTTAGGGGAATCCCTCGACGAGTTCAATATGGAAACTAGCTCTTTGGGATATTTCAGAAGGAAAGATGGGGAGAATGTTTCGCTTTTGCGGAAGGCGATGATAAATGGGAAAAGTTAAAAGTGGTAGACGTTTTCAACTTATTTTCGGCTCTCCTTATTTTGTTTATAATACTTTTTATTTAGAACACTGAAAATCTCACTTTCTCTCGATACTGGGACCATAACTTGTAGTAAAAAAAATGTTATTGATAAAGTTGTAAGACGACAAAGGGGGGAGCTGGTAATAAGGTTCCATGGATTGGACGGACGGATCAATCGCGCCTCGCAGTCTCTTCTTTATAAATGAGAAGGAACAGGGGCTGTTTCGACACGGGACGAGTTTCGAACTAGTTCAGATATTCACCGGTTGATTACCGTACTGGAAAGGGCAGCCCTCTCCAGAATTCCCTGGGGAATGCTAACTCGACAACTGACAAATTAGCCCGGCGCACCGACGACACTTGCAAAATGGGGTGACAAGAAGCCACTTTGGTTTGAATTTGATAGGCGGACTTTGCCATTGAAACAGTCGTCTTGACTCAATTTTTTTCTTCAGAGCTTGCTCCTGTCATCTCGGTCAGCTGAGCCCACTTTCTATTCATCTTCTCTCGGAAATATATGTAATAAAACTGAGATATTGTTGATAAAGAAACAGGGCACATCAAAACCAAACATCGGGTAAAGATAGGGAATCCTAACATTTTTTCTTTTAAAATTGCTTCAAAATCTTGCAATTTTTAAATATTTTAAAATTATTTGAAATATTTTGAAATCCTTTCAGATATCTTGATATCTTTGAGATTTCTTGCAAGTGCATTTTGATAACTGCAATTTTTTGAAAATTCTTTGCAATTTTTCATATCTTTAAAAACCCCTTAGAATATTTACAAATATTTAAAAATAATTGAAAATCCTGAAACTATTTTGAATTTTCTTTGAAATTCCATATAAAAACTCTTTAAGATCACTTGAAATCTCTTGAAATAGCACTGAAAATCCATTTAAATGCAGTAGGAAATCTTTATATTTTGGGAATTTTGAAAAATCTCTTGAAATTTCTTTAAATTCCCTAAAATCACTTAAGGGGTTACACCACCCTGGCGCACTGGAAAATAGGTATAAAAATAAGCATTTTTTTACGCAGTCATCATCGATATAATATAGTAATTATTTTACATATATACAAAGTACTTTTATGTATAATTTGAAACAAAACTAATTTTTAACATTTTTAAATGGCGGAGATATGAGCCAATAAGTAGGACCCTTTTTTTTTGAAAATCTTTGTTGATGGTTTATCTAGTTTCTCTGTCAAGCATTGTCTAAAAAATAAAATTTTTTTCTTTGTTTATTTAGAAAGGTAATAGCTATCGGGTGAAGTAGGGAAATTTGAAAAACATTTTTTTGTAGAAAAATGTCAGGTGTTTGAACAAAAAATCTCTCATTTTAATCGAAATTTCGAGTTTAAAAAATTTATAACTGTAAGAGGAGAAGATCGGAAATGGGTTAGCCTGAGTAAAAAAACTCAAGGATCTTCAAAGGAACTGAACTATTTATTATAAATGGAGAAAAGTACGAGATACAAGTGCTTCATGACACTAGGACTAAAGCTTTCTGGTCAAAAAAGAATGAGAACGCTCGAGTTAACCTAAAGAGTGCGCCACTAGTGTTTTGGCGCGCTTACGTTTAAATTCAAATTAAACAATCAAGTTAAAATATAAAGAATATCGTTACATAACTTATAAGCAAGGCATCAAATAAAAAAAACCCCACGTCAACCGATAGCTGAGTTTGATAAGGAAAAATTGTTTTAAATTTTAACAAAATTGCTTAAGTAGAATTTAAGGTATTGTGTACACCAGTTTGAAAAAAGTAGTTTCGAGGAAAACGCGAAAGAAAAAACAGTACCGCGCTCACTTCTAATTGCTGTAACCTCGGCAATAATTTGAATTTTGAAATGATTCTTCGTTTAAAATATTCTTAAAAGTATAAACAATTTATCTAACTGATAAAAAATATATTTTTTGAAATTTTCAGGGTGGTGTAACCCGTTATATTCTCTTTAAATTCTCTAAAATTACTTGAAATTTTTAGAAAATCCTTCAAAATTTTTAAATGTAATTTAAAATCCTTCGAAATGCTTTAAAAAATATTAAATTACTCTAAAATCGTGAAACTCCCATGTATTATTTTTAAATTCTTAAAAAAATCCTTCAAAACCATTTGTTTCAATATAATTATTACCTCTTTTTTATAATAAGATTTTTGTCTTTAGAAAATGAACTAGTTAAGTAATCAAATATTGCAAATAATGAATCTAGAATAGTTTTTTATTCTTGATGGGGTATTAGCCAGTTTTCCAAATCAGGACCACAGCAGTACTAGAGAAAACTGACTAGGATGCCATCAGGATCCCATAAAAATGTCTGCACGGGTATCTGTTAATGAAATACAGATATTTCTGTAGGTATATCTGGCATATATGATACATCCAACCTCATCATTCTGGAATTCAAGGACTACAACCCTTCTGAAAAGGTATACCTCTTCCCTAACAAACTCTGGACAACCTAAAAGTTTCCTCATCAGAAATCAAGTTGAAAACAAGAGGCGTTAAAAATCTCTGGCCAATCGGGATTTCCCTTGAACGGCAGCTTAAGCCAGAAAGTTTCTCTCTCGAGCCTAAGTGGATTGAAAATAAAAAAAAGGGTGCCTTGGCGGGAGAAATGTCGTCCATTCCAACAGAATCGCTACCGGAGAATCGTTGCGTCAATACTTTTCGTATCGCCGATGGTAACCAGTCTGCGGGTCTATGGGGGGTGGTGGGTAGTGGATATGGGGTTAGGGAAACGGTGGATTGTTATTCGCACCGCGTAGGGTCTCGGTGTCGCTTTCACTAGAGTCGCTTGCTGATAAACGAGCGGTTTTACCCCCTTTCGTACGTTTGCCGTGCCCTCTGAATGTAAACTCACCCTTCTTTCGAAACGCTTTAACCACTCCATGTTAAGCTCGCGAGTCGAGGGCTTAGGTGTAAATCGTTTCTCGACTTAAACGATTGTCGTCGTCGACTAGTCTGGAATTAATCGACGGTGGCAAGAATCGCTTGGCTTTACTATCGATGCGGAGTTAACGCGCTTCTGATTTAATGCATGGTCCTGGTCATTATTTCACTTGGCGTTGCGTCGCGTCGCGTCGGTCAGTTCCCTATTTTTATTTATTTCTATTTATTTTTATGTATTTTTATCACCAAGCTATAGTGTACTTAATGGTGCTTCGGTGCCTAATTAAATTTTCATAATAATTTCCTATCCATTTTGAATTTCCCATAAGAGCCCTTTGTCACCCTACTCATGGTCTTAAGCATCCATACGTTTATATAGCAGTCTCGAATGACACTTAAGAGGCAGTAACCACTACTTTGGCATTTATCAGCGCGTTTCCGGGAGTATAATAATAATATATGGTCTGTAAATCACGATGCGTGTTTTGACCGGGTCATAACCATTTCGAGAGATTGCGATGGGCCATTCAAGGCGAGAGCAATGGCGACAAATCGCACGACAAAGTCAGTGTTGTACCTCGAATACGTGAGCGGCAAAGGTAGAAACGTCACGTACCTCAGTCCTCCAGGGAACAATGTCTCAAACGATCACGGGGGACCACGAAGACACGCACCTGCAACCGTGACTTCTCCCACATGAAAAAGTATTGGCCCTCGCGACCCAAGCTCACGCTGCCAAAAATACAGGGTGGGACAAAATATGTGCCCGAGAGGATCGTACGTGGTACCGGCACGACGATAAGTTTGTCATAGCCAATTTATACAATTGGCATGGCTCCCCGCTATTTGGCACTAGGGACCCACGAATTTATGGCTTAATGTCCCCGCTTCGAAAAATGTCGGCTATCTTCTGACGGAAACCGCTTTTTCGATGTCGTTTCTAACGCTCGCACGTACGGATTAATTTGATTTTCGTACACAGTCCATAAAAATTCTTTCGCTTGTAAATATATTTATTACGGACACAGCTGTGTTGATCATATTGAGATTGATTTTTATTTTTTGCCATTTGGTGGAAGTTTCAGACGTTTCGTCTGACGATTTATTTTACATTTAAACATTCAAACTTTCCAAAATTCGACATTTTTATTTATTTACTTGCAGAAATTTACCTGGCGTCAACCAGGATTTTATGAGATTTTTTATAGAGTGAGAGAAGAGTCAGTGATAGATTCAGTGGAATTTGACTGGGAATCAGTGAAATTTCACTGATTTTTCAGTGATTCAAGTTTACAGAGTTTTGATTGATTTTAGGAATTTAAAGGGACTTTTAAATAAGCTGAAAAGATTTATCAAAAAGTTTTTTCATAGATTTCACAAGATTTCAAACTAGAAGATTAAAAACTCGTTATTAAAGAATATAAAGTAATTTTGAGAGATTTCATTTCATTTCATTACTTGGAATCTTTTAAAATTCCTTAAACTTTCATGAATTTTTTAGAAGTCACTAAATTTCAGTGACTTTTTACTGATTTCCATTAAACTTTTTACCGATTAAAATTCTGAGAAAAGAGACACTGAGATTAATTGGAATTTGATTCGAAATTAGTGAAATTTCACTGATTTTTCAGTGATTCAAGTTTACAGAGTTTTGATTGATTTTAGGGATTTAAAGGGACTTTTAAATAAGCTGAAAAGATTTCGATTTTTGAAGAGATTTCAATGAACTGCAAGAGATTTTGAGGAGTTTTATTTAATTTCCTCCACATTAGAATCAATTTCTTGTAATTTTATGAAATTTCTGGAAAATACTTAAACGCTCTTGAAATCTTTAGAAATTCATTCTTTTCATAACTCTTTCAAGCTCTTTTCAACATTCTTTGAAGTTCATTAAAATCTCTTGAAAATCTCTAAAATCACTTCAAGTCTATGAAATCCCTTGAAATCCCAAAAAGTAATTTGCAATATCTTAAAAACCCAAGCAACACCGGGTAAACTTTTGTTAATAAATAAATAACATTCAAATAGTTTTGCGAACTGTTTTGATATTCTTTTTTATTCGAGTTAATTTATAATAACTCGAAATCCCTTAAAATTCCATGAAAAATGTTTAAATTTCTAAAAATTGCGCAAAATCTTTTAAAACTCATAAACATGTTCTTAAAATACCTTAAAAATCTGTTAAAATCTCTAAATGTCCTAAAAATATCATTAAATTTCTTAAAATTACTAGAAACTCCTTGAAATTCCATTTAAAAAACTTTTGATTCCTTAGAATTTCGCAAAATCTTTTGAGAGTCATAAGAATCTTTTTAAATCGTTTAAAATTCTGTGAGGAACTGCAAAACCACTGAAAGTTCGTTCAAACTCCCTTAAAAATTTGTCAAAATATCTAAAATACGTAAAAATCGCATGAAATTTCCTAAAATTACTAGAAACTCCTTAATTATAATTCTTAAAAATATCTTAAAACTGCATAAAATCTTTGGAAAATCATAAAAATATTTTGTTAATAAAATTCCATGAAAAACTTTTAAATGCGTCAGAATACTAAAAATTCATTAAAATTGCATAGAATAACTGAAAATACTTTATAATATTAATTGAATTGTGAACAATCCGATAAGTAACAAGAACTACTAAATAGATTGGTAAGTTATTCTTACTAATTCACTTTGTTAATAGTTGACTTACTATTTCATTTAGTAAAAGGTGGAGAAATAACTAATTTAGTAGTCAAATTCTTACTAATTCAGATTGAGATTGAGAGAGCAGAGACATTGGAAACTTCAACCCAATATTTTCCCTAGTTTTTTCTCCTGCGAGAAATTGTCATTGAAAATGAGATTAATGTTTTTTGTTTTACTTTTTTAGGGGACTCTTTAATATTTTGTCTTGAATTTTGTTGAAAAGAAATTTTAATCCTGAAAATTCCTTTTTACATTTTCTATATTTAACCCAACTCCCATGCTTTCTAAATTCAGCAAATGGTATTGAGGGTCTATATAGTCTATACATATGCGGAAGCTCAAGTGGAAGAAACGAGGAATGTATCTCGTCTACATGAAACATAATGTGTCGAGCACGATAAACATTTATCCCCTCGTAGAAATCCCTTTGCATGCTTTTGGCACTGTAAGCGATTGGTATTCCAAGCGTAGGCCCTCGCATCCTTGTAACAGCATCGAGGACATGTGTCACCCTCTACGATTGGTCGGAGGTCGGAATAGCTGTTTAAAATTGCATCGCAGGGCTCCGTAAAGGGCACGTGTGTTTTATAATGTCTCACGATAATGCCCTTTAAACTTTTATTAACGTTTATCAGGACACGTGGTCCGAATGGTCATGCAAGTGACATCGTTTCACCTCTACAGACTACAGATCGCTACTTGAAAGTCTCCAAAAAAAGTTCACAAGAGTTTTTTTTATAAGATGGAAAAAAATGTGAGAATTATGAAAATTGGTAATTTATCATGATTCTAATATTATCATTCGTGGTTTTTTAAAATGAATTAACATTTTTATTATTTTTTTGTTTATTTACTTGAAAATTTATTTTAATTATGAAGGAAGTTGTTATCTGAATTATCAATAAATCGACTTTTACTCTTCGCCTTAAATAGGGAAACTTTCGAAGAGACTAGTGTCCATTATAGCATTATTTGCGGCGAGGGTCTATCTTATCTGGTCTCCATAGGGGAAAAAGTTTTAGGAATGATTAACAAAAAAGTCCAGAAAGTTGGTACACGTACTTTTAATGGTATATACTTAGTTAGCTATGTTTATTTTACCAACCTTCATAATGCAATTCAATAATATGAAATAAAATTTAATATCAATAGCTGACAATATGTATTAAATAAATGCGCGAATTCGAAAACAAAACACTTACTTACTTACAAAATATTTGCAATTTTATTTGAAATTCCCTCCTATTTGTAGGCAGCATAATGAACATAGTATAAACATTGCGAAATTTTAAATAACCAACTTCTCTCTAATTAAAAGGCAACGTACCTTCAAAACAAAAATGAGATTGAAAATAATAATTTGAAGTTTAATTACCTAGAAAACTGTTAATGTAATTTACGAAATCTAAGAGTAGTAAAAAATGGTTATACGGAGCGTTGTACCATTATATTTTGCAAAAATATTGGATTCTGCAGCTGGTAAGTTTATAAATTAACTAAATATTTTTTTATGAAAACTAGAAATTTCTATGTTATATAATTTTTAGAACATAATTCACGAAGATTACAAGCAACTGGCATGTGGGATTATATGAAAAACAAACTTGGGCTGGGAAAAAATCGTAAGTAAAAGATTATTTAATTTTTATTTTGTAACCTTACTTTCTTGAATTTATTCAAGTTAATTAAACAAACATATTAAAAATGGTTGTAGATATATCTTTAACCTAAAATTATGGACTAACCATGTTTTATTTGCCACAACAAAAAAATATACTTTAAAGAACTGAAATTTCTTTTTCCTCTTTTTCAGGGGCACATGAAAGACAAGTAGAACCTCGTTATCGAGATGAATCCTATATGCGGGAAAGCGAAGAAGATACTTCTCCCTACGAAGAAATTTGGAAACCTAGTTATCGAGGTCGAACCGATAATAAAAGATTTTGATTGAGAAATTGAAAAATTGCTGTAAATTATAATCCAATAAAAAATATAAAAAATATAAAAACTAAAATCCTCATTTTTCTGATTTTCTTTGAAGATTTTCACTAAAAAATTGTTTTATTTACAATAATTGTTTTATTTAAGCAAAAATCTTGGGAAATTTTTTATAAATAATATTTTTAGCTGTTAATAAGAAATCGTTGATGAAAAGAAAAACATTCATCTGAGTAGATGTCTGAAATTTTAGCCTAATATCTTTCTGTTAAGAAATATTTAACATTAATAAAATATCAAATTAATTTTCAATATCTCTACAATTTCAGCAATTAGTTGCAATTTGAACTTGTTTGATTTTTTAAATACAGTTATAGAACCTCGCTTACCAATAGAGCACATGATTTATGCCAAATATTTATAAAAAATAATTATTTATATGTAATATAAACAATTCATAAAATTGTACAAAATAACGTACAATTTAAATATTTACAATAGCTCGGATAAGCGAGGTTCTAATATAGTAATTATTTGGAATTATAAGAAATTTGAATTTTCTATTGGAACTTTTCAAATTTTGCAGAAATGCTAATTCAAAATGACAGTAGAAACAAAAGAGTTCGCGAATCAGAAAAAAAAGAGATAAGAGAATGACATGACAGTAAACGAGCTAGCAACAGACCAGAAAGACTAACTGACAATCTTGGAAGATTCAGAAAATTTTTGTAATTTCTATCAATTTCCAAATTAATCTAGTGATTCGCAAGATGTGTGCTCTTTTATCGCCTTCAAGGACCAACATGATTCGGCGGCAGTGCTGTTCCGTTACCAAGATGAGGGAATTTTTCGTCCCTGTGTCCCCAAGGAATTTGTCCACTGGTCAGTTCACCCTGCTCGTCGATACGATACCCTAAATAACGCGTCGATCTTACACATTGAATTTATCGAGTCGAGGGTTCACCCAGAATCTGAAAATTTCAGATATTAGGGACCGATTCCTTGATCCAATTATTTATCCTTCTAATGCTGCTTGACAGCCATGACAGATAATTTTTGCAAAACTTTACACAGTTAGAAATATCCATGAATATTATACGATATACCATATTATATACTTGTAATACATTTTGTAAATTGTTTATTCAATTTTCAGCCTCTATAAGGTTCATTGAGCAAAAAAATAAACATGTTGGGATCGTGTCCAAGCTGAAGAAAATTTTTCGTCAATCTGGTACGTTGAGGATAATTGTTTGAAAAGATTTGCATTTTTGAATAAGCTATTTTATAATAAATTATAATTTTTTCAAGTATTCCTTCAAGGCGGAAGATATTTAGAATAATATTAATTTTTTAATTATAGTCTAGATTCTTTAACTTAAATAAACTGTAAGTGTAGTAATTAGAATTTTACACCACTATGTCTATCTACGAGTTACAGAAATAAGATTCAAAGATGCTGAATCCGTCTCAACGCTTGGTCCCAAAGCACTAAAACTGAGGAAAGAAAATCGAATCACCCGAAAAGCAAATACCCAAAAAATCTTCAATAACAACATTCTCGCAGACTATTATCATTCATACCTCAAATATATTCGTCTCGACAAAATACTCGCCGATTATAAACAAGGTCCACGTATGCTAAACAGGAGAGCAGATTCACTGTCTTTCGGTTCAATGCGTGGAATTATGGGCTTAGCACCCTATAATTCAAAGCCACCAATCAGAGAGCCAAATATTCCAATCCAAAGGGATAAAAAGGACGATAAGAAAGAGAAGAAGAAGAAGAAGCCTGTCATCCATGTTGATGAAAAAGCTTCTCAGGATATAGGAAAAAATCTGACTCTCTGGGGACTGGTGAATGACATCCATCGTTTCAAATGGGGAACAAAATTGGCAGAAGATGCTTCAACAGAAAAAGAATCTGAATCTGCGCCAAAATATGTTACCGTACAGAGTTGGGGTGTCAGAGTGCAAAAGCTGCAATCAGAAGTTGAAGGTGCTGTCCTAAGTACAGAAAAACCAGAAGTACTCCAGATTACAGAAGCGGAGAACGAAATCAAAACCGAAGAAATTCCGAATACATCTGAGATTGCTGACGAATCTACAAATTCAGAATCAGCAGTTAAAATCGAGGAGCCAATTTTAAAGACAGAAGAAACTGATTCCAAGAGTGTTGAGAGTAAATCATCAACAAGCGAAGACAAGGAGATCCCGAATGAAAGTCAAGAAACATCAATAAAAATGAAAGCATCAAGCCCTTCAGAAGACGCTTCAGAACATGATTACAATATCCCTAAAGAACTTCCCCTTGATGGAGAAATTGTCGCTTGGAAGGAAGTTGTAGAAAGATCAAAACCCCCAGTTACTGAAACAGCGAAACCAGAACCGATATATCACGATTTGGATACAGTCTTCATTCGCCCCGAACCCCCAGAACCTAAGCTCGATGTTGAAACAGTTAGATCTGTTGACCATGACTCTAAACATGAAGAAAAACATTTGGAAGCATTTGAATACAGAGGAACAGGCATTTCATCTAATGAAATAAAATCAGTTGAATATACATCGAAAAAGAATATCCACACTGATGGTCACCCACACCATACTTCCGTAAGGTCTGGATCTGATTTCCTAAGTTCCGAAAATGATTTGGTCAACAGAGGTATTGTGTTCTCTGATCTTGGAACAACTAATCCAAAAACCAATAGTGAGGATGCTCACGAGGATTCTTTACTCGAGCCTTTGTTTAACAAAACGACTTTAGGTAAATTGGACGTTTCAGCAGAAGATCCATCAGAAAACCTATCAGAAGATCTATCAGAAGATAAATCAAATAAAACTTCGATTGCGATGTCGAAGCCTCTTCTGCCAACTAAGGCTCTAACTCTCACGAGAATCTATTCTGATGACATGTCTTATTATAATGCTGAAGTAGCTAAGGAACTGGATGAAATTTATGGACGTGAGATGGAAATTGCTCTATCCTCTCCAAATGGAATCGGAGAAAATATCATGGATGCTCCCCTGCCAACTGAAATCATGGTTTCAGTGAGACCATATTCAAATAACAAAGAAAATGGAGTCGACTGGATTCCACTTCTTTGCACGAACAGCACGGATGACAATCCAGGTTCTTATAACAAGCACAACTTCTTTGGAGATGGATCTTCTGATGGTTCCTCTGGATCCAGGGGTCGAAAAACAACCGAGTTTATCGTTCAGAACGAGGAACATGAAACGAGGGATCCAAATAATTTCATAGGTTCTCAACATGATGATGCAGATGAGGTAGCCCAAGCAGTCGAAGAATATGTCCTCGAAGGAGATTACATTAGAGTACCTGGTGATCCGTATCCTTATAGCAGAGAGCATTTTAATAAATGGCGAGTTCCACGTCCAACTTCTCCTCCAATGAATCCTGTAATGGAAAATCCTCGTAAAACTACAGAAAATGAATATGATTCTGTCGTTAGTGATGAGAAGTTTAGGAATTATGATAGACATGCTTCTTACGAAGCTGCTGAGTCGAACGAAAGAGAAATAACTGATCAAGAAATGGAAGCAGAAAAAGAGAGAACATTTTTTAACTGGGGTACGAAAGTTCCTAATGAAAGGGAAGAAGATTATGGAGAAGAGATGGAAAGGGATGTAAGAATGCACAGAAATCTTGAAATTCCAAAGGAAAAGAAAATAGCAATGAATTCAGAAATGTATGAAGAGAGAGAAGATTTTGAAAATTTGGATGATCTAGGACATAGAAGTTTGGAACTGGCTGAAAGTATAAATACAGAAATGAAGAAAACTACAGAACTGATACCAAATTCGGATGCAGAAATGAATGAAAATACATCGACTGTGGATACAGAATTGACGGATTCAGAAATACAGAACGCAACTTATGGACAGCAGAAGCAAACTCTGGTTAGCACCTGGTCTAAAAGCCTTTATTTTAAAGGATTTTGAAAAATCAATTTATAATAAAAGTATCAAAAACTAAGACTTTCATTCGTATTAGTGTAGACAACCCAGGTCGATAGAGAAGGATGAGCTTGAAGGATTGGACTTATCCAAGGAGGAGGGTGTCTTTGATAATAAACAGCCATTTTCGGAAAAACTTTTCGTTGTATCGAGTCTCGATGAACACTTGATACCAGCTTGTCTAAGAATCAATATTCCAGAAAAGAAAATTAGTCACAAAACTGATGAACTTCAATACTGATTCAGAAGACATTTTAGTCTTCAAATTCATATCTTATATTCTTGGTGAGTATTTATTCCGGGTTAAAAAAATTATTACCTAATCGATGTTTTATCAGTTAATTAAAATTTTTCACATGTCGCAAAAATTGTTTTTACAAAACTTTATTCATTTTTGGTGTTCACTAGTCGACCAAAACATGATCCTAGCAATTAAAAGCACCCGGAATAAATAACTCACGAGTATCTTGTTTAGTTTTCGTAATATTTGTTCAGGGATCATGGCATGATCGACTAGGAACTTTATTTAAATTATAATAAATTTATAATAGTATTTTATTGTATTTTTCAGATGAAAAAAACAACAATATTGAAAGAGAAACAGATGAACATCCTTGGTCAATTCCAGATAA
>JAUESI010000035.1:2201437-2214872 GCA_032275145.1 Synergus laeviventris
TTTACCTGACTACTTTCTTCAAACTTCATGCTTGTTGCATAAAAAGTGAAGTACGCAGTGATGGTTACTCTCGGACTTAAGAGTTGACATTTCAATAATTCGGTAAACAATTTGATAAAGATTTTGGTGAATTATAATTATAATTATAATTGTATCGGGCATGAAGTGCAAAATATTTATTTTCTTTTATAAGTTCGACTCGCGGGAATTGTTGATTCCTCGATTTATAGGAGCGCTTGTACTGATATTTCCGTTGTATTGAGTAAGTAATTTCTACAAAACATACAAAACAAAAACTCTCATTGATATTATAATTTATATCATTATCTAAATTTATTTGCTAATCTTGCTTTACCTAATTATACGTCCTCATTCAATCATTTATTTTCCAGAATAAAAAAAATGTTGCTGCAAGATTTACGACTTGAAGTCATTTAATTGACAAAGACATATACTATTGTATAAATTCTTCAATACTTTTATATCACTCGATCAATTACACATTAGACAAAGCCTGAAGTTCTAAAAAGTTATTGAGCAGAACACTAGTGAAAAGATTGATCTGAAAACTGAACAGGCGTTTGATCTCTTTGATTTAAATACCTACGGCTCCGTGGATCGAATCTGTTATCGTTTTCCCCGATATTTTTTCTCAGTGGCTGTCTAGGTCGGTCACGAACACGGCACCGAGGGCTATTATTTGATCACCGCCACGATTTCCGAATCGTCGACCGTCTAATCATTCAAATCGCGGCTGGATAGCTGAGTACTACATATGGGGATTAGGGGTATGCCTTCTAATCGCCATATACGCACTCGGTTGTTCACTGGGATTCGGGCTTGAGTCGAAGCTAATATCCGTAATAAATGCCGGAACCTTCACTTTGATTACCTAGTGCGATGACCGGAAAGACACCGCGGCGATGAGGCTTCCGATCCCAGGCTACAGCTGTTGAGATTCAGGTAATCGTTTCCTCAAGACGAAATTTCACCTTTATTCACGCAATCATATGTTCGGAAGTGTTCATTAGCATGAAGGTAGAAATAATTATTTAAAGTGGCACTGACTGTTGAGTCATTACATCTATTAGTTGGACCAACTGATGTTGGTCCAGCATCAGTTATTTCGAAAAGTTCAGTTCCACAATCTTACAAAGTGAGATAGTTCAAATGTTGAAATTGAAAAGCCGATGATTTGAAAGGTTCCCTTCAAGAAGAGTAATCAATAGTTGTTCTCCGTGAAGCAATGCACAGTAGAGATATAATTCCTCTGAGTGATTGCAGGATGGTTTTTGTGGGAGCGATATGTCATTGGAATTGATCAAGTTTCAGATGCAGTGGAAGTGACAAGAGATATCGTCCAGTCTAGTCGGTACAGTGGATTGGCAATGGTGGTAGCCAGTCGCGTTTATTTACGACTAGAACCGCTGACTGCTCCGGGTTCGCTTCTCCTTGACCCTCTCTTCTTCTTCTTCTCGGGGTTAGAAACGATATTATCTCTCGGCATAGCGTGGATCATTCCCTTCGAGACCACTGCCCGCTGCACTATAAAAGATCACCCTATGGTTGTATATTACTCACGCCACCGTGTTTTCACTTGGCGCGGCGATCGGTGCCGATATCATAACTCCTTGTCGTACCGCCGCTCATGCAGCAAATCGCGGTCTATGCCCCTCCGTGGCGTGGTAGCGATAGTCATTCCAATATAATGCTGATCAACTCAAACCGTGACAAGAAAGAATAGAAGCCAGTCCTCTGCTTTGGAAAAATGGAACTTCATGTCAATCACATGGAGAAAAATGGATATTCAAACTTTTGGCCTATCCATAAGTCCAAAACTTCAATTACAAATTTATTCATCCTAAACATCTACATTTTCAGCCTAATTAGCTCGTTACTCAAACTTAGTATCTAGATATTTAGATTGAATAACTTACAAGGAAGGTGCCAGAGGTGTCCCTCGCCGATTTTTATAATACTGCAATATTTTGTAGTACATTAAAATATATGTTAAGTCGCGAAAATTGATATACATTTATTTGCCTTTTCTTTGAAATAGCACTTTTTTCATAAATTCTATCATTGGATATTTAACCGAAGTGCTGTCGAAACCTAAGGGGCTTATTATTCTTGATATTCTTGATATTCTTGATATTACAAAATATTTCAACATATTTCGACACATTTCCAAATAATTCCTAAATATTCAAAAAATTTCGACACCACATTCTCCAATTCCCTTTCGAATTCTAAGAGTTGCATGTAATCTTAGAATATAATGTTTCTCACCACATCTTTTAAATTCTTCGAAAGTTTTGGGAAATTCTGTCCTTTCGACCCTTGGTCTCATGGCAGTAAATTCAGATAGTTTAAAAATCTCAAGACGAACATCTAATCGTGCTACGTCAAGTTGTTCTCTATACGCGCCTAATCTTGGTCAAATTTAATCTACTTGTACTTTATTTCCTTTTATATAATAAAACATTAAAAAGTATCCAAATATATTCAATCAAAAGTAGATACATCAAATTAAGTTGGGGTGTATCAGTGCGTCAAGATCTGCACGAAAAAACAATATAAGATACGTGTTTATTTATCGAGGGTGAGATTTTCTCGTAAAAATTCTATAATATTATGTTTATTATAAAATTGTTGTATTCGAAAGAATTTTGAAAAATAATGTTGACCACATCGAATAAACGTCGAAAACGTTCTAGGGGTAAAACGAAAAAACATTTCTAATGGGAAAATCCACACTAAAAATTGTTTTTTTTTTAATTTTTAGCAATAAATCCAGATATCTTAATAAAACCAACGCCAAAACTGTAAGAATAAAAAATACTACAACCTTTTTCACTTTTTTCAAAAAGGTAGCAACTCTAATTCTTTTAAGGGAAAATTGAATTTTTTAACATCTAATTTTGGCAGCAAAACAATCATAGAATGTTATATATTTATTAAAAAATGTTTGTATTCCAAAGTATATTAAAAAATAATGTTGACGTATTTTGAGGTTCATAATAGCACAATTTGGTTAAGGGTAGTTAACCCCCTTCGTTGGCATTGACGCATAAGGGCATCAATCTTTTTTTTTTCCTATTTAAGTTACTCAAATTTGGAATTCAAGCCTTACTCGCGGGTTTTTGGGGTCGCTGAATCCGAATCTGAAATTAAGATTCGAAAATTCAAAATGGCGGATCCAATATGGCGGACGAAAATACAAAAACCGGCTTGATTTGGATAAATCTTGGTACTTATACGTTATTTAACTCGCTAGTTACGAATATGAACTTTTTGTAACCCTCTGAATTAGTTGTTTTTTTTTTAAATTTTCAAATATTTTTTATGATTACACTGCCTAGCAAATAAAAATTTTTCCGAATGTTTTTTTCATGCTAAACACTAATATGGGTTCAAAAACTTCCCATCATGTCACGTTTTTGAGAAAATAGCCGTTTTTAGGGGTTGCAATCCCTATTTTTCAAAAATGTGACATGATGTGAAGTTTTTGAACCCAGATTCATGTTCAGCATAAAAAATCCATTCGGAAACACTAGGTGCCATCTTATTCGCATGAAACAAATTTTTATTTGCTAGGCAGTGTAATTATAAAAAATATTTGAAAATTTGAAAAGAATACAAACGAAAGAAAATAAATAACACTAATTAGCGACCTAAATAACATATAAGTACCAAGATTTATAAAAATCAAACCTTTTTTTGTATTTTCGTCCGTCATATTGGATCCACCATTATGAATTTTAGAATTTTGACTTCAGATTCGGATTCAGCGACCCCAAAAACCTCAGAGTACAAATTTTCTGGATAAAAAATTTTCCTGACATTTTGGGCACTTTTTGTGGAATTCTCTCTGCCAATAAATATTTATATAAAAAAATGGCATATGTATAAATATTCAAATATAGTCTTTATAAGATGTGATGAGATATAACATTATACTGAAGACACTCAACACTTACTGTTATTTTTTTCTATTGTTATCTAATAAAAGAAAGAAAAAACAACAAAAATAATAATTTTCTTTTTACTTTCTTAATATAAACGTCGTATTTTAGTCGCATGTACATTCAAAGTTAGTGTATTTTACATTAAGGGAAAACTACCCCTATCAAAATTGTGGTATCATCAACCTCGAAATACGTCAAGATTATTCTTTAATATTCTTTCGAATACAAAATTTTTCAAATAAATATATAATATTCTGTTATTGTTGCAGCCAAACATTGATATTAAAAATCTCAATTTTTCCTTTAAAAAATAGGGGATGCCACTCTTTTGAAAAGCAGAGGTACAGTTTGATAGTATTTTTTATTCACAAACTTTTGGCGTTGGTTTTATTAAAAAAAAAATTTTTTCTAAGTAAAATTCAGGGGTAGATTTTACCCTTTAAAAGAGTTTTTTCGACGATAAAAAACATGTGTTTCTTATTTTTTAATTTAATTTTTATTTTTCGTCGTTCATTTTACAAAAAATTATTTGATCATAAAAACCGAAACTTTTTAATAAATATATAATATTCTACAATTTGTATGCTCTTTTGTAAAAAAAGTAGTACACTTCACCTATATATTTGAAAATATCTGAGATATTTAGGCTGACTATCTGTGACAATATCCATTTTTCTCCTTGAAGAAACAGGAACAGAGAGATATTTAAAATTATAGAGAGAAAACTAATGAAAGAATCTTGAAGAACTTTTGAGGAAATCTTATTTCAGAACCTAAATCATAAGTAATTGCCGAAAACAAGTAGAGGGACGTTTCAAGTGTAATTTACGATGTGTAACAAGGCGTTAAGGAGTCGCTAGCAAGTCATCGCGAGGTCGTTCGTCGCAGAGAGTCGTAGTGACATTACAAAAAAAAGGAGAAGAAAAGTAAGAATCACGGGGAGCTTTCCGGCCGGATATCTTTCAATTACCCGTTAATATGATAGGCGGGCGTTGTTGCAAGTCAGCGCTACGTCGTTGCCCGCAGCACACGACCTCTGTGATTAATCGACGTCAACCACAGACCTCGCTTGCGACCTCCTCGCAACCACCAACAGCCTCCTCGCCCCCGCAAATTACCGAATCCATTGACACGCATAGATCGATTCGTAAATCACGAGTATCCAAGCTGAGAGTGACACTCGTGTCCAAGTATTGCATATATTTGCCCAACAGTCTACAGTCGTATTTTTTAGAAGCAAGGAATTCCAAATTCGAGTAGATTATTGAAAATAATATTTATTTATCTGAATTATTTTCTAAAAGCATCGAATGCTGTTTTTCAAATTCTCTCTACATTGTTAGATCAGTTTTCCGCATTTTTAATGCTCGTAAATAATCGAGGGTGCAAGGGGGTTAATAATAGCTCCCGTTTTCGGTTGTTCTAACGTTTAAGTTGGCTGCGCCTTGGGACGCGGCGCTCGTCATATGAAAACATTCCGGACGTCGATTTACTTTCGAGAATTCACGCATAAACGTTGACGTATTTAAGGGAAGCTGTAAACCATCTATTTTGGTTGACCAGCTAACGTACGTGGCACAACGAAAAGTTCCTTCTCGACCTTATCGTACTTTGTAACCAATCATTTTCAAGTGATCTTTTATTAAAACTTCTCTAAGAATTACTACATTTGAAGTTTAATTGACATCACTTTGATTAAGTAAATTAGTAGCCGTACATTTGACTAGTAAATTAGTCATTTCTCAACTTTTATAGTAAGTCACGTATTACCAAAGTGAAATAGTAAGAGTAACTTATACTAATTGAATTCTTCACAATGAATTGTTCTTAGATCATCAATAATGTTAAAATTTTGGTATAAATAACAATGTTATCTTTGTCATTAGGTATTTAGAAGATTTCCAAGGATTTCAAGGTATTGTAAAGAATTTTCAATTATTCTCTGCGATTTTAATGGATTTGGTCGAATTTAGAAGTTTTTCATGGAAATTTGTTAAGGGGTATTAGAATATATTTATGATTTTCAAAAGATTTTGTGGATTTTTAAGATATTTTTAAGAAGTATGATTAATTAACAATTTTTCGTGGAATTTTAAGGAGTTTCTAGGAATTTAAAGGAATTTTCAGGGGTTGAAGAGGATTGAAAAACTTATCAGGGAATTAAAAAAATTTCATGAGACTTTTAAGACTTTTAGAGAATTTTGCCAATTGATTGAAAATGTTCTCATGGAATTTTAAGGGGTCTCTAGTAATTTTTAGAAGTTTCATAAAATTTTTAAGGAATTTTAAGCGATTTAAAAAGATTTTGCAACATTTTAAGCGATTTATAAAGACTCCTATGATTTTAAAAAGATTTTGCGAAATTTTAAGAGATTTAAAAATATTCTTTTTATTCAAAAGATTTTTGCAAAATTTTAAGAGATACTAGATTTCTATTGATTTTAAGAAATTTCATAATATTTACAAAAATTGATATGACTTTTAAAATGTTTTGCGCAATTTTAAGAGATCTAAAAAATTCGTCATGGAATTTTAAGGGGTCTCTAGTAATTTCTAGAAGTTTCATAAGATTTTTAGGAATTATTTTAGATATTTCGACAAACTTTTAAGGAGTTTAAGGAAGTTTAAGGGATTTTAAAGGATTTTAAAGTTCTTCGCGGAATTTTAAGCGATTTAAAAAGATTTTGCCAAATTTTAAGAGATGTACAAAAAAAATTTGTTTAATTTTTCCATCGAATTTTAATGGGTTTCTGTAGGAATTTAAAAACATTTCGTGAGATTTACAAACGATTCTTATGACTTAAAAGGTTTTGCAAAATTTTAAGAGATATAAACATTTGGAATTTTAATGGATATCTAGTCATTCAATCAATTTAAAGAAATTTAATGAGATTTCAGGGGATTTTAAGTAATTTAAAAGTATTTAACGATATTTTATGGAATATTTCATGTAATTTAATTTAAGAGAACTTAAACCGCAGGAGATTTAAAGTGTTTCTAGGGAATTTAAAGGAAGTTGAAGAGATTTTACAGGATTTCAGATATCAAGATTTTCGAAAGGATTATAACAATCTCTGATATTTTAATAAAAATTTAAGTACTGAAAATGTTAAGAATTCTATATTTTTACTAATGGAATTAGTTCTTTTTTACTAATTTATAGTAAACGATTTTGTGCCATCTGAATTGGTATAAGAAACTACTATTAATTATTAAAATTTACCTAATTCAGATTGAGAGAGTAAATACATATAGCTATAGTAAATATTTATTATTTTTCAAAAATCTAGATAAAATCCAAGGTACCTGCAATAATCATTTGAAATAAATACATCTTGTATTTCGCGTAAAGAATAAGATTTATTCAGTCAATAAAATTGCCTTCCTAGAATAAAGACATTTCAGTGTAGAGGCAAAGTTGGTCGAGTAAGACATTTCCTGACCTTTTCTACTTCCATATGTGTCAGACGGTGATACCAATCGCCGATCAGTAGTAACAGTCAATGCAGAGTTTTGTGATCGTTCTAGACGTGGATTTATGCCACAATTTCTGCCCTTAACTTCACATTTTCAATTCGTAACATACATTTTACCTTTCATTATTATTTAGTAAAACAGAAATGTCTGGGAAAGTTCACACCAATCCTCTACATGATTTTATGCTTGTATCTCATTAAGCTATTTGTCTGTTAGATTTTCCCTTAAAAAAAATGTCCAGGCATGCTTCAGATAATTGTGAAATGTTTATATATTTTGTTTAATATAAAAAATATATTAACAGTAATATAATAATAGTAATAGTTTTATGAAAGAATTTACCATATACTAAGTCACTTGTTATAAAATGTAATTAATTTCAAAAAGACCTACATTTCTCATGGCGTCTCAAATAATTGTTTTTCTGGTAGTTTCGCATGATCGACGTAGATAAATTCTCGCCTGACACCATGACAACCGTTTAAAGGGACCATGTTCGTTAAGCTATGTAATTACCGCGTGGGAGAAACACCAGGCGTCGAACCATATGTAAGCACGAGGACAAGCTGATTACGAATTGTCCACGTGTATATTTCCTGGAAAACAATTTCATTTCTCAAATCATTTTTTCTTGCTATTACTCGTACAATATAATAAATATCATATTATCTGTACATGTCTCAAATACAAGATTCCTAAGCTCTTTTAATTATTCTACTGAACTAGATTTTGCTGGGCTTAGTCTAAAAATAAAATAGTCACTCTCGTTATACCTACTCATGCAGAGTTGCCTCCCATAAAATTTTTTATTTAAATATCTTTTCCTGTGTTTTGCGGTTGTTCGTATATGAGTGAGTACGAAAGCTATAGAAATTTAACGGTGCTTGAAATCGCACGAGTGCAATTGGGCCACTCCACATACAGGAAAAACTCATGAAAATTTGCACGCTTCGCAGAGACATTTTTCTCGCTCAATAGTAACATGGTGAAAATTTCATTTCTGTCATTTCAACAATTAAAAGCGTTCCTCATCTTCCAGTGATAATTTAAAAATGATGAAATAAATAAGTTTTAGATTTTGCTATTGAAATTGCTTTTTGATGCCAGAAGCTTTGGTACAAAATCCGAAACAGGGTGTTTCCTGGTAGTGATAAATTTCGACGATAATGCTCGACAATGCCAACACGTAATTCTCGATAACGCGAATAAAAGAAGAGCCCGTAATTTACGATCCTCGAACCGCTCTCACTCTGGATTCGATGTCCCAGAACGGCTGCCCTTTTCCCATGATCTTCAGTTCGCCGAATTAGGGAGGTACCGAAACATCCTCTAAATTTCGTACAATCGACGTCCAAAGCATAGCATTTCTCGTCCACGCCTGTGCTCCGTCTTTAAATGGGCGTGTAATTTATCCTTCACTTAGTGCTTGCGACTTTTTCTTGCACACTCATAGGCCTTTGTTATACCAAATTGAACTGACCCACGAAAATCGAAACATGAGATACTGACATTTGAAACAATATTCTATTTTTAGAGGGCTGTTTAGAATCTCTGAATCCTAAATTAGCATAAAGTATTCTCACATAAGTATATTTCCCGTGCAGACATTTTTCTGAGCTCTGGCCGGGAAACAGCACAACGAAATTTTAATATTTTTTTATGCCAGAATTTCGGGCTAATTATGGGCTAATTTTGGACCGTGATGAAAATTTTTCGGTTCTTTTATTTTTCTCAAAAACCAAATATTTGGCTACAAGTTCTGAATGCTCGTGCAGCCTCCAGTATATAAAAACCTTTTGAAATACCGAAAAACCAAATTCGAAAAACAACCCTTATCATTGATAACCTACCCTCAATTTTGGAAAATAATTTTTTGACAAAAAAACTTCTTCCGAATGTCGGGCTCTTGAAATACCAAAAAAAATAAATTCGAAAAAACACCTATCATTGATAACGTATCGTCAATTTTTATAAATAATTTTTGGATAAAATAAACAACTTCAGAATTTCAGGCTATTTTACGGCTCTTTAAATATCGAAAAAACAAATTAGAAAGAAAGACCCTATCATTCATAACCAACCCAAAAAAAATTATAATTTATATAAATTTATATAATATTATATATTTATATAATAAAATATAATTTATAATATAAAAATAATTTTCTCAAAATCAATTCCTATCATTGCCAAACTTCTACATTTTTTGTGTTTTCAGAATATTTGTGTCCCTAAACTTGTCAACAATCGATTTTTAACTATTTTAAGGAATTTTACGAAACTATATGGGATTATACGACCAAATTAAATTTCATAAGACTTTTGGTAATTTTAATGGATAAAACAATATATTTTTAAATATTAAATAATTTTATTGAGTTATAGAAGTAAAATAACTTTTTCATCGTTATATGTGCCAAATGACTCTTAAGCAAATCTAAAACATTAATTAACCATTAAAATGTAGAATTACTGTATGCATATGGATAATTATAGATTACTCTGTTTATTATTAAATTGGAATTGAAACTATTATAGTACCAAAATATTATATAAACATTTGAAGATAAAAACTTTCCTAATTTTCAAATTTGTGGATATTAATTACTCAATAATAAATTCTTATAAAGATTTAATTTTAATGAGAAGACATTTTTTCCAAATCATACATAGTATCAATTTAAAATTATTATTGAAATAATAACAATAATAATAATGAAGAAGTAACTCCCGACGAATAAAATGTATTAAGATCATATGGGCGATTATTATTACAAATATTTAACTGTAACTGTCGATTTACTTAATTTTTGAAAAGTTAAATTTAATATTATATCGTCAAATAGAATAAAATGATAAAATTTTTATAATTTCTTGAGTAAAAATTACTTTTCTGTCGAACAAAGCTAATTCACTAACAAAAGTAATAACCATTATACTATTAACGTTTGTACATATAGTTATGTAACGATTCCTTTGTTTTAAAATTTTATTTATTGATATTTCAAGAGCCCAAAAATAGCCAAAAATTCTGGTACAATATTTTTTGTCAAAAAATTATTTTTAAAAATTGAGGGGTGGTTAGCAGTTGATTTTTGGAAATTTATTTTTGTGTATATCAATAGCCATAAAATAGCCCGAAAATCAGGTATGATTGGATTAAAAAATTTTTATGTAATTAAATACGTTTTTTTTTTGAGAAAAACAAAAGAGGCGAACAATTTTCATTACAAAATTAGCCCATAATTAGCCCGAAATTCTAGCATAAAAAAATATTGATATTTCATTGTGGAGGTATACTAGCAGAACGCAGCTCTGGGAAACTAAATTTCAGATGGACATAATAATGTTAATTATCATTTAACGCATTGCAGAATGTAACAAAAACTACCTTATATTCCTTTCTAAATATCAAACGAAACTCAACACGCTGTCGCCATAATTATATTCTCCTTAGTCGAATCGAATCACAATAACGTGAGCTACAGAGAAATATTAATTCCTCTGTGACGACAATTTGATAACATTATTCCGCATTGCTGTTTCGATCATTAACAACAGAAAATTTCATTAAATCTCCTATTTTCATGAATGAGAGTTTTCCAAAGCAAACATCAATAACATATCACAATTGTCCTAGTTGGTGAGTTTTCTAAGTAAACAGCTGCAAATTAATATTTACCAATGAGAAAAGGATCAAAGACTCTTGTTCCGATTAATCTTATCGTGAATGTTTCATCTCTTATTTCAACGAAATCGATTATTTCGTTTACAGAATACTTCATAAAACTGATATTAGTGACAAAATTGTCCTGATAAAAAACAGGAATTTTAAAGTCAATTTATTGTTAAAATGCATTTTAGCCAGTATATATGTAGATAAACGTTAGTTTTTTAATGTAATGCCTGGAATCCTGGAATTTGGTTACATGCGCCAAGACGTGGACTTATACATGTCCTTAAATACATAACTAAGACACAAAGCCAAACACAAGTTTACCTAATGTGTAATGGCATAATTTGCCAAGGGAATTAATTACATCAATGCTACTTTCCCTGTACATCAGAGTGGAATAAGCTGATCGTGTCTCCCAGGAATCCTTCCACACAACATAATTACTTGTTGGAAATATTAAGCCTAGAGAAGAATACCTATTTAACATTCATAATCGACTGAATATAATTCTTTTTCAGTGGGAATTTATTTCGAAAAACTTATTTATTGAGCCCATAATAATCTAGTTATCCATAGATATTAAATCTCACCTCTGAATAAATATATAAATATGTTGTGAGATGTTTAGTATCTTACATTTGTATTTGTATTTGAAAATATATTTGTTTCGAGTCTTCGAGAATGTCTCCAACTCTTTGGCACGAACAGGGCGTCGTCGAATTGAAAATAACCGCCAGCTAGGACCAGCTGTTGGCACGAGTTCGACTGTTGACACAACTTTGACAGATACGTTGACAAAGTCTTGAGTCTCGGTGCAGTTTGCACTTTTTATGATTTCGAAACCATTAAAAGTCGATAAATTCCGACGTGGTTACGAACATCTAGCCAGAGATAGGGTTATTTTCAGACCCCGAAGACGACTCTAATGTTCGCTTGTAAAAACATGGGGAATCATCGAGACTGCCCCAATGGTTTTTCTCCTGTTTGTCAACCCGCGGTCGCGGGGGCAAACAAACATTAGTTCCCTGCCAAGCTCATCTTGGTGACAAGGCATTTAATACTGGACAGATTCAGGGATGCATCTTTTATAATTTACAAAATGTATACTTAATGTATTTGAATTTCGCAAGAGAATTCAAATATAGTGAGTTGTAAGACTCCCCGTGCAGGAATTGACCCATTTAGTTCCGTTTAACATAGGATTCTGACGAGAAGCCCTGGTTGCGATTTCTATTTTCAATAAAAATATTTTTATACAATTAGGCATTTACAAGACAACGATATAATAGTAATGTCTCATGAATACCCAATTCCCAAAATTTTCCAATTATTTATGAAATTATAAAAGATGGTTATATTTATGCATTGGAAAAGTAACTAATATGCATATTATTGACAAAAGCAGACATATTTCTAGGAACTTTAAACAAGTTTTTCATGAAAATGATTATTAAACTACATTTTCTAATTATATATTTTCATAATTTGTATTAACTAGAGATTTAAAGAGATTGCAAAAGATTACAAGTGTTTTTCAGTGATCTCAATGTATTTCAAAAGATTTTGAACGATTCAAGGGGTTTCAACAAATTTTTGTAGATTTAAGGGTAAATATATTTTTAAAAATCCAAAACCATTTTTTTTTATGAAAGTACTTTAAAATCTTAGATATATTTTTATTTTTAAATTTCTTAACATTACTTGAAATCTCTTGAAATCCTTTCACATTCTTTAGTAACTCTGAAACTTCCTGAAAATTCGTTTTTATAGTCTTTTAAAAATCTTTTGAAATTTTAAAATTTAAATTGATTTGAATTTCTTTTAAAAGCCTTTAAAATTTTGTAATATCCTTTAAAATCTCTTGAAATAATTTAATAAAATTTTCCAATTACTTCAAAATCTTCAAACTTATTCGAATTCTTTTTAAATTCTTCTTAAATTCCTTTAAAAGCACTTGGAATCTATTAAAACCGCGTTAAATTAATTTCAATCACATACAATCACTGGAAATCGATTTAAAAATTCTTTAAAATTCTCTAATATCATTTAAAATCCCTTAAGAAGCCTGACAAAATGTTTAATTTAATTTAAAATCTTGAAATTCCCCTGAATTCTTTTGAAATTCTTTAAATCACTTGAAATCTTTTGAAAATCCTTTAAAATCCTGCAATATTATTTAAAAACCCCTGAAATACTTATTCCTTAAAATCTTTAAAATAATCTAGATGTCCTTAAAGTCTTGTCAAATCTCTTCAAATTCCTTAAGGAGTCTTAACATTTTTTAAATCTTGTGAAAGCTCTTAAAAATCCTTAA
>JAUESI010000035.1:2214972-2226677 GCA_032275145.1 Synergus laeviventris
TCTTGTCAAATCTCTTCAAATTCCTTAAGGAGTCTTAACATTTTTTAAATCTTGTGAAAGCTCTTAAAAATCCTTAAATACTTGAGTTTATTTAACATCCTTTAAAATTCTTTAATATGATTTAAAATTCCTTGTATTACTAAAAAATTTTTTTTTAATTATTTGAAAATCTTGAAACTCATCCAAATTCTTTTCACATTCTTTTGAAATTCTTTAAAAATCGCTTTAAATTCCTTAAATTCTTTAAAATCACTTGAAATCTTTTGAAAATCCTTTAAAATTCATTAATGTCATTTAATATTCATTGAAATACAAAAAGAAAAATCTAAACCACTCTAAAATCTTGAAACTCCTTTGAATTATTTTGAAGCTAAAAAGTTCCTTTAAACTATTTGATTCGATGTAATTGTCATCCCTTTTTCATATAATAGGATTTTTTTTCAGGGCCACATTAGAACTAGGTAAGCCTTTCCAGGACCCCATTAGGACCCCATCAGAATTTCTGCACGTGTTAAGTTAAGTTCAAGTTACAAAAAATCTCTTGAAATCCTTTTAACTGTCTTGACATTTTTTAAATCTTGTGAAAGCACTTGAAAATTCCTTAAAATCACTTGAAATCTATTGAAATCGCTCTAACTTCTTTAAAATCACTTAAAATCTATTCAAATCCTTTTAAATTCCCTATAATCACTTATAATCTATTGAAATTCCCTTGAATTCTTTCAAATCACCTGAAACCTATTTAAATGGCTTTTTTTCTTGAAATCCTTTAGAAAATCTTGATATTTTTGAAATCTTGTAAAACTTAAACTTAAATTACTTGAAATCCCCTTAAATTCCTTAAAATTACTTGAAATAATTTAGGTAAACTTCATGTTTTAAATCATATAAAATTTCTTAAAATCTCCTGAAATTCCCTGAAGTTTCTTTAAAAATCACTCAAAATCTATTCAAATATTAAAATCCTTGAACTCTCTTAAGATTCCTAAAATCCTTTTAAATTCCCTAGAATAAATTCAGAGAAAATTTTTTGAAAATCCTTTAAACTCTTGAAAACCACTTGAAATCTTTTGAAATCGCTTTAAATTCACTACAATTAGTTGGCAGCTCTGATCTCGATTTCAAAGTATACTCAGCGATTAGAAATCCAACCAATGGGTGAAAAGTGATTGTGGCTTCTGATTTCGAGATTGCGAGAATATATTTTCGATTTCTGAAAATGAACTAGTTAAGTAATCAAATATTACAAATAATTAATCCAAGAATAGTATTTGAGTCTTGATGGGGTATTTATCATAATGAAAGCGTGATGCGCCTTGTGGGTTGCATGCCAGTTTTCCAGATCAGGACCACACTAGAACTACGAAAAACTGGTCAGGGCCCCACCAGAAGACCATCGAAATTTCTGCACGGCTTAAACGGTAGTTTATAATCCTAAATAACAGAATTTAATTTTGGTGCAGCCCTGGTACCTACATATTGCTAGTATCACCACCGCACGCGTCGTTTGCCGATATTATTTATAGCAGGAGACGAATTCTTTTTCGGGGCCAGGA
The DNA here is from genome assembly GCA_032275145.1 of Synergus laeviventris. Classification (NCBI taxonomy): domain Eukaryota; kingdom Metazoa; phylum Arthropoda; class Insecta; order Hymenoptera; family Cynipidae; genus Synergus; species Synergus laeviventris. The sequence goes on from JAUESI010000035.1 coordinate 2,216,529, forward strand.
ACGCGATAGCAAACCTTGTCTGGCGCCACTGGAACTTAAGTGCGACCACGTGTCTCTAACCTAAATATGCTTATGCACACTCTTGACATACTTGCACGCGTAGCTTCTCAAATAATACTAAATTACTCTTAAGTTACTATCGTAGATCCTGTCAACTAAACATAACTTTCATGTCGCAGACTATTACTAAAATTGTAAAGGATGAGCTTCTCAAATTCATTTACCACTCTCTTATTATCTCATGACTCAAGCTAAAATCACAAATTCTATGTTTCAGGAATGGAACGACAAAAGAAACAATCATTCTTGGAAACTCCGCGAACCATAACTAGGAAAATTGAAAGCTACATTGCCAAGTGAGTATACTCTAGAATTTTATAATGACGAAATATTTGGATACATTTCTGGAAGTAAAATTGAGTAAAAGTCGTAATTCTGGCGTCACAGAAATGAAGTTTGAAGTTGAGTGGAAGTGCGAGTGTTTGAGTGATTCGTTGGAAAAGGGTTTCAGAGAAGTAGCCATGTCCATTGACGATCCCTGTTGCCTAAAGGCATTTCTTGATTACCGGTCGAGAAGGGCCGCAGGATTTTAATTAGCGTGGTTTGCTCTTCGCAAACACGGGCCAATCTGCCCGCACGAGCTAGCCGCTCTGTAACTTCGATCAGAAAATTAAAAAAAAAATTCGATCATGATGTTTACTACGCCCTGTTTAGTCCAATCGGATTTATGCAAAAGCACCGCCAAAAAGCATAATGCGAAATAGAAATAGAAATAGTTTTAAAATACCAACCATACAGTTTCATTCGGAATTAATCGGATCAAAAGTTCGGATTGACGCGGATTGAAAGCTTCCCTCGGATTAGATTTCAATCCGAAACTTTTTCCAGGGATGATAATACGCAGTTATTACTATTTCTGAAGACCACATTTCAGCGATTGCATAAATAAATCCTTTGACACGGAAACCTCGTTACAAGACGATTTCCTAGTTGGAAACAAAAAAAGCTGTCCTTCGTGGGTATTCCTGGTCGACCATGTCACTCATTGCTCGTGTCACCCACGTGACAAATGAGACGTTGTCGTACGTTTGTTCAAATTACTCACAGCATTCCATTTACCCTCTCGCCACTTTGAAATATTACTCTAGTAGTTCCTGAACTAGATGGCTTGTCGAGAAAACGGTCAAAAAAATCTGCGACACTTTTTAAATACAAGATGCAAAATTAACGAATTATAAACGTCTATAATTTTTTTTAAGCAATTGCCAATCAAGAAAGAGCATAACGACATTTTTACTTGTAAATTCAAAAGAACTCAGCCAAAATATTTATTTTATTGCAATCTATCTTAATTTTAATGACCCAAATTCTGAATTCTGCTTTAGACAGGAATTAAGTGTAAGCGAGTCAAATTTCATCCCCAAAAAAGCTCGTTTAAAAATAAATAAATAATATTAAGAATATTCTTTTTTAAGTAATAGTTTAAAAGTGGAAAATGTAGCTCCTTTTTGAATTGGACGATGTTGCGATTGCAGCTTTTAGGACATTTAATTTTATGAAAGCAGATGAGGAAGATAGCAAAGTTATTTTTGATGAATATGAATATTTATTTATAAGTGTAACCAAAAATTGGAATTCAAGTAGACATATTTCCTGGCAAACAAAGTAGAAATAAAAAACCAGCGGTTATAAATAATATTACTTAGTTTGCCGACAGGAAGACTTGAGTCTGGAGACTTGTCATCATGATAGTTAAGTGTCGTGTTCTTTCCTTTTTTCTCGATGACAAGTAATCGGGAATCAATTACTGACACATATACCAAGCGTTAAGAAACTCGCTAGATCAGGTCCCGATGAAGGGAGAGCTTCTTATTCATTAATCACTCGCTTTTTAGCTCGAAATTCCCTTGCGCCTAGTTTACAAAACGAGGGTCGTCAAAATCGCCCCGTCACCTACTACAAGAGGGCTGCTTTTTGTACAAACGTCAGGACAGAGGCGGTTTTGTAAGGTAGATCAATCCCTTTCCACACAATTCGACGCTTCATAATTACCGCAGTACTCTCTCAATCTGAATTAAGTAAATTTTACTAATTAATAGCAGTTTCTTACGAATTCAAATGGTGCGATATCATTTACTATAAATTAGTAAAAAGTTACTAATGCTATTAGTAACAGGGATAAACTAAATGAATTAGTAACATTATCCAATGAAATATCTTACAAATTTTTAGATTTCTTAAAATTTCGTAAAATCTTAAGTCATACTTAAAATACCCTAAGGAACTTTAAAATCACCAAAAGTTTGTTAAAATCTCTTGAAAATTTGTCAAAATCTTTAAATGTCCTAAAAATATCATAAAATTTCTTTAAATTACGAGAACACCATTAAAATTCCATGAAAAAATGTTTAGATTTCTTAAAATTTTGCCAAATATTTTACGCCATAAGAATCTTTGTAAATATCATGGAATGTTTTAAAATTTTACTCGAAAACCCTTAAAATGTTTATTCCCTTTAAAATTTCGCAAAATCTGTAAGAAGTCATAAGAATTTTTTTAATCTCATGAAATGTTTTAAAAAGTCATAACAATCTTTGTAAATAGTTTTAAATTTCATGAAATGACTAGATATCTATTAAAATTCCTTGATAAATGTTTGAATCTCTTAAAATTTCGCAAAACCTTTTAAGTCATAAGAATCGTTTGTAAATCTCATAAAATGTTTTTAAATTCCTATGGAAATCCATTTAAAATCCATGAAAAAATGTTTACATTTTTTTTTGTATATCTCTTAAAATTTCACAAAGTCTTTTAGAAGAGATAAGAGTCTTTATACATCGCATAAAATTTCATGAGGTACTTTAAAATCATCCAAACTTCGTTAAGATGTCTTTAAAATTTGTCAAAATTTCTGAATTAGTAACACTATTCAACGAAATATCTTAAAAATTTTTAGATCCCTTCAAATTTCGCAAAATCTTTTAGAAGTCATAAAAATCTTGGCAAATCTTATGAAATTTCTTAAAATTACGAGAAATCCATTAAAATTTCATGAAAAAATATTTATATTTCTTAAAATTTCGTAAAATATTTTACGCCATAAGAATCTTTGTAAATCTCATGGACTGTTTTAAGAGAACATTTTTTTATTTCGCAAATTCTTTTAAAAATTAAAACTCATAAAAGTTTTCTTAAATCGCTTAAAATTCCGTAATGAAATTTCAAATCACCAAAATTTCGTTAAAATCTCTTGAAAATTTGTCAAAATCTCTAAATGTCCTAAAAATATTATTAAATTTCTTTAAATTACGAGAAATCCATTTAAATTCCAAGAAATAATGTTTAGATTTCTTAAAATTTTGCAAAATATTTTAAAGAATTTGTGTAAATCTCATTAAATGTTTTAAAATTACTCGAAAACACTTAAAATTCCATGAAAAAATGTTTAAATGTCTTAAAATTTCGCAAAATCTTAAGTTGCTTAAAATTCCATAAGGAACCTTACACAATCACCAAAAGTTCGTCAAAATCTCTAAATGTCCTAAAAATATCATTAAATTTCTCAAAATTACTATAGAAACTCCTTAAAATTCCATTAAAACAAATATTTGATTCCTTAAAATTTCTCAAAATCATTTGAAAGTCATGAGAATCTTTTTAATCGTTTAAAATTCCTTGAGGGACTTCAAAACCGTCGAAAGTTCGTTCAAAGTCCCTTAAAAATTTGTCAAAATCTCTAAAATTCCTAAAAATCGCATGAAATTTGTTTAAATTCCCTTTAAAACCCCTGAAAATGTCTTTAAACTCCCAAAAACTCCTTAAAATTCCACGAAAAATTGTTAATTAATTATAATCCTTAAAAATATCTTAAAACTTCATATAATCTTTTGAAAATCATGAAAATACTTTATAATACTAATTGTATTGTGAACAATACTTATACTAATTCACTTTGATAAAAGGTGACTTTCTATTTCATTTAGTAAAAGGTGGAGAAATGACTAATTTAGTAGTGAAATGTAAGGTTACTAATTTACTTATTCAAATTCTTACTAATTCAGATTGACAGAGTACTGTGTAGATTTTTCTTTGTTTTCATCCAACCCCCATTATGTCGGTATTCACCTATTACAGAATCAAAGGCAATGACCAGTTTTTCTTTCCCAAAACAAATAGACAAACAAAGTTTTGCAAAACTCGGAAACCCCGAAAAAAATGTATCTTTCACATTCTTTCAATAAGCATCCTTTTTTACTATATACCTCATAGTATTTTGCAATCGTCAGATTCTGAATACCGAGAATAAAACTGAATATATGGCCGACTTGGAATAAATGATACAGTTAGAATCTAGAGTTCAAAGCCAAAGTGATTATTTTCATTTCGAAACCGGAAGAGCTACTGTGACCTGACGTCGTTTTTCATAAATCCGTGAAATCCATCGCGACGCGTCAGATTCGAGTTGACAGGGTTACAAGGACTGAAACAACAAAGACGCATTAGCGACGATCGGTCAGGATCAAAGAAACGGGTAAACGTGAGATGAAAAGTCAAAAGAAAGAAATAAAGAGAAAAGGGACAAAAATAGGAAAGCCACCCAAGTTGGTCTCCGAGATTCACGCGTACGCTAATGCGTGTCGAGCATCCCTCCGGACATCACTTTCTATAATTAGCTTACATTGTATTACTCCCTCGAACATTATTACTCTCGTAAACTGCTCGTAAATATATTTTTTGCGTTGAAACTACTGACAGAGATTGTGTCATTGCACTTTCGCCACTTTATTATTTTACAATTGAAAATATCATTGAAAAATTATGGAACTTTCTTAAATTTAAATTCAATTGACTGAAATGAGTTAGTTCTTTGTTCGGGAAAGGAGAGTCCTATTTCAATTTCTATTACCTAAGACATACTTCTTGTGACTCGACTCGCAAGATTGTTCGATGACATAACGGTTATCAGTGGTCACTCTGCACAACGGAACTTTATATGTTGTTCGATAACCCAACCAGATTTGCCACACTTATTCGAGATTAATTACCCTCTCACACTCAGGCTTTAAAAAATCGATGGAATATGAAATAGATACCGATCGGAATTCTCTGCATAGTATCAACCGATTTTTAAATCAGATTACTGGGACAAAAAATATGTGTCTATTGCGATAAAACAAGTCATGAAAGCATAAATTTCAAAATGCATAATGACAAATTTCAAATGACAAATCTGATAGTTATAATTAAATAAATGTAACAGAAAAATATTGTTAGATTTTGTTAACAAGATTAATGAAATATTAATGGAAGATTAATTATAGAGACGTATTTTTTTTATTTATGGTATGTTATACCGTGAAGAAGAAACTTGAATCCGACTGGAACTGGTGACAGAAAAATTAAATAGTGAATCGCAAAACCTGCGAAGATCGATTGCCAACAAACTGGATTAGCACTGGATATTATGCACGCGCACTCGTGCATATCGATCTGACAAAAAACTTCTTTTATTAAGTGTACTTTAACGATTGTTCAGTCTCTCCAACATATTGATTTAAAAAAATTGTTTTATCCTAATTTAAAGGAATTTCTTTTTAAAAATTCGAATATTATTATTCTATCATTATTATTCATAAATTCTATATCTAATATTTGTCTTATGATATCGAATATATCTGTCTTAAAATTTCGCGAAATTAATTTTAATGATATTCCGAGTTATTAGGGTTCAAATTCTCCGTTAGTCCTTTCCTTCCTCAAAGGAAATTCTTCCGGCCTTCGCCCTTTGAGGAGTACAAAAAAGATTAGAAGTTGTCTCTGACTTTTATTCGACTCAGTGCTCGGGGACAATGTAAATATACTTTGCTGAAGAAAGAAAATTCCTGAACCCCTGCAACGATGCTTACGTTATTGCCAAAAAAATTCCACTTTTTCAAGATCCTTAATTCCATTCTGGGAAAACTTTATTATAAATTATTGAGATTGCAAATACTTCTCTAAGTTTTTATTCGAACATTCATAGTTATACAGTTTTGGTTGCTTCTACAAAATTTTGGTTGTTTGAACAACATTATTTTTTAGCCAAAAAAAATTTTGTTAGAGACTAACAAAAAGACTTAACAAAATTATTTTGTCGAGCCAGAAATTTCGTAAAATCCATTGAATCTCTTGAAAGTCTTTAAAATTACTTAATATAATAAAAAATATCCTACAACCCCTTTTACTTAAAATCCAATGAAATGCCGTAAAATCCCTTGAAATCCCTTACGTCATTAAAATAACTAAATATCCCGTTAAATATTGTAAAATATCTCACAACTATACATACAATTCCTTGAAATTCATTAAAATCTCTTTAAAGTCTTTAGAATAACTTAATATCCTATAAAATATCATAAAATCCCTTAAAACTACTCAAAATTTAACAGAATATGGCTAAATCCCTTAAAATTACTTTAAAACTATTGAAATGTCATAAAATCCTAAAAATTCCTATCAATCCAATGAAATCCCGTAGAATTTCTTCAAATCCTTGAAGTCTTTTTTTAGGCCAAAAAAAAGTTTTGTTAGACCAACAAAAAGATTTTTTAAAAAATTGGATTGGCTCAACAAACCAGTTTTGTTGCACAAATAACTACAAAATTATTTTCTTGAGCTAAAAAATCGGAATAAATTTGTAGATTCATTCCGATCTAATAAAATTCCGATCTCATTAAATTTATTAAGATTTCTGAAAGTCCACTATAATTTCGTAAAACCCATTGAACCTCTCCAAAAAGTCCTTAAAATTACTTAATATAATAAAAAATATCCTAAAACCCCTTTTACTTAAAATCCTATGAAATTTCATAAAAACCTTAAAATTCTTGACAATCCAATGAAATCACGTAAAATCACATGAAATCCCTTACGTCATTAAAATAACTAAATATCCCGTTAAATATTGTAAAATATCTCAAAACTACTTAAAACTCCTTGAATTCCGTAAAATCTCTTCAAAGTCCATAGAATGACTTAACTCCCATAAAAAATCGTAAAATTCCTTCAAATTATTTTAAAACCAATGAAATGTTATGAAATCCCTTAAAATTACTTTTTGTTAGGCCAATGAAAAATTTTTGTTACACTAACAAAAAGAAAAAACAAAAAAATGTTGTTGAGCTAAAAAAAATGTTATGGTCAAGCCAAACTATTTATAGAATTTTTGAAACGTGTGTAAATGGGGTAATAATTGGAATTTTGCTGAAGTTCCTTCTTCCTTGGCCTTCCGAGCCTTGGAATAACAGCAGCAAGATAATTCTCTAAAGTAATCAGGTTTGATAGCGCCATAAAAAGGAAACAAGTCCACCTTCTCTAATTTCGTTCGTTAAAAAAAGGAGTCTTCTTTAGCACGATCCAGAAAGTCGGCGGTAAATCACCTTCGAGCCAAGATGGTCTCCTGACTGGGGATTCTATTTTTCCGTGAGCGAATTCCACACGAGGAAAAAAGGAGGCGAGGAAAGGCGAAGAAAGGCGAGGAGGCCGCGTTAGCCATTAGCACCTTCCGGACAAATCACTCGATTTTCTCGGACGATTTTCCCGCGGCACGTCCAACAAATAAGGAAACACGATGTATCACCCGGGGGAGACGACAGAAGACGGGAACGAAAACGGGAAACAGGAAAAAGGTGGTTTACTGCCTGCCGGTAATGACGAAACAGATGGCATGGCCTTCTACTGGATGATGGCGAGGTGAAGTCGGGGAAAGAGGAGACTCGACCTCGTCCCTCAGGAAGGGGGGAAAATGGTAAAAGGAGAAATCCTTGATGAAGTGTGGCCATTATCAGTACAGGACAAAATCTACTTCACCCTGCCAAGCGACTTTATTACCCGCGAGCAACTACGTTTCCTTAAATCGTCCTACGGGATGGGACGTTACATTAGAATTGACTTGGAGACTGACCACATTGCACCTAACAGTACTTCTGATTCCACCGAGGAAATCAAATCAAGATCGACAATCTGTTACACAGATTGGCTGATAAAGTCATTTCACTTAATGACGAAAATAGTATGTACAAAAATCTCGATATCCAGCCACGAGATTAATTTTCTCCAGTGTTGCTTTAATGGAAATGCTGGAGAGATTAGTCAACTTCGCTGCTGGGTTTTATTTCATTGGTTTAATAAATTCTTGGTAAATCGATTTGCATTGGCTTTCGAGATTTCAATTTAACTTGTTCTATAAAAACATTACAAGTTTCAAGTAGTTTATCTTTGTAATGACCATCACAGGAAGATTCTGAAGAAAGTTTGTACAGAATTTTTCAGAACCTTGGCTGATGTTATAAATGATCATAAATTGTTCACAAATGTTATTGCTTTTGTATTGCTTTGTGCATTATCAGTAAATCAGTGTAAATTTCTTACTTGTCTGCACAATCAAGGAATCTACCTTTTATTTCAACGTGCCTTATCAGAAAGTAAGATAAAGAACTTTGCATCGGCATAAATGAGAAGTGGTCATGAGTGGAAAAAGAACAATGCGCATTTTATTTACGACTTCCAAATCGATAAATGTAGCTCTTCACGAGATTAATGCTTTCCTCCTTTCGACTAATGACAAACGTTTGCGAATATCCGACCCTGGTGGAAAGCCTGAAGTCGATAAGAATTTTTTTTTTCGGCAGAACCAGATCCGCGACACGTTCTAAATTACGGATTCGATTCCGCACCACTCACACGGAAATCCCTTGCACGTTCTGAATAGTCATCGATGCATCGTTAGTCGCAGCTGCGTTGCATGTTGATGTATTTACGTGCCCGCGGCTCTATGATCGTTGCAAGATCGCTTCTCCCTAACGAAGCATTCATACTTATCCTGTGTCAACTTGTCCTGCTTGACAGAGGCATTTATAGATATTATATGTGTAAGGAAGTATCTAATAGACCTTCAGAGATTCATCTACATTTTTTACAAGCTGCTATAATTCATAAGGGGCTTTAAAAATTCGATAGGAAATAATTTAGAACGTTTCACAGTCGAGGCCTCTGTAATTAAACTGATAAATACTTAAAACATAAGAAACCTTATCTTCTCCAGTCCCATACAAGCTTTTTATCCTTGGAATCCGAAGATCTATATTTAAATCCACTTGGAGGATTAACACTTGTAGAAGACTGAAGATACAAATTATCCAGTAAATAACGTATCGAAAGTTGATGGTGATACAAAGGATAGGTTGAGAATGCCGAGATGAATCCAGAGTAGGGGATCTTCGGAAGCTGTGAGGCTGTCAATAAGGTAGATTCCAGGCTGCTTCTTCGGGAGTGAAAAGTAAAGGTGATTTAAAAGAGGTGTGCCGCCTAGTCGGCGAGACGTCTCTCGCCTCAAACTATGGAACAGATACCCTGATATCCCATAAGGATAAGCCATAGCACAGCCATAGACTCTATATTCTATAATATATCTGTATTCTATAACCTCTGTCTAACCTCGGAAGCCTCGAGCTGCCCCGACAGCGTGACTTGCAGACTCGATTTCTGGTCCAGTCCCGTATACCCACTTCACCGGCTTTTCTTCAAATGCCCTCTCGGACAAACTGTTCCCGCTAGTCATTAGGTCCTATCACATCCCTCTGATAGTTACGAGAACGCTTTTGAAATGGATCGATGTTTCGTAAGTCGACGAACTCTTGTCTCTTAAAACCTCACGCCTCGTGTCACATTTATGCAAAAAAATTAGCTGCATTCAGCCAGTACCTCCGCAACGGAATATTATAGGGGTAATTTGGGGGTAATGAACATTTTTCGGCTCTTTTATTTTTCTTAAAAAACAAGTTACTACTATTTTTTAAATCCTATCATACCTGATTTTCGGGCTCTTTAATACTGAAAAACCAAATTCGAAAAAAAAAATCCTATCATTCATAACCTATCCTCAATTATGAAAAATAATTTTTTGACAAAAAAAACTACTTCGAAATTTGGGGCTATTTTCGGGCTCGTAAAAAAAGCAAAAATTAATTTTCAAAAATCAATCGCAATCACTTAAAACAACCCCTCAATTTTCAAAAACAATTTTTTGTCAAAATAAACTATATACCAGCATTTTTGAATATTTTCGGATTCTTAAAATACGCAAAAATCATTTTCCCAAAATCAACCCCT
>JAUESI010000035.1:2258758-2275738 GCA_032275145.1 Synergus laeviventris
GGGGCAATTACAAAACTTGCAACTATAGCCAATTTGAGATCACTGACTGTAGTTAAATAAAACCGATAAAAGGATTATTCAAATTAGTGAGATACAAGAAAAATTATGATAACAGAACGAATAAAATTAAGAAAATTAATAAAAGTAGCAAAGAAATAGTAACGGAATTAACAGATAAAAATAATCAAAAGTAAGAAAATTTACAAAATAAATAACATAAGGTTTAAATTATTATCAAGCACATTTTAAGAGAAAAGGGATCATTAGAAACAAATAAGGATAATTATGGTCATTCTATAGTTCGACACTTCCGGATTATAACGAGAAAATTACAGGCGACACATAATCATAGAAATAGGTCAAAATATATCAAAGTGAGATTATTTTAAGTACTTTTACTATTTCCCGTGCAGAAATTTGGATGGGAGGTTGGTGGGGCCTTGGCCAGTTCGCCGAAGTTTTAGTATGTTCCTGACCTCAAAACTGACAAGGACCCTATAAGGCGCATCACGCTTTCACTAGTAAATACCCCAAGTAGGGAAAACTGGTCAATATCCCATCAAATTTATAAAACAATTCTTGGATTAATTATTTGTAATGTTTGATTACTTAAATACTTAATTTAAAAAAAAATCCGAATTTAAAAAGGAAATATAGTTTTAAACCGAAAATAGATTCTCGCCATCGAGAAATCTGAAGATTTCTATTCGCTGCCTGAAATTGAAAATCGAGATCAGAGCTGCCAATTGATTTTAAGGAATTTAAAGCGATTTTAAAAGATTTCAAGTGATTTTAATGTGTTTTTCAAGATTTTTAAAATACTGTAGGGGAATTTTAATATTTTAAAGTAATATAAAATTTTTATTTAATATTTCAAAGGATTTTCAATAATAGGAATGAATTTTAAAGGATTTTCAAAAGATTTATTAGTCATATTAAGAAATTTGTGGGGATTTCAAGAGAATTCAAGTGATTCTATAGGGAATTAAAAAGATTTCAATAGATTTCAAGTGATTTTAAAAAATTTTAGAAGAATTCAGATGAGTTTCAAGAAACTGAAAAAATTCTTTCAGTATTTTAAAAGATGTTAAACGATAATCAAGAATTCTAATGGATTTTACAAGAACTCCAGAAAATTTTGAAGACATCTTAAAGAGATTTCAAGTGATTTTAGTTTATTATTATTTCAAACCATCCTCAAAAAAACGTCTAGTTAAATTAACTACAATTATAGTTAAATATGCCCTTCCTATTTTTTCTGGTTAAAGTAACCAGAATTCTGCTTGATTTAATCAGCATTTTAGTTGTTTTAACTGCAAATTTTGATTAAAATAACCAGAATTCTGGTTATTTCAACCAGAAAAAATAGTGAGGGCATATTTAACCATAATTCCAGTTAATTTAACTAGACGTTTTTTTTGCTTGCATAAAAAATATTTTGTACATTCTTTAAAATCTGTAAAATCTCTTGAAAATTTTTGAGATTTATTGTGAATTTATTAATTTATTCATTGTAAATTTCTTTTTAATTTCTTTTAAGTCTTCTGAAAAATCTTTTAAAATCTGTTGGGATCGTCGAAATTTAAGGAACTTTTATTGATACGAGAAAATTCAAAGGATTTAAAATAAGTTCCAAAAAATGTAAGGATTTTGTATGAAACTTCAAAGATATCAAGATATTTGAAAGGAATTTTAGAGATTTCAAATGATTGGTATTAATGAGATAATTAATATTAATAATTAATAATTGATCGTTGCCCGGTATATGCCTAATTATATTAAAATATTTAAATTGAAAATAAAAATCCCGACCAGGGCCTCGTTAGAACGCTATTTCTTATACGGGTTCCTACTAAATTTATGACTTAAATTTCTACATTGAGACTTAAAAAATATTCGTTAACACAAGTATTTGTTAAAAGTGATAAAGAATTCATCTAATTAAACAATATCTGATATCAGATTTTTCAGGGAGGTCTGAGAGTATATACACATAGAGGATCGCAAAGGCAATATTGCCAGGCGTTTAACGAGTAAGTGGGTGAAACGCAAAGCGTTTACACGCACGATAGGCTAACAACCGATTGTGAGGCGTTTTGTTGGCTAAGCTAAAGCGAGAACAGGGCCGCCCATCGCGGTGTTTTTGAGTAATTACCGGTATCACGCGACGCCAAAGGTGTTACTTTGTTGCAATGGGCCGCTCGATGTACCTCCCGCCCTACCCGTTTCACCCTAGCCTCGACAGTAGTTAGGCGAAACTTGAAAATAGGTAGTTCGACGGTCGCATGACTCTGATAAGCGATTATGCCTCACTGGCCTGAAGCGAGCACCCTTAACGACCGGTTGCTTCATTGGCTTCTCACGACACTGCTTTCTCTCAGTAGGACCATTCAGGCGTCGCACACGACGATAATTGTCTTCAATTCAATTTATTTCATCAAAAACTTTCTATTTTAGAGTAGAAAGCTTAATTCGTTTATTCATCGATTCAGGGGTCGATAATGTTACTTATCTTCATCCCCTGCCCGAAAGTACGTAGTTCCTAACCTTATTTCTCTCCGGGAAGAGCGTCTTTTACGACGGCGGATTCGGCGCAATGCAACTGGACAATAGAAATTTTGCGAGGATTTTACATCGTTGCACTGCACTGTCCATTTCCCTTTCTGTGAAAATGAAAACAGCTAAATTTCTAGCTACATGGTTACTCAAAAAGATATAGTCGAGCGCGAGCAAGCAGCCGACAACGCTTTATTTTTTAATTAATATTATTTATTGCACGTACTTTCGGGTGAGAAATTTTCAGCCAAGAAATCCAACTTTCTGGCCATGTATTGTAATATACTATTTCTCAGTTCTTACTTCGAAAAATCTCATTACCAAGAAAGAGTTTGAGCAGAGTTTCAGATTAAAAATAATCCATTAATTTGTATAAGTTATTATAAAATTAGAAAAACCAAGAAAAAAGTATATTTTGAATCAAAGAAATCTTGTTTTGCAGGTGAAGTATATACCATATATTTTAAATTAAAGAAAATTTCTCTGAATCAAACAAACTTTTTTCAATTCAAAGAAATTTTTTGTATCAAAGAAAATTTTATTTGAGTCAAAAAATACTCTTTCCTGAGTGTATAGTATGCCCAGAAGGTGCCCAGTTGAGCCCTTTCTGGGACCTAAAATAGCTGCCCGTTTTGTTGTTTTAAAAAAATGTCAAATAATATGATAAATAAAAAATATTTTAATAAATTTAAATAAAATTTTTTATGGCAAATAATACAGGGGCAAAGGACGTGGGCCCCTGCAAGGACCCAAATAGGCTTTTTTAGTTTGAACTTAAAGTCCGATCACCGAGTTGAAAATAAAACAAAAACTTACTTTAAAAGACATAATTCGATTTTTATTAAAAATGCAATAAATAATTTTCTATCGTAAATTGTTTAATATTTTCTGTGGGGATCAAATTTTAATCAATCAAGTATAATATAATAATTTTACTTTGAACGTATGCTTTTTGTAACCGCATCGTTACTTTTTATAACTTCTAATGACTCTAAATAACTTTTAGACAAGATAAGAAAAATTCCCAATCACTGAAGCAGAAGAGGTAACTTCTGTAGGGTTTTCGTGGATCTCCCAGGGGTCGTATGTGGGGGCTCTAAAAAGGGTCTGACTGGACCCCAAAAAGGACGCCAACATGGGGCCTTCAAAGGCGAGTATGTCAAAACTACCCGTGCAGAAATTGTCCCATTTTGCCCTATTTAAAATGGGGTTCTGACGAGGCCCTGATCGGGATTTCTACTTTCAATAAAAATATTTGTATATAATTATAGGCATTTATGGGACAACAATATAATAGTAACATCTCGTTAATACCAATGTTGTTGATAATGAAACAGGGCATTGAAGAGTTTTCCAAATCAAAATCTAACATCGGGAAAAATAGGAAATTCCCAACATTTTCCACATTTCATTATTTACGAAAATATAAAAGGTGGTTATATGAACTTTACACAGTTTTTCATGAAAATTTTTATTAAACTATATTTTATGATTGTATATTTTCATAATTTTTATTAAACAAGAGTTTTTATGTGATCTCGAAAGTATTTCAAAAGTTTTTGAATGGTTGCAAAGGATTTAACATATTGAAAAAAATTCAAAAACATATTTTGTTATCAAAGTACATCAAAATCTTGAAGTTTTTTAAAAGCTTTAATAACTCTGAAACTTCTTAAAAATTCATTTTTATAGTATTTTTAAAATCTTTTGAAATTGTTTATTATCATTAAAAAAGACCCTTACAATATTTACAAATACTTTTAAGCAATTGAAAATCCTTAAATGATTTAAAGTTTTTTTAAAAGGCTTCAAAATCTTCAAACTCATTTCAAATCTTTCGAAATTCTTTTTAAATTCTTTAAAATCTCTTGGAGTCTATTGCAATCGCGTTAAATTAGTTAAAATCACATACAATCACTTGAAATCTCTTTAAATCACTTAAAATCTTTTTAAATTATCTAGAATCACTTGAACTTTCCTGGGATTCCCTTAAATACTTCAATATCACTTGAAATCCTTTGAAAATCCTTTAAAATTCTGCAATATCATTTAAAAACCCCTAAAATACTAATTGAAAATTTGGAAACTAATTGAAATTTTCTTTGAAATTCTTTAAAAATTCCTTGAAATCCTTCAAATCTCTTGAAATCCTTTAAGGAGTCATGACATTTTTTAAAACGTGTAAAAGCTCTTAAAAATCCTTAAATTCTTAAATTCTTGAGTTCATTTAACATCCTTTAAAATTCTTTAATGTCATTTAACATCCCTTAAAGTACTTAAGCAAATTTTTAAACCGTTCTTAAATCTTGCAACTTCCTTGAATTAGTTTGAACTTAAAAAGTTCCTTAAAACTATATGATGTAATTGATACCTTACTTTTATAATAGAATTTTTTTCAGAACATTAACTAGGTAACTAATCAAAAATTACAAATAATGAATCCAGAATAGTGTGGGGTCCTTTTCAGTCTTCCAGATCAGGACCACATTCAAACTATAAGGGAAAACTGGCATTTTATAATAAACATTTCAGATTTGAGAAGTAAGAAAAGTTATGTAATCAACTTCTAGGTTTAGGGATGAACAATCGCTTAATTAGCAATTGTGATCTAAATTTTTTTGTGTTATTAATTATTATACCCTGCAGTTAATCCGGTTTTGATATGATTACCAATCTGAATTAATTCCCTTGCTTCTAAAATTGTTATTAATTCCAGTTTTACTGATCAGCTCAAAACCCGGTGAGATGTTGTTTACGCAGCAGAGTTAAGGTAATTATTTTTTTCCGTGCACCTGGGTAAGGCGTTACCTTGTTCACCGGCAGTTTATCTGAGAGTGAAGCTCCATCAGGCGGTTAGATTCCAAGGGTTTGCTCAGAAGTGCACATGGTTTTCGATCCCGGCGCTAAGAGTGTTATAAGGTGCTAAAGGTAACAACGTCACGATTGGCGCGGCTTTTGCAAAATGGCGCGCGATGGCACGTAGACTTTTCCCTATCCCGGCAAAGTGGAGCGTTTGCAATCAGCGGCCCTCTCTGTTGTGGTCTCCCTTGGCGTCACGCACCAATGTACGCCACCATTTCACCATCGCAAGATCCTCTCGTGCTCGTGCAAATTGATTGCACGGATATCGGACGACGAGCCTGCAACCTCATCCGAGAGTTCCCTTTTTATTTCTCCAATCTGAGCAACTACAAGAGTCAAAAAAAATGGAATGAAAGACGTTGGACTGAATCAGTTGACGTTGACATTTGCTGATGTGCTAGCAGGTCTTGATTATTCTAACCATCTTCATTATTATTTGTTCAAATTTCTTTGGCATTCAAGTAATCTCAGACTGAGAAAACTCTATGGTTGTGACAACCACAGAAATAGTAAAATATGGTACAACTAATCATTTGCAGAAGTTCAACTTCACATGGTAACTTTTGTGTTAGCCACACTTACTGTTTATTTTTGAGCAAACATATTTCATCCATCTTCTTACTTTTTTCAAAACGTTTTAGTGAGGTTTCCTTGAAGCCTAGCCGACCTGGCATTCCACTATAGATGATTACATGAGAAACGAAGGTAATAGACGATGTAGTGTGTTTATAAACACGTGCTCCTGCTTATAAACCGTCTTCACATTAGATTCTATATTAATTCCACCACACAGAGATGCTTTTTAATATAAAATTTAATTACGAAATAAACTACCTGAATTAGCAGAATTCATTTTCTGATGAATTCTACTAGGTTGAAATTTAGATGATGAAATGAGGTTTACGTCAGAGCAATATTTGCACGGTGGGACAGCATTTGGGAGATGAGGCATGTGGGTTGAACTAATTTTTTTTCAGTGAGCAGATACTGTCGGACACTGTTGGACGAACTGCTCGCTGATATTAATTTGCTTGGCTGAATAAGACAAAGTAAGAAAATAAGAGTGTCGCCTTCTGAACAGATTCCCGGGAGCTGATAAATCTCACGAGGAACTGCCTACCTCTCTCCTCGGACCTAACTCCCTTTTGGTCCACGTTTGCCGGCTGTTCCGGATGACTGCCTCGTCGACGGCGGTCTTTTGTGCCGTCCTCCGTTATAATGACACGAGGCAAAAACCGCAAAAACTGTCAATGTCGCTGTATCAGCTTCCATGCATGTATTAGGAGTGTCCAAAGTGTTACATTCGCTTCTACGAATGTCTCCTTAAGAGTTCTTTAACCCATTTCTGAGACAAAGGACTGGATTATTCGAATCCTTACGGTAGTTCCAAGAAAGAAAAAATTGGTTTTAAATTTTAAACAATTCTTAGTTTAGATATGATGGGTTTTACAAGTATAATTCGTACTGGAGAACAATCAGGGTAGCCACATGTCAGGAAATTCAGGGAAAAAATAATCTTTCAGAGAAATGATATATTTTAGGTCTTGTTAAAATAGGAGACACGTATTTTTTTGTTTAAATTGAAAATTAATTTTATTGTACTTTGATGTTTTAAAAATGTTATGTAAGGATTTAACCACATCTCAAACTTTCGTAAAATAGCAATATTTGGGACCTTATAAAACAGGCTTTCTATATATATTTATTAACGGACATTTTTATACATAACTTGTTGTTTAATTAAAAATAGTTTTCTAAAAAATAAAATGAAAGCAGATAATAATTTATACGAAAATAATACGATTAAAAGCATGAAATTAATGAAATTTTCAGTGTGAGGACGCCTATGATTTGGGTCAGAAGTGTCTTCTTTTTTCACAAAGCCGACAATATGGTAAAGTACTATGTAAAAAATTCTAAAGTGTACTGCTATTTTGGACCACCCTAATGTGTACTCTCACAATCTGAATTAGTTAAATTTTACCAATTAATATAGTGGTTTCTTACTAATTCCAATGGCGCGAAATTTACTATATATTAGTAAAAAGTTACTAATGACATTAGTAACAAGGATAATATCTTAAATGTTTTTAAAATTTTTAGATCTCTTAATATTTCGTTCAATCTTTTAAAAGTCATAAGAATCTTTATAAATCGCTTAAAATTCCATGAGGAACTTTAAAAATCGCAGAGAATAACTATGACAATTTTTTACAATACTTCGAAATCATTGGAAATCTTCGAAAATCTGTTAACTAAATTGTAAAAGCTAAATATAAGTAATATGCCAATTCAAATATTAAATAAAACTACTAAATAGATTATTAAGTTATTCTTACTAATTCACTTTGGTAATAGGTGACTTTCTACTTTATTTAGTAGAAAGTGGTGAAATGACTAATTCAATAGGTACTAATTTACTTAGTCAAATTCTTAATAATTTAGATTAAAAGAGTATAAATAATAATAAATTAGGATCACTTGTCGCGTATTTCCGTCTTGTAATTTTTTTTGGCAGTGTGACTTCTTATTAGTAATTTCTCGAAGGATTGTAAAGAATTTCTTGATATATGATGAGATTTGAAATATTTTATTCAAATTTGAAAAAATTTCAAGAGGTTTTTATCATTTTTAAAAGATTTCATGAAATCTTAAGCGATTTTCAAGAATTTAAAAATTTAAAGTAAAGAGCTGAAAGTAGTTTTGAGGAATTTAAAAAGAATTAGGAGAACTTTTTAAGAAATTTCAAAAGTTTTATAGAAATTTAGAGATTTTTACCAATCGTGCACGGAAAAAATTTGTCATCTAAATTTTCCTTGACTGTCATCGACTCTAGGATGCTTCAAAATTTTTCAAATATTCCATAAACTTTCCATAAAATCTTAAGTACTTTTCATGAAGAATTCTAAAACAGTTTTCGAAATGTTCATTGACTCTCAACATCTCGTCCAAGTCAAGAAAAATGTCGACAACTGTTTTAAAATTCTTCACGAAAATTGAAGACAGTTTAGAAAAATTTCAATGATTAATTTTTTCCGTGTGTTTTTAAGGAATTTTAAAGTTTACCCAGGGATTTCGTATAGAATTTAAAGTGATTTCAAAATATTGAACATGGTATTACAAGATTTACTTTCTAAACTTGAATCAGTGAAAAATCAGTGATCACGATTTTAATCAATGAAACATCTACTTTTAATACTCTCTAAAATATAATCAGTGGAATTTCACTGATTCTCAGTGACTTTATTTTCAAGATTACATTGAGTGGAAATCCACTGAGAATAAGTGAAACGTCAATGAAATTTGCAGTTTAGAGAATACATTTCTGTCCGAGATATGTCAGAGAAATTGAAGAATTGTATCTATAATGGCCACCCTGATGATTCCAACGCCATTTCATCTCAGTACTGTTTTAATAGTCGCAAAAAACAAGTGATCGAGATCTACATATCTTTCTTCATCGTCGCCTCCGTCAGAGAGATTGGGTCTGTAAGATCGATGGATAACATTGTAACTACAGCCTGCATCTACAAAGAGAAGTAGCCGCTGTCACATCTTTTCCTCTCAGGACGATGGCTCCGATAATCAGAGACGAGTGTACTGTCAAGATCTTATAATTTTTCAGTGTCCACTAGAATGTCTTTTAAATTATTATTTTCCATTGATTCATCACAAAAAACCCAAATATTGGTTTGCATTACAAATATTTTCATCCTAAATATCTAGATATTCATCCTAAACATATAAATATTCAGCATAATTATCTATTTAGATGCCATTGACGACCAATGGTGACCAATATGTCACCTATTTGAGTATCTGAAACATTTAGATTGAATATCCAGATAATTAGACTGAATATCTTATAGATGGCTGTCACATAGTTCAGTATCCAAGATATTAAGGTTGAATATCCATTTTGAGTTTTTTTTATCGTTCAGCACTAAACCAGGTGAAATAGATTTTTTGAACGAGAAAGAATCATTTATTTAAAAAATTATAATTGCGAAAGCAGTTGTTCGGGAGGACAATTTACACTAGTATTGAATTTCTTAGGGACATTAGATTCGTGTGAATTGGAACATTCGTCTGAAGCGGAACGAACCTACTACTATTTACTTTCGATTTTGCGCTTCGATTGCGATCTCTGTATAATTGTAAGTACCACGTCATAGGCACAACGACCGTGACTGTCATCTGCGATCGTGTCAACGATTTCGTTGGCCTTGGGGTGGACGAAAGTTAAGATCGTGCATAACTGACGTTATCGAGTCTAGACCATTGTGCTCGACACTTGGCAATGGCCGTGTTTGATCGAGATCGTGGAGTCAGGTCAGATCCTTATCTCTCTCAAGAGTTCAGTCCAACACCTCCAATCTACCGACCTTCCAATTTTGGCGATCCTCGAATTCCTTTCTCACCTAGGCCCTAACTCAAGAAAACTCAAGAAAGGGAATATACCCGGGAAAATGTGTTCATGAAACTTTACTGAACTGTTCAGCAAAGTTTGCGATATAAGGACATGTTGGAGATTTTTTCACAGAATTTTACTGTACATTATTAAAGTTTATCATACACTGTCATGTATTTTA
Source organism: Synergus laeviventris (assembly GCA_032275145.1). Classification (NCBI taxonomy): domain Eukaryota; kingdom Metazoa; phylum Arthropoda; class Insecta; order Hymenoptera; family Cynipidae; genus Synergus; species Synergus laeviventris. The sequence continues at coordinate 2,268,769 of JAUESI010000035.1, forward strand.
TAACATTCGGTATATCACTGATCGCTATAAAAATGTGAAAAAATCTCCAACTTGTCTTTATATACCAACGTTGTTGAACAATTCAGTAAATTTTCATGAACACATTTTCTCCGTGTATAGTAAGAAGATACCAGTGCAGAAATTTTGATAGGGTCCTAATGGGGTTCTGGCCAGATTTCCCTGGTTCTAGTGTGGTCCTGATATGGAAAGCTGGAAAGGATAACACAAAGCGTGTCACTGTCTCACTGGTAAATATCCCATGTAGGAAAAATTGGCCAATACCCCATCAAGATTAAAAAACTATTCTAAATTTATTATTTGCAATATTTTATTACTTAACTAGTTACTTTTCTTAAAACAAAAATCCTATCATAAAAAAGAGGTAATAATTATATCGAAACAAATGGTTTTAAGGGATTTTTTGAAGATTTTCAAAATAATGCACGTGAGTTTAAAGACTTTAGAGTAATTTAATTTTTTTTTATATGAAGGATTTTAAATGATATTAAAGAATTTTAAAGTATTTTCAAAAGATTTCAAAAGCGATGTTAAGGAATTTAATGGGATTTTCAGAAATTTACAGTGATTCTAGGTAAATGCAAAGGATTTTAAGAAATTTTATAAAATTTCAAAGATATCAAGATTTTGTTAAGTTTTTCACGGGATTTTAAATTATATTAATTAATTATTAAGGATTTTAAAAGAATTCAAGGGAATTTCGAGAGGTCTAAGTGATTCTAAGGAATTTAAAAGGATATCAAGTGATTTGAATTCATTTACAGCAATTTAAATAGACTTTAAGTGATGTTCAAAAATTTTTGATTTTCAAGTATCTTAACGGATTTTAAGTGATTTTTAGAGAATTTAAAAAGCTTTTAAGATATTTTAGGAGATTTAGAGGGATTTCAAGAGATTTTTCAATATTCCCAATATATGGAAATTTTAAGGATTTCACAGGATTTTAAGGGCCATTTCAAGAGATTTCAAGTGATCTTAAAGATTTGTTATCGAATTTCAAAAAAATTCAAAATATTCTCAGCATTTTAAATTATTTTTAAATATTTGTAAATATTCTAAGGGATTTCAAGAAATTTAATGTAATTCTAGATAATTTCAAAGGATTTTGAGCAACTTTATAAGATTTCAAAGATATAAAGATTTCTAAAAGGATTTCAGGAGAATTTTAAGCAGATTTCAAGCGATTTTAAAGAATTTTTAAAGAATTTCAAAATAATTCTGGGGAGTTTCAAGATTTTAAAGTAATTTTAAGATTTTGTTAAGTTTTTGACGGAATTTTAAATTACATTCCAAAATTTTAAAGGATTTTCTAAATATTTCAAGTGATTTTCAAAGAATTCATGGGGATTTCGAGAGGTCAAAGTGATTTTAAGTAATTTAAAAGGATTTCAAGTAATTTTAGAGAATTTAAACAGATTTTAATTGATTTTAGGAGATTTAAATCGATTTTAAAAGATTTTACAAAATTTACAATATATAAAGATTTCTTACTGGATTTGAAGGGATTTTGAGTGCCATTTCAAGAGATTTCAAGTGATCTTAAAGATTTTTTATGGAATTTAAAAAAGAATTCAAAATAGTTTCAGGATTTTCAATTATTTAAAAATATTTGTAAATATTCTAAGGGATTTTTAAAGATATGAAAAATATTTCAAAGAGTTTTCAAAAAATTGCAGTTATCAAAATATGTGAAAGGATTTACAAACTCTTGTAATCTTTTGGAATTTCTTTACATCTTTAATTGTTAAAAAATTATGAAAAAAAATATAGTCATAAAACGTAGTGTAATAATAATAATTTTCATGAAAATTTTCAAAAAAACGTCTAGTGAAATTCACTAGAATTATGGTTAAATATAACCCTTAATATTTTTTCTCGTTAAAGTAAACAGAATTCTGCTTGATTTAACCAGCATTCTCGTTGTTTTAGGTAAAAATTCTGATTAATATAACCAGAATTCTGGTTACTTTAACTAGAAAAAACAGTAAGGGCATATTTAACCATAATTATAGTTAATTTCACTAGACGTTTTTTTGAGTGATGAAAACCTGTTTAAAGTTCCTAGAAATATGTCCGTATTTGTTAACAATACACAATATTAGTTACATTTTTAATATATATAAAGATAATCATGTCTTATCTTTGCATAAATAATTGTGTGGTAAATGTCGGGAATTCCTTATTTATACCAGATGTTTGGTTTCGGCGTGGAAAAGTCTTCAATGCTCTATTTCATTATCAACAATGTCTCAGTTTTATTAAATAATTTTAAGGTGGGAATACCAATGTAAAATTGGTATTCAATGAGATACTACTATATCGTCGTTCCCTAAGTGACTAATTATATATAAATGAGCTTTATTGAAAATAGAAATCCTGACCAAGGCCTCGTCAGAACCCTATGTTGAATGGGGTTAAATGGTGCAATTTCTGCACAGGTGTCCTATTTTAAATAATTAACTGCTCGAAAATAAACACTTTTCTTGTAAGAAAGTCAATATTGTCTAATTTGGTTAAGTCCTCAAAGCGATAAATCCTGTAGTAAGTGAAAACAAATTCTTATGTAAATTGTGGAATTAAAATTGGCCCTTACTGGGTCTGGTGGCCATTAAAGCGACAAGAGAATCGCTCTTAACACGTTTCAAAGAACGGCGGTGAACATAATAAGGTCGATAAGGATGAGAAAGAGGTTCGTCGAAAAAGGCCTTGGAGAAGGAGGCAAGGCTGTCCAGGTGTCGCCGATATGGCGTAAAAGCGCGACATCGGAGGGCCGCAAGTCGCCGTAAGTTGCCGCCCGTATAAGTTATCCTGGCGTTTTTTTCTTGGACATGCGTACCGTTTATACCCGATCGTTGGCAGCACTGCGTTAATCACGACGTGAATGGCCATCGAATCGGCGAAGAGTGCGATTTATCAACGTCTATTAAAGCCACCATTTGAATTTCCAAATGTATCTGGAATCAATGCTACAATTGCTTGCTATGCATGACAAATGAATTCATTAAAATCTAGTTATAGTTTAGCAAATATTTAAGAGCCTTATTTGTTTTCATAAAATTTCAGGCTTTTCCAGAACTCTTTCTTGCCTTCTAATGAAAACTTACGACAGAATCTTTTCGTTGCACCCTTTCGCTGAGACTGAAAAAATTGTTGCCGTTACCCTTCCTACGGTATTCCCAAGGGCGCAAGAAGCATCAGGGTTTATGCGCACTTTTCCATCATATAGCTACCAATGAAGACGCCTTGCGTCGTTAAAAATGCATGCAATTAGCTCGAAGCGAAAACTCCCGTAGAGGTATTCTTATGTAAGTGTAGATCGAACGACTCCGGCTAGCAACCCCTTTTCGCGGGTGACAAAGTTACGATCTTCTGGGTGTCGTTAATATCTAACGTGAGCAAAATGTACTGGGGTGGGATGATGTGCGAGCTGTAGATGCCGTAACGTGATTTTATCATGTTTATGTTGCTCCAGTGGAACAGGCACACTCGTAAGACATCAAATCGAAAGCCGATGGAGTTTTCCTCTAATATTAAAATTGCTGTAAATTTATAAAATGTTATCACTTGCAAAGTGTCTTTAATTTGAAGGAAAAGAATCTGGAAATGGAGCACAACATCTTTCAGGATGAAAAGCCTAAAAACAGTCATCAATTAAAAGAAGTGATTTGTCGCATTTAAAATGTAAGCGACTCGTAGAGCTAATCGGAAAGTTACGATCAGTTGAATCGAATGCTTAATCATTCATCGGAATCTCTTGACTCGATCGATGTATCGATCATAAGAGGTACTACGACGAATAAAATGTGTCTCGAGTCGTGCCGTCGTAAATCGGTTGGACACGACAAAACCGAGGATGCGTCCTCATGGTACAAGCAGGACGATGGAGAATGTCGGAGTATAACCTTCGCTCGAGATATGTTACCTCCAACCTCCCTTGCCTCTTACATGCCACTCGTTTGACGCCTGGGCTCTTCGTTAGCTAATGGAATTACTTTAACGCAATGACACAGCGATTACATAATTGCGGGGCTTCGTCTCGTTGACTGTCGCGTTGAGCAAGCTTCTCTTCCTTTCTCAAAAACCCCACCTTCTACCCCCAAACCTTCCCCCAGTTTCCACTTGCCATCACTTCTTCAGCGAGTCACGAGAATTGTTTCTCGGTGACAAATGAAGAATACTCTCTCAAGAGTAACGATGAGTTGAAGAATTACGAGGAGTTGGCAATAATGCAATATTTGCTTATTAGATTTCATAATCCTACAAATTCCCAAGCCATTAAGCAATTTTTGCCATTCCTTCTATAAAGTGATTGTTTTTTAACACATCGTGAAAAATATTACTTCAGTTTTTAATCTAAGCAAGCTCGTAAACATTTGTCAATTTTTAAGTAGTAGAGGCATTTATAGTCAGACAAGCGGTCTCATTATTATTGACAGAACTGAATAAAAATTTACCTTAATTTCCAGAATGGATGAATTTTCTACTGTATGGGCAGAAAGTGAACTTTCCTGGAGTAAACATTTTTTAATCATTTTGAAAAATTGTTGTACGTTTCAAAGTGATTTTGAAAGTAGTTTTTTAGACGGATTTTTTCTATTGATTCCCGTATAGAAGTTATGGTGGGATCCTGATGAGGTTCTGGCTAGTTTTATCTAGTCCTAGTGTGATTCTGACCTGGAAAATTGGGAAAAAAAAATTATATTATAAAACAGAGGTAATAATTATGTTGAAACAAAAGTAGTTTTAAGCAATTTTTTCAGAATTCAAGATAATTTATGGGAGTTTCAATATTTTAGAGTCATTTAATTTTTTTAAAAATATTTCAAAGTATTTTAAAAGATATTAAAGAATTTCAACAGATTTTCAAAAGCGATTTTAAGGAATTCAAAGGGATTTCAAGAAATTGAAAGTGATTCTAAGGAATTTAAAATGATTTAAAGAAAGTCTGCAAGCTTTCAAAGATGCAAGATTTCCTAAAGGATTTAAAGAGAATTTACAGGGATTTAAATAGATTTCAGATGATTTGAAAGAATTTTAAAGGATTTTCTAAAGATTTGAAGTGATTTTAAAGAATTCAAGAGGATTTTAAGAGATTCTAGGGAATTTAAAAGGATTTCAAATGATTTGATGTGATTTTAATTAATTTAAAATGATTTCAACAGATTTCAAAATTTGTTGAAGAATTCGTAAAAAAATTTCAAAATAATTTCAGGTTTTTCAATTATTTTTAAATATAAGTAAATATTCTTAAGGATTTGTAACGATATTTAAAAATGTTTAGGGATTTAAAAAAAATAAAAAAATTTTTTTTTTAAATTTGAATTGTGTTAAAATAGGGAATTTGCAAAATTGTCCACATTTAATTATTTATGAAGAAAATAAAATATGGTTATATTTACATATATATTTAAATATTAATTGTTGATAAACACGGACATATTTCTAAGAACTTTAGGCAGATTTATTATTATTATTATTATTATTATTATTATTATTACAATACATTTTATGATTATATTTTTTAATTAATTATTACCAAGTAGAAATTTTTAAGGTATTTTAAAAGATCGCAAAGAATTTCAAAAAATTTCAAATGGGGTCAAGGGATTTCAACAAATTTCAGCAAATTTTAATAGATTTAACAGATTTTTAAGAATTCAAAAACATTTTTCGTTTTCAAACTACTTCAAAATCTTGAAACTTTTTAAAATTTTTTGAGATTCCCCTTTCACATGCTTTGATAACTCTGCCATTTCTTAAAAATTCTTAAATTTTTTATATTCTGTTATTATTGAATTTATTTGAAATTCCTAAAAAACTCTTTAAGATAACTTGAAATCTGTCGAATACTTAATACATTATTTGATTACTTGAAAATCTTTAAATTCATTCAAATTCTTTTGAAATTCTTTTAAAATTCTTTAACACCACTTCTTGAAGTCTTTTTAAATTCCCGAGAATCACTTAAAATCTTTTCAAATCCCCTTGAATTATTTAAAATCTCTTGAAATCTATCTAAATCGCTTTTTTTCTTGAAATCCTTTAAGAAATCTTAATATCTTTGAAATCTTGTAAAACTTAAACTAATTTTAAATTCCCTAGAATCCCTTGAAGTTACTTTAAATCTCTTTAAATTCCTTAAAATTACTAGAAATAATTTGGCCAGTCTTCATCTGTTTTGAATCTTCTAAAATTGCTTGAAATCTTTTGAAATATCTTTGGAAATCCTTCAAGATTCTTAAATATTTTGAAATACCTTAAAAAAAACTTTAATTGACCGGCTCTAAAAGCTTGAAACTCCCGTGATTTATTTTTAAATTTTATGTTTCAATATAATAATTATTGCCTCTATTTGTAATAGGATTTTTGTCAGAAAAAGAACTAGTTAAGTAATCAAATATTGCAAATAATGAATCTAGAATATAGTTTTTTAATCTTGATGAGGTATTTACCAGTCATTAAATTAAAAATTAAATAAAAATAATTACTTATTAAAATAATTAAAATTTTTGTTCGAATATAGCAACCGTTACCATAGTTGACAGTGATGAGTAAATTGATTTAATCTAAAAAACCTATAATATTTAATTTTATATTGAATTGAATATTTGAATGATATTTGAATTTCATTTTTTACGATTCAAGAAACCTTATGCTTCCTTGCATTATCTTTGAATTTTGTTGATTTGAAAACATACTTAAGTAAAAACGAAATTTCTCAAAATAAGTTTTGAATTTGTATTATTTGAGTAAAACCAATTTTACAAAAATGATAAATGTACATAAAAATGTTTAAATTCAATATTTTGGAAAATTTTTAGGCACGTTTTGATATATTGGTACATACATACATCCGGAAAATTAATTAGAACGTTGTATTAGACATTTATCAACCGAGGAAAGTTTAATTAAACCAGTGTTTAAATATTGTACATTGTATAAACGACTACAA
>JAUESI010000035.1:2297986-2314060 GCA_032275145.1 Synergus laeviventris
CGAGGGAGCGAAATATAGATCTAAATTTATTGAATGAAATCTGGAGACTTAAGGGTAGAATTCAATGACTGTTCAGGAGGCTAATCACTGCTATGTTAATCAGTGTAGTCTTTGTACCTCCGACTTAGCCTGAGGTATTTGTGTCTACGATAATAGGATTAACCGTAATTACCAGAGGATGGCAGTCTCGAGCTAATTACGCTTCCCCAAGTGTACACGTGATGGGAGGCCTGGAGCTTGGTAAATGATAAATCTGCGCAAGGCGTACGACAAACTTCTCCTTTAAGAAAACTTCACATGATCATAACTTCCAACGGCGCCACTCTATAAAAGTGCAAAAAATAACAACATGGAAATCTTCTCAGTCTCGTAGATAATTACATATTAATTAAAAAATCTGAAAAATATGAAGAACGTAGTTTGTTAGACGGATGCAACTGATTATTTAATGAATTAAAAATGGAAAATTGAATTATTCCTCAGGGCACGAGACTGAAATTAAAATTTACATTTATTATAATAAGACAGTGGAGAAATGAATATTATACAGTTAAGAAACGAGATATTTCTTGAAAATGTACAATATTCGTCTCTTGTGTTAGAGAGTCAGATAAATTATACATATAGTATACGCTGGACTGGCAGCCGTTTGCATCTGATGGGATGTAGTTGACGGCAACCTTAAATCACCTGGCCATATTCCGGAGTCCTTCTTTTCGAATTCCTTTTGCGTCCTTGCCTTCGCGCTGTAAGCATATAACAAATGAAGCTGCTTTCAGTTACGCATTATGCATTGGTCGCGGTGCATTATGCGAAGGAAATACCGAGTTACGGTGTCACCAGAGCTGAATAGCCGTGACGAAGAGCTGTGAACGCCTTGGGTGTCTGTTGGAATGAACGAGCTTTTCAGACTGCCTAAGCTTTATCGCTAACTACTCCTAAATTTTATGCAATGAATAGATTGGCAGAATGAAATGCTTGTCGACGCTTTAGCACAAGTATAAACTTAAGTGCTTTGCATTCAATCTGCAGTATTTTTATTTTCCATATCAATATTCAATGCACATCGGAAGACACGGAATCAATTACTATCGACTTTCACCGGTTCTGACAATCCTAATAAGAATAAGAAAACGACAGATCGGAGGCTTATTGGATTTAGATTTAACGAGCGATAAATTTTGTCACCGACACTTACCTAGGCGAGACGAATAGCAACGGGCGCGACAGTATCATTCATTAAGTTCATAATCATCGACCTATCGCTGGACGTCCCACGCGAGAGTCCTCTCGGGAAAGTTCTGCCCACGTAGTGCGATACGTTTTCGCGCGTATATTATTTGCGGACATTGAGCATATGGGATACAGTTCGAGCCCAGCTATAAACTAACGAAACTAAGTATCATTGCGAAATCGTCTGTGACTGCTTGGGAAAAGGTTATGCGAACCAAAGCGGCCAGAGTACATGTCTCTGATGCTTGATTCCGGTTCTCGCGAAGATTACATATTTGATTTTCTAAAGTACAGTCCACTTACTTTCTAGCTCAAAAAAATTTGCTATCTTAGAACGCATTTCGCTAGGGAAAATAATATATATTTTTTGCTAAAGCCGGGAAATTTACCTCCGTTTCACACAGAAGGATGTCGATTTATTATATGTATAAAAATATTTATGCAAACGTAAATTTGATCTTTAGAAATCAATAAAAGAAATGATAAATAAGAAAATATTAACCTAGAATTATTCTTGCAACTATTTTCCTTTAGCTTTTGTCGATGTTCCAAGAATTACGTTTCTTAGAAATTCGTACGTGATTTCATTATTCCGCTTTGTCATGACAACACGGTAGAGAGGGGGAAAAGAGAAAGCGACGCGACCAGCGAGGGGGGGAACCAAGGAGTTCAGTTCGATCTCGACTCATGTAGAGTGTAGATCGTAGGAATTAGAAACTACGCGACCCGCGCTCGCGATTAATTTTATACTTGTGAATGTCTTCCATAAGAATGTTAAAGCAAAAAGTGTTTTTATTCCTTTCCGGCACTTTATTGTGAAGTGATTTTTTAATTGTGCTGTGTTTTTGTTTCTATCCTTTCTATCTGATATTTTTTCCTACGAAACATAAATATTATACTACATATTTGGAATTTCGAGTCGATTTAATTATTTTTTCAGGCGTTGATATGAGGAAGTCACTTTTTGATATCTATCTTTTGTCTGTAAAGTATCATTTTATGTAGCTAATTTCGATCATTACATGTGGTGGAATTCTATGGTGTTTTAAAGAGTTTCAGAAGATTTCAAGAGATTTGTAAAGATTTCAATTGCAAATAAATTGTAGAGTATTTGTGGTATTAAAAAGAGGTTAACAAATTTTCAACATAAATTAACGAATTTCAAGGCATTTCATACTATACTTCAAGATATTTCGAAAGATTGTGAGGGATGTCAAAAATATCAAAGAGTTTGCAAGGATTTTGAAGGATTACAATATATTGAAAGTGACTTGAAAGAGTCAAAAACATTTCTAAGTATATCGAAATATGTATGCTGAATTCAATTCTTATAGAAGTCACTTAACATTTTTTTAAACTCTTTGAAATCTCCCCGAATACCTATGAATTTATTTTTAATACTTCGAAATCGTTATATCTGTTATAATCCGTTGAAATACATCACAATTTTTAAAAATTTATATATTTAAATTCACTGGACCTTTATTTAATTTCTTGAAATAGTTTGTGGTCCATGGGAATTCCTTGAAACAAAATATTTTTAAATTTCTTCGAATCCTTTGCATTTTTGTGTAATTTCTTTAAAGCACCGACATTTTTCTCTGCAACGTTACTTCTAAATTTATTGAGATCTCAAATTGAAAATTTCTAAAACTAAAGTTGAAGCCTTGAGGAACGTTTATCCGGTTATTTTTATGAACATAAAAAAAATTAAAAATAATTTTCTTTTTATAAATGTAAATTTAGTAGCATATTTTCTTTAATTACAGAAATTTTTAATTTGATATTTGCAGAGAAAAAAATATCGATAAGGCAGAGATCAGATAAGTACTATATAACCTTAAATCTTTTGAAATAATTTTTAAATCCCATAAAGACAGGTTAAAACTCTCTAAAAAAAAACAGCTAGAAAAATGAGGAGTTTTTCTTGTTATTAGTAAAATATTTTACTGAGAAATCAGTAAAATGCGGAAATTGTCCGGAAAAATCAGGGGAAAAAAATGAGTATCCAAGTGCGAATAGCCGTTACTGAAAACACGGCCCAATACTGGACCAGTCTTGGCAGCCAAGAGTCGGCCAATGTTACTGGGCCAATATCACCGATCAAATCGGCCCAGCACTGTCCCAGTATGGCAAAGTACATTGCCATTTTAAATTTGACAAGCTTTCGCCGAAGCTTGGCCCAGCAATGGCCCATTACAGCGCCGAAATTCGGCATTACTCCGGCACATTGCTTTTGAAATAGAAAAATCAGAATCCGACTCAGCAATGGACCGTTACTCTGCCAGTAATATGCCAGTGGTATAAAAAACAAATTTAAAAAAAAATTTGGTTTGCAAATGGAGTTGCAGTGATTTCAAATGACGGAAAGCTGTAAATCTAAATAACGTAAAACTAATTTTTTATTATTTTTTTTTATTTTATACCTTGAAAAAATTTCTAAGATCTATCGTCAATATTTGCAAATTTTCAGAAAATATTATATTTTACGTAATGGTAATAAGTTGTTAAAATGGTCTAAAACACTAATAAGATACAAAACATGAAACATAACTTTTAAACAATTTTTTAAGTTAAAATTTGTAAGTATTCAGAAAAAATAACAGTTTATGTATAATAATTTAAAAGCGTTTTTAGTCTAAAATGATGGTAAAGAGGTTACAAAATAAGCAATTAAAAATGTTGTTTAGTTGACCTTCAGTTGCATAAGTTAGTGGAATAGGTAAGGCGTTCGACTATTATGCATTTGATTTAGGGGTGTATGGTACATGTTAAGTAGGTTCGCAACCCCACAACGTTAGAAATTTTATTTGTAAGATAATGATTAAATGTTGAATATTTGTATTTATCCTAAGCAAACTAACGAATATCTTCATGAAAAACAGTCACTGTCTAATAATAATTATTTTTTAATAACTTTTTTGACTGGTAGCGAAGTGATAGGCGCTCCATTTTCGGCCAAGTCTTGGCTGCCAAGTACAGTCCTTAGATAATGTAATGGCCCAGTGTCGACAACATCTTTGCCAGTACTGGGCCAAAGTTGGGCTGATTGTGATTTTTTGCGATAATTTAAAAGATTGCGAAACACAGAACAGTTTAAAAATTCTTGATAGCAAAAACTATAAATAGAAAGCAAAATGGATTTTTGTGCAAGGGTCACTAATGACAGCCACTGGGTCTTTAAAGTGTCACACAAGCACCCACAGTCTCCTGAGTGAGCGTGAAAACGGTGGATTAACCTTTGTAATTGTAGAATTACGTGGCGATTAATAACCCAACAAGGCGTGCGTGGGACTGTCGTGCTTTATGGTTCAAACTGAGCATGAAGATAATCATCGGTCACGATACGGCACGGTGAACATAGGAGACATCCAGACGACACGACGACGTGGATGAATCAATGTCCAAACAGAAGGACAGAGAGATAGATAAAGAAAAAGGGAGTTGGAGGTGGACGTAGAAGTTGAGAAAGGACTATCTCTTTGCGAAAGCAAATCCGAAATGTTTAAACTTCCTTTAAGAATACTTGCAAAACAGAACAGACCACAATCGCATAATGCTGAGTGTTTTTCTTCGACCTTCGCTAAGAGGAAATTTAGCTCTTGATCAACGATAAGAACCTGATTGAAATTTTATGATCGTGATTATCTTATTCATGGCCATATAAACGGTTGTTAAAGTGAAACTGATGTGGTGCTGTGGGTGGTTCCCACATGTTCAGCAAATCATCGATTTGAGAAAGCCTGAACTTAACGGAATATAAAAATTTTGAAGTTTAGTATTTGAATGTTATTATTCTGCAGAAGGTTATAACTTTTTTGTCACGTTTTAAAATTTCAAGCAAGATTTCTGATGAAGGTTTTCAAGATTTTCAATAAAAATTAATTGAATAATTAAATCGTGATAAACGCATCTCTTCCTGGTCTGACCATACAAGCCCATATCTACTGATTTGACTTATGGCTGACTACTATGGTATACTACTGTGGGATATTTATTTTCCTTTCGTTCTTTTTTCTGACCGTGATCGTTAGGCCAAACATTCTTGTTTAAATCTTCAGCGTGACAAAATTGATATTGCTATCAAGCTGGCTTTAGTCTTGAGCAAAACTTGTGCATGTTCTTGATCTAAGAGAGGTACCGACTTCCTCTGATGATAAAGATCGAAATCTGCGTATAGGGAAGTGGTGGTATCGCAAGATAGGGAGCTGTTAACCAGTGGGTAATTCTCCAACGATCCTGTGGCTCGTTTTTCCTCTCTTCTCCTTTTCGCAACGATGTCCTGAGAGCAAAACAGATTTACTACAGCCGCAGCCGGAGGATCGAGCGTGCCGCTACCGCATTTGTAGGCTAGCTAGCCGATTGGATCTTGGTTTGTCCGCAATGGTTAGGTACAAAATGTTCTTCCGAAGATCCTTTTCCTAGCCACTGTAGTCTACTTGCCTCAGGGACGGAATTTATTTAGGTCGAATGTATGAAAAATTATGCACGGAAGCTGAATTAGGGATTCCGAATTGTGATCAGGTGTTTATTTACTTTTATACTGTGATTTTCATTATTTACTCTAATCCTTTCTCTTTGTATTTCAGGTAAGTTCAATCAATAAAGGGTCTAATTCAAGGACTCCGTGAGACTGCCGTGAGTATAACAAAAGTTTCCTCAGAAAAGATAAGCCAACCAGTCGATTTTACTTACTTTTAAAATTCGCTCAGAATAATTTATCTTTGAATTCGAGATTTGGAAACACCCCCTTAATTCCAGACGGCCCTGTTTTACGTATATATTATACATACTATGTTTTACTCGATTCTACGAGTACTACTGTCCTGTCATGGAAATCAGTGGTTTCAAATAAGTGCTCCCTCATTCTCGTTTTGTCTCCAGAACATAAATTTGCCCCGTTTGAGAAGCCGCCGCGTAACTCAATATCGGATGCGTGCCTTAGCCATAAATGTATCAGAGGACAGAGTTAGTGAAAGCGAGAGGGATATAATGAGGGGATATAAAGAGCAGCAAAGAAGAAACTCTCTCTGCTCTCGACGATTCTCTTCCACGATTCTGCAAGTCTCTAATGAGCCCGTGTACCTTCATATAAGTCCCGTTTATAACTTCTAGTGGCGTGGGTGACTGTCTCACTAAATCGGATTAATAGTTCCGCGTGGTCGGTATAAAAGGGTGGTAAGACTGGAGACACTGGCGACAATGGACCGCATAGCGGTCTTCTGTTCTACAATTCCATAGTAATTCGTTCTTAATTAATTAGATAGTTAAGCGCAGAATTCATTTGCGGTTGCATGAATTGAATTATAGGTAGGAGTGGAAGGAATGGTCTATACTAGGAAGATTAGATTGTGCAGAGAAAGAATATTCATTATAAATTTGATCGTTCGAGTTCTCAGTTTGAGATTATGTAACACTACGTTTTCGTCGTCACAAATAATGTTTAAAAAGCTGATTAGCAGTTGGTTATAGTTTCCGTTCCTTTTATTATTATAGCGTGGCATTTTTTATAGTTGCCCTTTGCTATGTTGTGGCGTTTTGCTTCATTTTGTTGGGCCAATTCAGAGGAGGAGAGGGAAATGTGTCTCAGAACGGGTGTCTCCTTTAATTGCCGCGTGCGAATAATTACTTCTGTAAGCGGTTTTTAAGAAGATCTTGGGCGACGTCCTAAAACAAATGGATTTATTCCGGATAGTAGCATCGACTTAGCCTAACGAATAACTGAAAAATCCTAATATATTTATATTATATTTATTATTTGATAAATTGATTTCTGAATTTTAACTTGCGAACATTTTCTGCCATCGATTGTATCAATTGATTACTGTGTTTACGTTTTCGAGATCTTAGCTGTGTATTGGTTGTGTGTATACAATTGATTGTCTAGGGATTAGCTCGTAAATCGATTGCTTCTCTTCGACTTGAAATATATTTAAATTTAGCATTTCTTGCTGCCTTTCTCTTAACTTGAATCCTGTCGTTAATATTAAATTTTAGCTCACTCATTTAAATTTATCGTTCTTAAAACATTACTGTACAAACTAGGCATCCTTTTGAAGCTACATTGACTTTGGACTAAAATAGATTTGTTTAGACAATCGCGAAGTCTTTTTAATACTTAAATACGAAATTTGGCAAACATTTAAATTAAACAAAATCATTTAAAACAATCCACGCTCTGAATCAGGTTACGTAGTTCGTTTTGCGGTATCAGTTTTCAGTCAGTCTTAAAACAATTTTTTTTAGGATCACATTAAAACGCTTCAAAAGTATCACAAGTGTTCACAATTCTTTATTCGTATTGTCCCCATTAAAAATCCATGAAACGACGACTGGAATATTATATCAAAGCGATTAAAGTCAACTGACTGACTCTGAGAATGCTTACTACCTGCCAACATTTTAAGCCCTTTTTAAAGTGACTTACAAAGCCCTCGGTTGACCGTTGAGGACATAACGTCGGGAATGTAGAGCATCGAATTACATTCAGTCTCGACTCGTCGTTTCCTCGTGAGCGATTTCCATGACATCCTGAAAACGACCTCTATATGTATGTATAATGTATATTGTATAATATGGAAACGAATTACGTAACTCTGCGGTTGTGTTCACACGGGGACGCGTTGTGGGTGTTATGAAATAGATATCATGTTCTTTGCCTATTTATTCACGATTCTGTCAGGACGACGATGCCGACGTTTCTAGGCATTTGTCGGAAGGTTGACTTTCGCGCTTTTGCGGACGATAGCACATGAATAAAACCATAAGTATTTATAACTTTGTTAAGCTTATAGTCATTGCTGGTTAACAGACTGGGAAAGTTTCGACCTTCGTGTTTATTTTTTCTAAAATACTGGCGCCAGTTTCCAACTGCTGGACCACTTGCTCTTTCTTCGGAATGCCTTGAGACACCAATCCGTTTATTTACTTATCAAGTCAATATTCTGTGCACCATTTACTAGAAATCATGACATTAGACGTATGAATTATTTTCATCGTAAAACGAAAAATAGATTGAATATGAAATTATATATGGAATTGAATACAAATTGAGTCGTTTTACATTTTTTTACATTTTGCATTCTGTGCTATCTAAGTAAACATCGAGTGAGTTTTCATAAATAAAATTAAAATGCTTCACTGCAATATAATTATTGATTATGCTCTCTGAGAGCTGGCATTAATTTTCATTATTTAATTGGCATTATTTATTCTGAGATAGTATAATAAGCAGGCTTTGAAGACTATTTTATTGAGAGACATTCCGTGTGTTTCAAACGGAAGATTTCTTTTAAACCGAAAATATGTATGTGTTACAGCTTCTGGTCCTTTCTTAGGTCGACGCACGACATCCTAAGCTTCCTCGTGAGAAACGCGATACAAGTATCGAATTTCGCACGGGGTTCCATAGAAAATGAAATGCCGCATCGTTCGCAGTAAATCCAAGCCAAATCGCCGCGAGCATTTAAATCGCGCAGCCGGCTGTGTTGCGATTACTCTTCTATTTCACTGAATACGTTCGAACGCGCTTGTAGACGTAATCGTTCTCGTATCTACACTCGCCAATGCGTGTGAGTACGTTTTATTACCGATCAATATATAATATTGAGAACTTGAGGACCGTACAACCATGTACCTTACACGAAGTAAAGTTGTCAAGAGTTATTTTATTGCTGCGCGTGATATACCAGCTGGAGACGTAGAGAATAACGTGGACAAAGTTATATTACAGCGATGACCAACTTGAGAAAACAGTCTACATACGGGGTTGTCTGAAAAGTTTCTGACCCCAGTCTGAAGATAGCAGCACATATCTACCAAAGATGGGGGATATTGTTTGCGCATGCCTTGGGAGATCCTAACCAAAATTTCAGGCACTTTGGACACTTAGTTTTTATTTGACAATTGTACATAGTGATGGCTTGAAAAAACCGAAAAACCCGACACTTGACACCTCATTTTCTACCTCACTTTAAACACCACTATCAGCTTCAATCGAAAAAATTTTGCCACCGGTACCAGAACGACCAAAACATATGAACATAACCTCTCTAGCTTGCATCAAGTTGCCAAACTTTCTCACTCACACACTTTCTCATGACTAGGAAGAGGATAACAGCGCACATGCGCAAACGATATCAGCCATCCTAGGAAAAAGTCTGCCACTTAAGGTAATGTTTCTATTCTCAAGTGTCGACACGGAGTGAGATCTTCTTATTATTCCTTCGAAAATATTCCATTGAAAAAGTTCACCAAATGGTGCTGAAAAATCGTCGAATTAAGGTTAGAGAGATAATAGAAGAGGTTATTGGAATATCAAAAGAACGCATTTGTCATATACTGACTGAAGACTTGGCTATGCGTATAAGCGAATCTGCTCCGAAAGAGGCAAAGACCGTTCGATTATCTCCAAAAAGATAAAACAATAACAGGAGAGTATTACGCATAATTGGTTGACAAGGTAAAGTTAGAAATTCTAATAAAGTGACCGCATTTGAAGAAAAAGAAAGTGCTTTTTCACGAATTACACTTCGAATTGGTTGACCATACGTAATCGCATATTTTGAGGAAAAAGATGTTAACTATTATTTTGAAGGGTTAAAGAAGTTAGAGCATCGATGGAATAATTGTATCGACTTAAAAGGTGACTATGTTGGAAAATAAAAATGATTTTGAAGAAAAAATCTCTTGTTTCTTAGCTAGCTAGGAAACTTTTCAGAAAACCCTCGTAATGTAACTTCTAAGTCGGCCGCGGATTAATATACCGCAAGTTTCAATATTATTCTGCGAAAGGATCTGGTTCTATCTTATCTTATTAGTTATCTTATCCTATTCTAGACTGCGTCCAATTGTTGTAGAAATTTTTAAAACGAGAAATTATATGCAATTGCAATAATAGCATTTGATAGGGACGTGGGTTTATCTTAATAGGGGCTAATTTTTGAGAATATTAGTCGTTCCTATTTTCTACGTTGAAAATAATTTTGACAAGGCTGACATTAGATTGTATGTATAAGCCTGCAAATAACGGGGAAACTTTCTTTCTTTGTAACAACTTTTCTCAAAATTTAATTGTCTAACAAAATTTTGACCTTTTTAATAAAGCATCATTAGACGCCATTTCTCTATTTTATGAAGCTATATCATTTATGGATAAACGTGTTAAATTTTTACTACTACTTATATTTTTAAGGCAAGTATTATTACCCTGATAATATTGCACTTGGAAATGATTATATCTATAAATGTCAGTGAATGATGACTCAACCCGTAAATTAAATTTAAACTTTTTAAATTAAATTTTCATGGGTAAAATACTTTTAAGCGAAAATTGTCGTTAATAAAAAAATGTGAACTCTGTGGGTCATGAAACCTCTTATCGGATACTGTAGATTTAAAAATTCTTATGCAACAGTTCTCAATTTCCATTTGGTTGAACTCAACTGTAATTAAACTTTCATCACAAAGTATTTTACAGCTCCCCAGGAATTTCGGTATTTCTTCGATTAAATAGAAGAACAAGTCCGCCTTATTTTAATTACAGAAAAATTACAAGTTTTGCACAAGAGGGAAACTAACATCTAATTTTATGGCACCTTTACTAAGTTCACTGCTGATTTCCTACAAATACAGAAAGTGATATCTCAGATTTAACATCACGCTCAATGCCCCTCCAACCTTAGTCCCGCAAACTCTAAAAGAGATTAAGACCCATTATATGGCCTGGGATTCAGAAAGTCAGCGATTTCCAGAAATTACCTTCCTGCTTGAGTAGTGTGATATGCACAAAACTGACCTGAAAGTGTAATAAACCGAGGCGCCCATTAAAACGATCTAATTAATATTTGTGCGATAAATTTCAGTTTTCTATATCGACATCCACCTCGACCACCTCAGTAGCAGCACGCTGCGGCTAACCTTAAGCGATGTAACCGTTAGAACGGAATTAAAACCTGCTGCCCAGGGCAAGGCTCGTGTTTGCATATTTTTCACTGGAAAGGAGAAATAGTGCATTTGGATGAGGATGACCGCGCACGCGATTCCCAGTCACGCATGGTCACACGCACTTGCCAATGTCCCGTGCGACGTAAAACCAACTAGTTTGCTAGAGACGTCTCTAATTACGCGTAGGCGATATATGGTAAATGCTAAATCTCAGCAGACATCGTTGACCCAAATCAGTTTACCTTTATGGCTGCCATCGTGCCTTTGTAGTACACTGATTTCTGCCG
Source organism: Synergus laeviventris (assembly GCA_032275145.1). Lineage (NCBI taxonomy): Eukaryota > Metazoa > Arthropoda > Insecta > Hymenoptera > Cynipidae > Synergus > Synergus laeviventris. Next base: position 2,309,452 of record JAUESI010000035.1, read on the forward strand.
CTCGTAATTTAATGGGTAATTTGTTGAAATTTGAATAATTTGGTTTGGAATAGTACAGAACATGAATATGAGCTGTTAAATGGCTTTTAAAAGGAAAGGAGATTCAGTTTTCCAACACCGAATTAGATGACATATTAACTTGTTCTCGAATTAACTGCTCATTAGGACATAATATGATTCGGACATAAATGATTCATATCCAGTTTCAGTTTGAGATACTTTGAGTCAAAGAGATTTGATTATTTCAAAATATTGTATTTCACACATTCGGAAAGAGCTTGTTGCACGAGAGTGAAAGTCATGCCTGAAGGTGCAGAATAAAGTTCCCATATTCTTGATTTGCGGAAAATCATGAAGTGGGCGGCAGGTTCCACAGAAGTCTCAGTTAGTTCCACATTATTGTTGATTTGACTATATATGGGGTTTGTAAAAATTTAATACCTCGAGGAATTTGCAACCTGTAGGCTTAACTGTAAAACAGTAATGGAATCGTTCATCTCAGGATGCAGTACAACAATTTTACTGATTTCAATAGCAGTATGCTATCATTCAAATATTGACTCAATGTTATGCAGAATGCAGTAAACATATGTATGTGTGTAATTTATATTTATTGCCGTTTCAAAATTTCGTTAAGGTACTTTAATACAGCCATATTTTAAGATTGATGAAATAATATGATTCTTGTATTTACAAAGGTTCAAAGAACTTAAGGTTACAAAATTTCACATGGTTGCTGCTTGATTGTTTCTTCAAAACGCTTAGTTCAAGCCATCAACATTTGTTAATTAATTGTTAATTATTGTTAATTGTTCTTGCGAACGTTGTTGTTTTTGTAGCAAGAAATGATAAAGAAATTCTATAATAAATGGCAATTTGAACGTCCTCAAATATGTAGGTCGCCTATGATAAGCAACGTTTCAAGAAGTAATAGGAAAGGATCCAGTACATAAATATGTGTATGCCAACGCCTATATGCGTTGTATGTAGTGAAAAAAGGGGGATGCTTTCTAGATAGTAGAAGTCATGCTGAGACGTCCTCTAGTCTCAGTAACACTATTACATAGTATTCTTATCTCTTGGCGTCGCAATGCCAGGCCATCCTTTTATGGATTGCGAGTCCTGGTCAAAGGATATGTTCAGCGTGAGCATACACACACCACAACATCACATACGTGCAGTTCGATTCCGTTAGGGGGCCGGAGGCTCCTATCTTATAGACACTATTAATATGTATGATTGGCCACAATCGCATGGAAGTAGATTCCTCTTAGACCGGGCGGGGGCAGAGGCCTTTTCTTTGCTCTTCTTTGCTCTTCTTGTAGTTAGTGGTTCGATGCGAGCAGATGTTACGCTCCTGTGTCATTGCATAAATCGACCGAACCCCGCCAATTAGTCCTGCTTGCCAATCGCCTCGATCTATTTTACAGAAATACAGTTACATGAATGCTTAGACGGGAACCCGAGAGTCCCATAACTATTATTCCACGTTGTATCTTCTCTGTTCGTTCACGCGAAACGGACAGTCGAGGTTGCGTTTCAATCAAGTATCTAGTCTTATCATGATATTAGGTATACAAGAAAGGCTGGGAATTAATACTGGATCCCCAATCATTGATTGTAAGATGGAAATTTATTTCACGGTTGAAAAGATCGCTGGGAAATGTGTCTTCGAGAGATTCCGTGCGTAAAAGTTTAAAAAGTTGTTCAGAGCTTGGAGAAATTTCTCCATGTTTGTCGATGATGGATTATTTAGGGGCGGCCAAGAAAAGAGATTAGTGATGGAGGTGACCACGTTGCTAGGCGGACGGTGAAGTCAAAAGCAAAAGGGGCAGGTGAATCGGCTCGTACATTTCACATTGCGGCATTTGCTAATGGCAATCTGAAAACATTACCGGCATTACCCTTTTCGTTCGGATCTTCCTTAGCGCCAGGGGCTCACAGAATACCAAGGTGGGTATCTGGTAAGAAAGCTGAGTTGAGAGGAGAGTATGTGCTGTGAAGAGAGGAGCACACCCACCTATGTGGCAAGGTAACGATATATTACTCGCGCGCCTCGTGACACCTCACCTGCCGTGGCCGCTTCCTCGTGGGTGGATCGCTTAAGGGCCTCAGGGCCCAAACCCAACTGCGGAACAAAGTGCGCCTCTTCCGCCACAGAATTAGCCACAAGACTCACAAGTGTGCTCCCACCCATTTAACTTTTAACGCTATTCGGATATCTCTGGAGTATCCTAGCCTGCGAACAATGTGAGAAAAGAGAGCCCCCTGATAGAAAGTATAGTTATTCGCGCGCCAGTGACTCACCAGCGCAACGACCACCATATATTATTACACGTATGTCGGCCGTGTAATATTATCGTAAATCGCAGACACTCGAGGATCGGTGGATTCGAGTTTTTTTATACCTCATCGGCATAGCACGCGAGCCGCCGGGAAAGGACAGTCGTTGCTGAAATGCTGAAATCGTAGTAGCATAAACATTTTCTCCACATCGTCTATGTGTACATTAAGGTGCGTGCACTCAGGGCTGCACAAACTACTTTCCTTTCTTTAAAGTAGCTTATAATTCACATTGGCAAGAACAATTAAGTGCTGATCTGTTTTTAATGGAACTTTCTTCTTTTTTCGCGTCTACTATACGAAGAGATGTGGTGAAAAATTTCACTGCCTTTATAACATCTCGTGTGCAATGCACCTTAAAATTTTATGTTTACCTATAGACAGTAAAAACATAGTGTGTAATTTCACTCTTATTCCAGTGTAAGAATATCCTGCAACAAAAACTTTTCTTTCGGATTTTATATCACTGTAGGAGAGGGAGATTCTTTGATTTTACAGATTGGATTGCGTTTGCAGACTTCTAGTCAAACGAATTTTACTGAAGTTTCAGACGTCTACTCAGACGAAGTTTTTTTTAACAAAGATTTTTTATCAACAACTAAAAATATTATTTTCAAGATTATTCGAATACATTCTGTTGCAATAAACAAATTAACGTGGATTAATTTTTTTAAGCAATTTTTTTTCGTGAGAATCTTTTTGAAGAACAAAAAATTCGACTGAGGAGACGCCTGAAATTTCAAAGGATTTCATACAAACTTTAAGTGATTTTATGGAATTTCATGATTTTTTAAGGAATTCCATTTGATTTTAAGTAACTTCAAAGGATCTTCAAAGAGTTCAAAAGAGATTAAGGATTTTCAAGAAGTTTGAAAGAGTTATCAGAGAAATGTTCCTGTATAGATTTTACAATATTTCAACACATCTTAAAGGATTTCATCAAATTTTAAGTGGCTTTAAGAAATTTCAATGGATTTTATGAGTTTTGAAAGGATTTCAAGTGAATTATAAGGAATTTAAATTGAGTTCTAAAGAAATCGAAAGAGTTTAAGGATTTGTAGAAGACTTCAAGATATTTTAAGTGATTTAAGGAAATTTCTACAAATTGAATCTATTGTTGAGGAAATCAAATGTAATCCTTGAACCACATTAAAATCCTTTGAAATATCTTCAAATTCCTTGAAATGCGTTAAAATCACTTGTTCACTTTATGAAATTTCATGATATTTTAGGGAATTCCATTCAATTTGAAGAGATTTCAGCAGATTTTAAGTAACTTCAAAGGATTTTCAAAGAGTTCAAAACAGATTAAGGATTTTCAAGAACTTTTATAAGGTTTCAGAGGATTTTTAAAAGAGTTTGAAAGAGTTATCAGAGAAATGTTCCTCTATAGATTTCACAATATTTCAATGAATTTTACGAGATTTGAAGGGATGACAAGTGAATTGTAAGAAATTTCAATTGATTTCTAAAGAAATCGAAAGAGTTTAAGGATTTTTAAATGATTTCAAGACATTTTCAGTGATTTTAAAAAATTTTTACAAATTAAATCTAGTGTCGATAAAATAAAATGAAATCCTTGGAACTAATTAAAATCCTTTGCAATATCTCCAAATATCTTCAAATCACTTAAAATGTTTGAAATCTTGTGAAATATGAAAAACCCTTTGGATAAATGTTTTCAACTCGTTTAAAAATTCCTTTAAAATCCAAAAATCTATCAAAAGCTTTCAGTATCCTTTGAAATTTGTTTAAATCCTTTATATTACTTTTATTCCTTGAAATTCGTTAAAATAACCTAAAATGTCTTTAAATCTTGTGAAATCTGAAAACCCCTTTTGGAAAATGTTTTCAACTCGTTTAAAAATTCCTTTGAAACCCAAAAATCAATCAAAAACTTTCAGCATCCTTTGAAATTTGTTTAAATCCTTTAAAGTACTTTTATCCCTCGAAATTCCTTAAAATGACTTAAAATATTTTGCAATCTTACTCTTTAAAATTCCCTAAAATTCTATGAAATTTCTTAAAAACCTGGGCAATGATGGATAAACCGCTGGTAAATATAAATAAAGATTTAGAGTTTTGGGAACGTTGGAAACTTTTTTCTGATATTCTTATTATTATATTCTTATATTTAAAACTTCAACCCAATATTTTCCCTAAGTTTCGCGAGAATTATTCTCTCATTCAAATTACGAAACGGTTGGGATCAGTATTTTTTAATCAATTTTGTCCCATATATAGCTGAAAACTACGTCCAACAAAA
>JAUESI010000035.1:2348671-2366227 GCA_032275145.1 Synergus laeviventris
GCCTTATAGGGTCCTTTCCAGTTTTCCAGATCAGGACCACACTAGCACTAGGGAAAACTTGCTAGGACCCTATCAGGATCCCATAAAAATTTCTGCACAACAATGGTTGTTTAAACCTTTTTTTTCAACTTTGCCCCTGGTATATAGAGAGCCCCAAATGACCTTAAAATTATTTGGGGGAACAAATTCGATTTTATTTAGTGGTTTTGGTACTTTTTATAATGTAAAGCGGGCACAACAATACGTTTAAGAAAAAAAAAAATAAGAATAAAATTTCACTACTTCCGGTCTTTGATATTTCAAGAGCCCTAAATGAGCCTAAAATTATGGCATTAGCAGAAATCTATTTAGTAAATTTTTCATCTTGTTTTACAAAAGGTAAACGCAATTTTTTCCAAAAAAATGTGGAGCCCGAAATTTCTCAATAAGGGCCAAAATGAGCCCCAAATGAGCCCTAAATTATGATATACCATAAGTTAAATATCAAAATGGCAATAGAGTTGAGCCAGCTTAACACACCTCTGTAAAATATTTCGACAAAGCAAAACTTTAAACATTGGCATTGTAGAGTCTCTATCAGATGTTCCGGAAATAAGGGCACGATATTCTTGTCCTAACCACAAAGCAAATTGCGTCGGTCGCCTAGGTGCAGAGCCGGCTTTGGGTCGTTTGAACTTTGATGCTTTTCTTCCCAGCGCGCAGTGTTTCTTCCGCGTGGAGAACGCTGCACCAGGATAAGAGAAATCCGCCTCTATGTAGTCTCTAGTTGGTACTTTCCACCGTAGCGGAATTCTCGCTAGGCTCTCACACACCGGGTGCCATTTGTCCCGGAATTGCCGGCGGGAATCTACACTCGTTAAGCGAGTAAATTCAATTCGAAACGAGGCTTTTTGCCGATTCTGAGCGGCACGCAATGCGTCTTGGTGACACTGTCGCGTGTTGCCTACATACGACGCTGTGGTATGTGTCGTTCTTGTCGCCAGTCTCGCACGTTCAACCATGTATGTTGAAAAAAAATCCCTTGCCGGCTCTCTTGTAAGCTGGCACAGGTCGCACGTACTTGGGGTGAAGTGTGAATCACTGTGAGATACCTTGTTTGTAAACATCGACATGATTTATTTATTTACCTCGTCTATGGAAGACTTTTTTCAAGCAGAACTGCATACATGTCGCGGAAATATTGTACATAAATCGACTATCCATAGAATAGTTATTTCTCTTTCTTTCTTAAAAATCTATTGATATATGATAGCTATTGATATTAATATAGCTATCTTATTATATTTTGCCAAAGATTTGTGATGGATAAAATATAGCTTTACTGTATTTTTTTTATGTTTGCTTGACCACCTATAAGTCATTGTGATTTATGCAGTTGGGGTTGACCATTCAAAGAAAATTTTTCATTTCATCAAATCACCTAATAATTTTGCGAAAAGAGACTAAATTACAAAATCGCTTGAAGTTAACACTGTCCAAGCATCGCTTCTATGTGTGTATAAAGTTTGCAATCTCAAACCGTGACCAGTGCCACTGATGATGGCGATATGTTTACAAAAACTCAGCAGCACTGTTGCAGAATGTTACGGTCCCTCTAAGAGGTCTTCCAGAGGAGAACGTCGTGTGTGGTAAGAGACAATCTCCTTTACTGGACGACGTTTTCCAGTAAAAAGAATGTCAAAAAACAAGTTATCTACCATCTCAGCAAATTGTAGAACAGACTTTTGAACTCAAATTATTCAAAAGTAATGAAAGTTCTCTAAAGTAACAACTAACACGTTATTTTCTATTAGTTATACCTGCATAAGTTGTTAATTTTGTTCAATTTCGAATAAAATCATTTGTTTTTTTATTTAATGAAAGGTTATCTCTCTAGAGGGATAAGGTCATTGAGAGGAGATCGGGAATGATCTTTGCAAGATAGGATTTAAGACAGTATGGATACTGGATAGGGTAAGAAGAAGAGGAAAGTAGTGTACTTGCACGCGAAGTGGCTTGGTGGCCTCTTGTCAGCGCTATCTCGAGGTCCTCCCCCCTTTTGAACCAACACGTTTTCAAGTCCTGTGTTCTCTTCTGAAAATGCAGTACGAGTAAAAGAAAAATAACCATTTTTAGCATTGTAGATTGTCCTTAAAAGATCCGCGCGAGGAGAGTGCATCCGTGTCTTCGAGTGATGCATATCGAAGAATTGGCGACAATAATCGTTCGACGTGAGAGCCAATTACAAGGATACGCACGCCAACATGCGATCACAATGCGCTTTCATTGAGATTTATTAGCAGCGTTCAGCTATAGCACCTCCAGTTTATAAAAAAACTAAAATTTTTAAATCCAATCATACCTGATTTTCGGGCTCTTGAAATACCGGAAAATCAAATTAGAAAAAACAACCCCCATCATTGATAACCAACCCTCAATTTTGAAAAATAATATTGTGAGAAAAAAAAATACTTTGGAATTTCGGGCTATTTTCGGGCTCTGTAAATAAGCAAAAATCAATTTCCCAAAACAACCCTTCATTTTGAAAAATAATTTGTTGACGAAAAAAACTATACCAGAATTTTCAGCTATTTTCGGACTCTTGAAATATCCAAAAATCAAATTAGATAAAACAACCCCTATAATTGAGAACCTACCCTCAATTTTGAAAAAAAATTTTTTGACAACAAAAAACTACTTCGGAATTTTGGACTATTAATGGGCTTTTGATATACACAAAAATCAACCCCTAACTCTGACAACCACCCCTCAATTTAAAATAATACTTTTTGGACAAAAAAAGTACTTCAGAATTTCGGGCTATTTTCGGGCTCTGCAAATAAGCAAAAATCAATTTCCCAAAACAACCCTTCAATCTTGAAATATCAAAAAATAAAATTAGAAAAAACAACCCCTATCATTGATAACCAACCCTCAATTTTGAAAAATAATAATTTGACAAAAAAACTACTTTGGAATTTCGAGCTATTTTCGGGTTCTGTAAATAAGCAAAAATCAATTTCCCAAAACAACCCTTCATTTTGAAAAATAATTTGTTGACGAAAAAAACTATACCAGAATTTTCAGCTATTTTCGGACTCTTGAAATATCCAAAAATCAAATTAGATAAAACAACCCCTATAATTGAGAACCTACCCTCAATTTTGAAAAAAAATTTTTTGACAACAAAAAACTACTTCGGAATTTTGGACTATTAATGGGCTTTTGATATACACAAAAATCAACCCCTAACTCTGACAACCACCCCTCAATTTAAAATAATACTTTTTGGACAAAAAAAGTACTTCAGAATTTCGGGCTATTTTCGGGCTCTGCAAATAAGCAAAAATCAATTTCCCAAAACAACCCTTCAATCTTGAAATATCAAAAAATAAAATTAGAAAAAACAACCCCTATCATTGATAACCAACCCTCAATTTTGAAAAATAATAATTTGACAAAAAAACTACTTTGGAATTTCGGGCTATTTTTGGGCTCTGCAAATAAGCAAAAAATAAAATTAGAAAAAACAACCCCTATCATTGATAACCTACCCTCAATTTTGAAAAATAATTCTTTGAAAAAAAACTACTTTTTGATATTTCAAGAGCCCAAAAATAGCTCAAAATTCTGGTATAGTTTGTTTTGTCGAAAAAGTGTTTTTTTAAATTGAGGGATGGTTATCAGCGTTAGGGATTGATTTTGAGAAATTGATTTTTATGTAATTCAAGAGCCCGAAAATATCCCGAAAATCAGATATGATTGGATTAAAAAATTTTTATGTTTTTATATATAGGTTTTTATGTAGCCTGAAATACAAGAGTAATTTGCTTTATCCAAACAGTGTTTTAAAAAATTGAGGGTTGCTTTTTAGTGAATGGGATTGATTTTGGCAAAATGATTTTTACGTATTTCAAGAACCCGAAAATAGCCCAAAATTCTGGTATACTTTCTTTTGTCAGGAAATTATTTATCGAAATTGAGGGTAGGTTATCACTGATAGGGGTTGTTTTTTAAAATTAGGTTTTTTGATATTTCAAGAGCCCAAAAATAGCCCTAAAATCAGGTATGATTGGATTTAAAAATTTTAATGTTTTTATATACTTGAAGTGCAGCCGAAAAATTTTCATTACCGCCCAAAATTAGCCCATAATTCGCCCGAAATTCTGGTATGAAAAAAATATTGATATTCCGTTGTGGAGGTGCTAGCTGAACGCAGCTAGATTTATTTGCTTCCGAGCTTATTCTTCGTTAGTTTTTTCCTTTTTTTTTATCAATTTCTTTCTAATTTTTTTGGCGACATGGAGTATTTGAATTACACTTGGACCCCTTTATGAGTCAATCCGTTTGCTGACTTCCTTATAAACTGGGTTCGTTCCCAAATCTTCACCAAACTTTACTTTCAGTGCGGCCCTGACTCTATGGTTGTGACAACCACTGAAATGGTAAAATATGGTACATCTACTCATTTGTGATTGCCACAACCAGGATTTTGATTGACAGAACCACACGTGGTTGTGAAAATGATTACTATTTCTGTGGTTGTCAGAAACTCACAACCCTAGAGTTTTCTCAGTGCAGGTGTATTATATGTAAGTTATAGTAGACACTTAGTACAACAAAAGATTTCTGGTTTGCTCAGCTACTGTGAATGGTAAAATGTAATTTAAAATAGATTCTACGCCAATGAAAATGGGTGTATACACGGAGATCTCTGTTGTCAGATACTATCAGGGTTGTCTTTGCAGCTTCGCGGGTGCTGCTTGTTCTAGCAAGCCGTCTAGCTCCGAGGTATTTGATATTGACTTCGTGAAGCGTTGCTTTGAACTCTGAACGCACCAGAGAGAAGCCAAGCGAGAAGGAAATGAAAAAAGAGAGAGAATGATGCAAATAGAACCCCCACGCGAATTATATTTAATTAAAAAGCTTCCTACACACTGTGTTCTAACTGTTCTTACATTCATGTGTCCATTATTAGCGAATTTCCTTTGAGTACCAATATGTATGTTCGAAAAGTACGAGTTTGGGCGATAAATAATAACCTTGTTACAAAACAAGTGCCTTTTCATTAAAAGAATGAAACAGACTAAGTATGATGCACCAATTAAAGTGAATTTGAGAATTTTGAAGGATAGTAAATTAAAAACTTGCCTACAAAAAGTGTGGCAACTAATATAAAGTTCACTGAAGTGTGGGCCATTTCCGCATCAGAGTAAATCTGCAACAGTGGAAACAATCGAACATGCCTGGAACAACTCCCTTTGTTGGGTTGCATTTGCAGAAAACCGCAGAGCAAAAGCGAGAGAGTTCACTATGGTTTTAACTGTTGCAGACTCGAAATTGTCGAAAAAAATAAACTCATGGAGGAGGAGTATAACAAACTGCATTTCCGCTAAGCGAAAAAGGGTGGTGAAAGATGGAAGCTAGGACGAGAGGGTAGGCAGAGAGAATTTTTCATATGCTTACCTGAACAGAAATAATGAGCTTGTCCATAAATAAAGAGTAGAAGCCGCTCCCGGCGAATACGTAATGAAGTCTCTCGCGAATATAATTGTTACCGTTGGAAAATATTTCTGTGTTCCATTTTCCAAACAAATTGCTCTATATTGGTATGCAAACAATTGAAATTCGCATGATACCAAAATCTTGTAAATAATTCTTGTGAGTTAGATATGAAAATGACTAAAATAAAAATTCCGGCTATTACCTGCTATATTAACACCTGCGTGTCAACAAAAAAGTTTGTTCCGTGAATCAGCTATGCGAACTGATAGGAGCTAAGGCAAATGTGCGCCCAATAAAGAAAGCAGAACGTTATAAATGACCGGTAAATATTCATGTCGAGGTTGTGTACGCCAGTGTGTTATGCAGATGAGACGGAATATCGCATATATAGATGTAGAGGGTGAGCTCACAAACACAAACTTGTACCCTGGGGTGTCCCGTTTATCACACTTGTCGTTAGGGACGCTTTTATCATAAGAGGTGGAAAATTGCTAGGCGAACGATACGAAACGTGCCGCTCGTTAACGGCTTTGCTACTTGAACGATTTATTGACACGAGTGCAACCGTAATACAACATTTAGTTATTCAATCTCATACTTAGATTTTATTTTATTTATCTGATTCAATTAATTTTCACTTCATTAACTTTTCAGAGTTCTCATTTTTTAGTGATGCATTTGCCTTCGTGATAATATATAATTATTGAGAATTATTTTCCAAAGTGGAGAACTTTGATTTGCTCCTCGGAAGAGGAATTCATACCATTCTTGTTTCGATTGCAAGATCATTTTTGTATATTTTGATCATCTGATATTTTGTTTTGGTAAGATGCACGTCGAAAATAGAAGTCGGAAAATATTGTGTGAAAAATGCCAAACGAGGGGTTTTTAAAAGCTAATAACGAAAATTTTGACTCTGAGGCACCTCAATTTTAAATATTTTTTTCTGTTGAACATAAAATTAGATTTGAAAGTTTGCAGTACTAGTTTCAGTTTAGTAGTTTATAAAATGTTCCTTAAAATGCAAAACATTATCATGGACTCGTCCCAGTTCTTCCTCCTTTGTTAGTCCTCACGTTCCTTGTCCTTTTAGTCTGCGAAGCATTCTGACGTTCCTGGAAAGGAGGTCATCCGAATCATCTTAATTGTCACAGAGACCGGTAGCGACTTTGAAAAGACGAAATTCTTTAGACCGTGGCTAAAGGTGCGTGAAGAATCGAAAAAGTGAACAAGTCGAGTCACAGGATTCCAGACCACTAAAGGAATTTAACTTGTTTCTTTTATAATAACAAGCTTTTAAATTCATGAAATTTGAATGCAAGGAAATGAAGAAAACACTCTAATTCTTGAGATTTAAAAATTTAAAACTTTTCGAGCGCATAAATCAGTCGTAAAGTAGGAATGTTTGGAACGTTTCGTACAAGAAAGAGGCATATACCTCTTCCGTTCTTCTTCCCTCTGACTTCCTAGTAGAAAGGAAGGAAGGGTCGCCTTGAGGCTCAATATGACATTTAATTAAGAAACTTGAGAGAGCGAGAGAGTGATATTTGAAGTAATTAAAAATGTATCCGTCGCGGTTCTTTGAGACAAGCTGTTTTCATTGCAGCACAAAGAAGCCTCCCGGGGCTAATCTCTGATCCTCTACCTCCCCTCCTTATTCCCCCTATATCTTTTCACTTCCTCTTTTGCTTATCTGGGTTTTCTTTCTCTTGTTAATCGGTTCCTCCTTCCTTCCTCTAGAGTCGTCGTTTCAAGACGCAAGATTACCAAGTGAGGGAGAGAGGCATTTTTTCAATCGTTTGATAATCTTATTTTAACCTGTCGCCACTAATTCCCTCCAGACTGTGGACTCATCTTTTCATTTATTAATATTTTTTATGGGTACAAAATTTCGCTTTCAAGTAACGGAAGAACAGGATTACACATGTATTAAATTTTAAGCATACATGGAGAGAAATATGGATATTAAATCATAATAAATCTGCTATTTAACTATGGGAAGACTATTTAGATATTTATGTACATAATATGCCCAGATATTAAATTTAAATATCTGAGATATGAAAATTAGAAGAGGTTTAAAAACTTGTAATATCTTGGATATTATTATTTAATACCCTTGATCTTTTAAATAACTATCTACGGTACTAGGATTTGTTTATAATTATATTCTTAATTTAAAATTAATCAATCTGTCTATCCAAACAATGTAATTTCGATCAAAATGAATAAAATAATTCATTTTGGTCGACATTACATTCGTAGATCGATCAAAATGACTAATTCAGATTAAGAGTACAATATAAACTGAAATAATAAATAAATAAAAATCAATTTTATATAAAGTACTGAAGAAATTGGAGTGCGAAGAAATGTTCACAGAATGACATTATTTCCTAAATATAATACATTTTCTGTTCATGAGAAGTCAATATTGGAACTCCATCGCCAAGATGCAAACTGCTTACTGTATCCAAATCCACAATGCTATAAATAAAATAAAAATATATTAATTCTAAAACTTTAGTAAAAAAGTATATTATAACAAATTATGTTAGAAAAGTGTAATAATAGATCTAACAACTCTATTGGAAGTAAAAAGATAGGAAGTCTATCCATTTGAATCTTTTTCAATCTTCAGGATTGAAATAGAAAGGACAATTTTATCTAAATCTATCCTTCCCAATCCATACCAATCTACTTCTATCTCTTTTTTAATCTACAAACTAACCTCTTCCCTTTTGAATCTCCGTTTCTCTATCTCTCTGCATCCTTCGTTTATCTTCGCGAATCATTTCCTATCCTCCATCTGTCCACGCCAATCTTTTCTTATTCTTCGCCTATCCAAATCAATCTTTCTCTATCCTTTTGTAATCAACAGCCGTGCCTATCTTTTTTAATACCTACTTTTCTATCCATATCTATCCTTTGCATAATAATTGCAATCTTTTTCTATCTCTCTTAAAGTATATGACAAAGTCTATCCATTTCAATATTTACCTTTCTATTCATATCTATCCTTAAATTTAAGAACCTCTATCCTTTTATATCCTTTCTACAATCCATGTCTATCTTTAATCTAATCATCTTTTTCGTTATCTTTCCTTTTTAAAATTTACTAGAAAGCCCATCCTTTTCCATCCATTCATTTCTTTCATTTCTATCCAGATCTATCTTTTGTCTAATTATTTGAATCCTTATCTATCTCTTTTAAAATCTAATGTCACGCTCATCCATATCTATCCTTGTATAATAATTCCAATTTTTTTCTATTTCTCTTGAAGTATACATACTACTAAGTCTATCCATTTCAATCTTTACCTTTCTATCCATGTGTGTCCTTCTTGAATCAATTGGTTCTTTTGCTATCTCTCTTGATGGGCATTACCAAGTATATCCTTTTTATCACTACATTTCTAACCACGTCTATCCTTAATCTAATTATCTCAATCCTTTTTTATCCTTTTTACAATCCTCTAGGAAGCCTATCCTTTTCAATACATACCTTCCTATCCATGGCTATCCTTTATATAACTATCTCTATCCTTTTCTATCCTTTTTACAATATATTAGAAAGACTATCGTTTTCAATCCATGCCATTTTATCCATATCCATCCTTAGAAAATAATTTCATTCCTTTTCTATCTCTCTTGAACTATATTACCAATTCTATCTATATCAATCTTTACCTTTCTATCCATGTCTATCCTTAATCTAATCATCTCTTTCCTTTTCTATCCTTTTTAAAATTTACTAGAAAGCCCATCCTTTACAATCCATTCCTTTCTATCCATGTCTATCCGTTGTCTAATTATTGGAATCTTTAACTATCTCTTTTACAGTCTAATGCCACGCTTATCCTTTTCAATCTTTTTCTATCTCCCTTGAAGTATACTACCAAGCCTATCCATTTCAATCTTTACCTTTCAATCCATGTGTTTCCTTCTTCAATCAATTCGATCCTTTTATATATCTCTTGAAGGACATTATCAAGTCTATCCTTTTCAATCATTACATTTCTAACCACGTCTATCCCTAATCTAATTATCTCAATCCTTTTCTATCCTTTTTACAATCTACTAGGAAGTCTATCCTTTTCAATCCATACCTTTCAATCCACATCTATCCTTGTATAATAATTCCAATTCTTTTCTATTTCTCTTGAAGTATACATACTACTAAGTCTATCCATTTCAATCTTTATCTTTCTATCCATGTCATATTCAACAAAAATATTCTTGTTGTTTTTGACTTTCTCGGAAGTATTATACCACCAACCATATCTTTTTTATCCTTATCTTTTTATATCACATATATTTTGCTGTTGTATCTCTTTTCGCAATTTGCATTTCTTTTAAAATCTAAAATCATGAAACGTATGCATTTTAATTATGGTTATAATTAATATATATGAGATAGAGAAGAGCGGATTAAAACAGATTTCTTTTAAATAAACAAATTAAAGATTAAAAGAGTAGAACCATATTAGTGCAAAAAACTAGAAAATAGACAGACGTATCAGATAAGGAATAGGATAAGATAGAGGAAAGGGGTCTGATGGTTAATGCTTATACTGATAAAGAGATTGAAAAAGATAGAGTTGAATAAACAATGGATAGGTTGGGATAGAGATATTTTGGATGAGTGATATTGGTGTGCTTGGGAGAGATAGCAAATTTCTATCCTTTTCTATCAAAAATTTCTATCTTTTTACTTCCAACATCTAAGATATTAAATTTTAATATCTCAAATTATAAGAACGTTAATAAATGTCGATATATTACGCGATAATATCCAGATTTTTATTATCCAGTTTTTTCCGTGTATCAAGTTGTAAATCTTCTCAATCTGAATACAAAGAATCTCTTTATAATGTTGTTCTACACCTTAAAGGTAAATTGGTACAAACGCACTTTCGTACGAGTTTCTGGAGATTCTTGCAATTCAGAAGCAGAATTCCTTGGGGTGAAAAGCTTATTAGCGTCCAGGTACAAATTTATTTCTCAATAGGGGAGAATGCAATCGTAAACTTCAACACGAACGTAATGTGTCCATTGATACCGATGCACGATATAATCCAGTCGTTAGGCGACGTTCCAAAGTCCAGGAAGTCATGTTTATAGAATGGAGGAAATAAGGGCGCAAAAGAATTACCGATAATCTCAATTTATCCGGGATTTTATCCTTTCTGTAACTGTAATTAATTTAGTTTAACTTTAATCTAATCGACTGAATTAAATGTAGCTCATTAACAGAAAACAGATTGAATCAATTACAATTTTTTCCTCAGTTTCTTGTACCCTCTCGGTTAATTTGCCAGCCTCTCATTTTTGGTTACGTGATAAAATTGACGTTTTTTTTTCAACTTTGAAGTTTGTTTGAACTGTTACATATTTTAAAATACTTTTCTGTGGATTGGAAGTCTCCGCAGCTGTGATAGAAATTCTTGGACCGATCGTGGGATCGTTCCATCCGAATAGAATCGCACGATTCGCAGGATGCACATTCATGTATTAGAATATTCGCCAACGCACAGTCGCAGACCGGAAAAGCGACTAAATTTGAATATAACGACACATGCAACCAGTTGTGTAGTAAAATCCGCAGATACATATCTATGTTCAAGTCCGGAGCATCCGAGAGCAGTAAAGATGGATTTGTCATATGAAAGTATGATTTTTGTATTGAGTAAACCTCCCAAGATGAAATGATAGTTTCATTTTTACTGAAAGTTCATTTTATTTTATATCTTCTCTGTTTCAAAAGTGGACATTGCTTCAGTAAAAATTGCAATGAATTTTCAATCAATATTACTTACTACAGTTAAATTAATCCATCAGTTGTCTCAATTGCTGAATTTGCTTGAATATATATACTGTATAACAAACTGAATGCAGGTTTCAAACAAAACCACTGTTTGCTAAATACAGCTGAGTATACTATTTGAAACATGACTTTGCCATAATATGAACCTAAGTGAATGTGAACGCAAACTATATAACTGCAATATCAAATATGAAAGCTTGCAATTACATAAAACCAAGAACCATGTACGTTAACAAGGTGCATCGTACAAATAGAGAAGCTTGAGAACTCGTTTACATACTCTCTAAATTCAAATTAAGATTAGGAAACTCTATCGTCTTACTTTTAAACTTTTTTGTGTTGATTGTCTTTAAAAACTAGATTAAACATAACTCAAATTCTTAAAATAATTATCAGTTTAAAAATAAATGTCGATCCTTTTCTGTCGGATCATAACAAATTTAAGGCAGAGGTATAAGGATACAAAGTTACAAACGAGTTGCAATCACTCTTTGTCATAAAGATGTGTCGCCATTCGAAACAGTTACACTTAGGTCGTTTGATCGATGTTGCCAGATTATAAGAATAGAAGGAACATAATGAAAACAATCCGTTATATGGGAGAGCGATTAATGAAGTATGGTTCTTAATTACGTTTCAGTGTTTATACTAATTTTTCGAAAGAAACCCTTCATTAAAATTATGATTGTGTTTCAAAATGGAGAATGAATTTAAAATTTTCTTTGAGTATTATGTAAGTAATGAATATTCTACAGCACTTTAAAAGACACAGTTGCTTCTGTTTGCGAAACACTAAATTTATTACTCTTGTCTGGTTGACTATCCTTCTCTTGTTCTCGCGGCTTCTACAGTGACGAATAACACGACACACAGTTCATAGTTACACGCAAAAATTGCGAAAGGCGGTTGAGCAAGCACAATGTGCACAATCCATTGTCCGTGGTGACATAGTCTGAATTTGTGTACCTTCTATTCTATAATATAAACGCAATACCCAGCAATGCTAAACACTCAAACACACTCTGGTATGTCGAGAAAATACTCGAAAAGTTTTCACAATGCGAGTGAAAATTTGAAGGTTTCGTTATGATACGAAAGCTCAACTTTGCCGCTTTCATGTGAATTCTACTTAATTTTTACTTTCAAGTTATTTGACAAATTTGCACCACAGCGAGAAACAATCCACCCTTTCAAATTCTTTGGTTTCTGTGGTCCCTTTGACGCATTGCTGTTTCGTTCATCCGTGAAACGACCTACTGCTGTTCTCTATACGTGAAAATAGCAAAGCTGCAATCATGTTGGAATTTAAAGGGAAATACAGTTTGTAATAGGCATGAGGTCAGTTAATAGTAAATATTTTTCATTCGTATTAATTAGTTTAAATAGCTTACAAAGTCTTTTTTATAGAGTGCATTCCGCTTATTTAGACTACTTATTTTTGCCATGAGCTTTAAAGTATTTCGAACATAATAAAAACATGATCAATAATATAGAATGCATTTAGGATAATTATCTATCAAAGGAAAACCAGTATCGATAATGTTGCAATTAATTATAGATACGTATTCCTAAATCATAATTTACGACCGCATTTATTCTAGATTATGTATTTTGTTTCACTAGTTTATTCTGCAGCAGTTGTGTATTGCTAAAAATAGAAAACTTTGCATAAAAATGCACGCACATGCAAAGAAATAATAAGATTAAATTAAGATGTCTACGAAATTTAAACTACCGATATATAGCTGTAGCTATCGAGAAAAATGATTAGAAATAAGTTCGTTAACACGACGAAATCATGTGTGGAGCTGTATAAAGAAAAGTCCTTGCTCATGGTCGTTATTACCGCTAACCAGCACTCATAATGTGGGAAAGTTCTCTATATAGCACGCACACATTTTAATCAGTAGATTTGTGATCACATGCGTACAAGATATTTAGTCCATAGGTTTATGGTTTATTATTCGAGTGGAATTACATTTTAGAGATACAATCAGTTATCATTTGATTTATTTTAGTTCTTAACTTAATAACCCTAGGAAGAATATATACATTTTTCATGAGTAAAAAGGTAGACCCACTTCCGGATTCATATTTTCTAAGTATATACTTTGTAATTTTATAAAATGTCCAGAGCTGCAAAATCTATATTTATTGATTGTATTGTTTATTTATTTATATTTTCAACATTTGTTGACAATACGCTCTTAGAGTATCGTCGTTTTAATCTCATAAAATGAAGTGCGACATTATTGATTCAGTACTAATGAAGAAAAGTTAAACAAATCAATATTATGCTTGTTCAGGTTGATAAGAAATTTCCATCAAAAAAAGGATAAAAAATTTTTTCAAGACGTTAATGTAATAACGCGTTGCCGGTAAAAATTTACGCGTTTTCCAAAATAAATAACAGAGTATAATGATAACTTTATTAAAATTAACGCTTTATTCCCAAACACTAATAATAATTGTTAATAACTTAATAACTTTAAAACCAAAATATATTAATGAACAGCGCCAAATGCATATCTCAAAAATATCAAACACATTGTTTTCGAAAACCCGATTAAATTTTTGGAAATTTCGTTCTTAAAATTATTGCTGTCAAAAAGGTTATATAAAGATAGAGAATACAAATTTTGCCAATTTTATTGAAATTTTGAGAAATATAAAAAGATTTTACGGTATTTCAAGGAATTTTATGAAATTTGTGATTTTCATAAATTTTTTAGATTTTACCAGTTGTTGGGGTTTAGAGAATCTAAAGAAATTGAAAAGAATTTTGTGAGATTGCATTTGGATTTTCACAAATTTTTAAATATTTAATGAGATTTCATAGAATTCTGAGTAATGTTTTTTTAAAAGATTTAACAAGGAATTAGCAATTTTTGTGTTTCGAAGATAAAAAATTTTGAATCATTTTACAAACTTTTGAAATCCCTTCACACATATTAAAATCCTTTCATTTTAAATTGTTTAGAATCCTCTGAATCTTTTTAGCAAAGTTAAATTAAAACAAGAAAATACTATAGTTAATGTAAAAAATTGAAGAAACGGGATAAAAAATGAAATTTCGTAACAAATTACCAAAATAAAGTAACCTTTCTAAAATTGAATCATTGAAAATTCACTGATTTCAGTGCTCTCTTTTAAAGATTTCATTAGTGAAAAATCCCTGAAATTTTCAGTAATCATCTCAATACTGCTGAAAAATTTAGTAACTTTTCACTGATGAAAATCGTGAGAAAAAAGTCACCGTGGCATACTCGTTAACCCCCCCCCCTTAGGGTGCCACGTGGTTCTTTAAATTTCTTGAAAAACGAAAAAAAACAAAAATGTCGACAGTATAGTCTTTGATATAAATTAGGGATCTTGTATAAACCACATGGTTTATTTTTTTTTGGGGGGGGGGTCGAAGAAAGGCCACAGTGGATCATATGGGGAAGGGGGGAAGTCTAAAAGTGGCCAAAATTAACCCATGTGGTTTATGGTTTATATTTTATATTTTTTATAGTTTATATTATTTAACCCCTAAGTGTAAAACCACGTGGCTCAACCCCTTCCCCCTTGAAACCACTTGATTTATGGAAGACCCCTTACTCCCAAACACTGAATTCTAAAACCAAGAATAATAATTTATTACCAAATCTCTAAAGTTTTAAATTTTATTAGTCTTTCTGAATGATTTAATCCGTTAATTGAGATCCGGGATAATCACCAAAGTTCTATAATCGGCCGGTTAGTCTCTGAGTGTAGAACAATTTCGCGATTTTTCGTCTCACAGCGATAATTACCTTGTTGAGTCCAAGCTTAATTTTCGAGGTAGCAGTCTTTTCAAAGGATATATAAATATATATGCAGTTGTTCTTAGGGGTTAACCAGGCCCGTGATTTCACAGTAAACATAGAATGCCACCCTCCCATCCGCGCTATTGCTCTCGACCTCACGTTCACCTCCCATGAAATGACATTCCACTTTTGCGAGCGGATTATAAATTATTTAATCAAGCCAGCGTTGCAGAGAGACGAGCAGGACCGCTCAGAGTTCCGACTACGTACACAAGCAGCAAGCAGCATGCAAAAAGAAAATATTTGCCCCATTATATAAAAGTGGAGATACGCGCCCCTGCTAGGTTAGGTGGGTGTTGGTACAGAAATGGGGGCAATAGGGGTAAGGGGTTAGCTGGAAGAATAAGGGCGGGTGAGAGAAGGAGGATGAGGAGGATGAGGAGGAGGCGTAGGGTACGAGTGTAGGGAGGGGTAGCTTCAGGCAGTAATAAGAACGACGGGCTTAGTTTTAACTTCTCTTTTATGTCCGCATTTTCCGCGGCGCTCTCCGGCGCTTTGTGCGAATGAAAGCACAAATTGCCGAGCCGTGAGCGCCTTCGGGGAGACATTGAGACAGTAAGAAGACTTTTGCCTGCCAACCCCCAACCCTCTGTGTGAGTTTGTCTTCCTTCTTATTCGTATCTGCTCCTCGGTTTGCAGAAAGTTGTTTCTTGCTTCCAGCTTTCCTTCTTGTGTGTGGCTTCGCGAAACATGCTTGTGCTTGTTGGAACGGAAACTGTGAACAAGCATCGAATTTCACACAGGACACTCTTTCAAAAGAACTTCTGTACTGCGCGAATACTGCGGAGAATGTCTGGCTTTCGTGAAAAGTCAAGACATGAAATCTTAAGTTCTATAATTATTATTTTACAATACATGTACGTTGTACTTCTATAGTAAAGTAAAAAGAAACATGAAAATAGTTTTATCGTCTGCTCATCATTTAACGAACCCTGGGACAATTCCTGGGATATTTTAATAAACAAGATGGTGCTCCATATTCAGTGCAAGTGACATAACAAAAAAATCGACTGACTCTAGATAAGTAAGGGACGGGAAGGAAGAATGAGGGGATCAAGAAGAGCGCGTGGTTTCACTGCGGTTATACATTTGGTATGGTTTAAGATGCGTTATCGAATGTTTTATTCATAAGAGTAGAACAAAAGCCTGCGTTTATCATGAGGACATCTTGCCAGCGCAATAGCGAGTTCCACGCAACGTTAAATATCGTGCCATGGGTTATTTCTTTGCCCTTAGTAACGTAATCGAACCTTGCCACAATTCAGGTTACCATTTGACTTTCGATTAGTCAAATCGTACATAAAATTCTGAACGAGATTTCTGAAAGGAAGTTGTGGATTTAAATATGTAAAAATAAAATACGTTTTCTATACTTGTATTGTCATAAATTATAGAACTCTTATATTGCAAAAATTGAGTGAGAATAATCTGTTTTTGTGTGGCATGTTCCGGATGTAACTTTAGTGTAGGCGTGCGTAGGGTAGAGCTATTCAAAGCGAGATTCGCAACCACTTGTGGGTCGCCGGAATTGCCCTAATAAAAATGTTATACCGCGCCTGGCGTCTTTGTATATGTCTCTCCCTTTCTCTCTTCCTCTTCTTCGGGAGTCAGCAGAAGGGGGTCTCAACTGAACCGAAAAAAAGCTTCTCGATGGTTCTCACAGATAACCGCGAATACGGTAGCTCCTTCGAGGGTATCTTTGTCATTTGTATCTCTCCGCGGGGGCGCCCTCGAATGACAATGACCGTGCCCCTTTGGTGCCGAAAGAGACTCAACCCTCGCACACATACTCGAGTTGGATTTACCTTTTCCTCTGACCAAGATACTTGACTTCAAATGCACTTGCTTCCGAGAATTATCGCGATTACAACTCTTCAATTCAAAGAAGATGACAAGAAAGATAATTCAATAATACTTTCATTATATCTATCAGAAGTTTTGAATGTTCAAATGAACGTGATATTTTTTCTTAATTTTATTTTATTCTCAATGCAAATAAATCAATATTTCCAAACTGTTCCTAGTTTAAAATACAATAATTGAAAACATTAATTCATTTGAACATTCAAAACTTTTCAGTCATCTTTCATTTTCTATAGATAAGGATGCAAAGTGCTGCAAACTTTACATTTAATGTTTATGTTGAAAAGTCAATAAGTAACAATTTTTTTTAATGAAAATGATGTAATCCTTTAACTATTATGAATTATTTTTAATACTGAGTTCCTTTGAATTCTTAAAATTCTTGAATTCAGGAATAATAAAAATTGCTAGTGGATGATGGAGAAGCATTTTGGAATACAATTAAAAGGCATTAGGAAAATAACAAGTTTTTCTATATATAGAAACATAATTACACATCTTTCTAAAGCATACAAATATTGCTAAAACTAGTTG
>JAUESI010000035.1:2430497-2441698 GCA_032275145.1 Synergus laeviventris
ATGTTAAAAGCAAATGGTTAAGGGAAAAAGCAACAGGAATTGGCAAAAAGGGAAATGTTAAAAAGAAATCTTAATGGGAAATGGAAAACGTAAGTGGTAAATGGAAATGGTAAAGGGTAATGGCAAGGGGAAATTCTAAAAGGAAATGGTAAAAGGAAAGGTTATGGGAAGTGGCAATGAGAAATGGTAAAGGGAAATCATGGTAAATGGAAATGGTAATTGGAAATAGTAAAAGGATGTAGTAAAAGAAAATCTTAACTGGAAATGGTAAAAGGAAATGGTAGGAAAGGCAAAAGAAAATGTTAAAGGGAAATCATGTTAAAAGAAAATGGTTAAGGAAAATAGCAAAAGGAATGAAAAACAGGAAAACGGGAAAAATATATGGTAAAAGAAAATGGTAAAGGGAAATGTTAAAGGGAAATTCTAATAGGAAATCTTAAAGAGAATTAGTAAAATAAATTTGTAAAAGGACATGGCAAAGGGAAATGATAAAGGGATATGGTAAACAGCAATGGCAAAGGAAAATGGTGAAGGGAAATTATAAGGGGATATCGTAAACAGAAATGATAAATAAAAATCGCAAAGAGAAATTCTAATAGGAAATGTTAAAAGGAAATCTGAAAGAGAATTGGTAAAAGAATTTGGTAAAAGGACATGGCAAAGGGAAATGGCACAGCGAAATTTTAAAAGGAAATGTTGATGGGAAATGGTAAAACGAAAGGTTATGGGAAATGGCAAAGAGAAATGGTAAAGGGAAATCTTGGTAAATGGAAATGGTAAAAGGATTTAGTAAAAGGGAAATTCTAATAGGAAATGTTAAAAGGAAATCTAAAAGAGAATTGGTAAAAGAAATTGGTAAAAGGAAATGGCAAAGGGAAATGGCACAGGGAAATTGTAAAAGGAAATGTTGAAGGGAAATGGTAAAACGAAAGGTTATGGGAAATGGCAAAGAGAAATGGTAAGGGGAAATCTTGGTAAATGGAAATGGTAAAAGGATATAGTAAAATAAAATGGTAATTGGAAATGGTAAAAGGATGTAGTAAAAGGGACATTCTAATAGGAAATGTTTAAAGGAAATCTTAAAGAGAATTGGTAAAAGAAATTGGTAAAAGACATGGCAAAGGGAAATGGCACAGGGAAATTCTAAGAGGATATAGTAAGAGAAAATGGTAAAGGGAAATGGCAAAGGGAAATGATAAAGGGATATGGTAAACAGAAATGATAAAGGGAAATAGCAAATGGAAATCGTTGATCATATTAAAAACTCAAAAATAAAATTTACAAAATAACATAAAAATCTGTGTACCACTGATTTTCTCACAAACTATCACACCTAGAAAAAAATGATTGCAACAAAAAATATGTATTTCAATGAGATCCACAACTTTTGTTTGAATCATTTAAACATTGGTTTTTCATTTTAGTTATAGTGCAGAAATGACAATGAAATTGTTTGGGGTGGAGAATAATAAAATGGGGGAAATCTCTGATGGTGAATTTTAAAAAGTAAACGAGAAAGGCGCCTCTTTAAACACTTCCTACCATTAATAACCACGTCTCAAACTACATTTGTGTGATTGTGCCCATACCCGCTTGAGTTAAGTGCACCAACTGTCGGCACTTGAGAATCTTGAAAATCGACGGGGTAACTTTTGCATCCCTCTCTATCCTTCTGTTCACTCTTTTTTTGTTTTTAATTCTCGGTAGCACCAGATGCTCTAACTGTCTTATATCACTTGTTATGATTTTCAACCTTTGAGTTTGTTGTTCCAAAAATCACAACTTCAAAGCAAATATAACCGGTGCCTTCTTCTTTTTATTTACTCTTTTATTCGATTCAGCATTCATTGGTGGTAAGATAGCATTTCTCATAATAATTTTTGTTCAACTTCATTTGACTCAAATTTTAAAATACATTCAATGTTTCTGTTACAGTCAAAAATGAACCGACTCGGTTTTTGGGGGAGGGTGTGTCGTTCAAGGCGAAGCTAATAGGAATTTTGGAAGTTTCGGAAGCACGCGGAGACAGAATGTGCCAAGCTGCTTTGGCAGATTTGAAAATGGCCATTCGTGCTGCTGGAGAACACAAACAACGAATCACTGTCCAAATTAGCATTGATGGTTTGCGCTTGCGAGATGAAAAAACAGGAGTAATTATTTCCCATTCAACACATTCTTAAAAAAAAAATTACTTTTTCCATTACATTAATAAAAAAAATTCTAATTTTTCAGGATTGTCAATATCACCACCCAGTTCACAAAATATCATTCATTGCTCAAGACATGAGTGACTCCAGAGCCTTCGGTTACATATTTGGTTCGCCTGATATGGGTCACAGATTTTTCGGTATAAAAACAGACAAGGCAGCAAGTCAGGTGAATTTCCTATATTCTACATTTCTACAATATCCTACATCTCCACCATTCTATCTTTCCAATCTACATATATTTCCTTTGCTGATATTTTTATTTGGGTATTTGCCAGTGGAATAGAGTAAATAGTGTTGAGGATTCCAAATGCTATTAAATCAAGTCAATTTTCAATGATACTTCCCATGTGCAAGGCGCAAAATTATATTTGCAGTAGTCTTGATTTAACAACAGCTTCAGAGTGAAACTAACAACGTGCATCGGTGATCTGCTCAAATTCTCTGGGCGTATGTAAATAATTGCGTTACTTTGTCGGTTTGTCACAATTGACTCGCTTCAATCATCGGTACAAGTTTTGGATTAGACACGGTTGGGCTGACTCCCTTTGATAGGGAGCGATATACATTTGCACCCTGGTGTGCTTCTTGAAATTCAAATCGACCTCCATTTCAAAAAACCCAACCACCTTAATTTTACAGTTGCCTGCATCAGAAAAGATTCCTTGCATTTTATTACTTCGATTTTATCTACAAATTTGTATAATTTATTGGTTTATCCTCACTCCTCACCCTCATACTATAAACTGCATGAATTTTCTCCAAAAATGCTGTTTTAAATTCAACTCATTTCTACACAGGTGGTAATAGCGATGAGAGATCTCTTTCAAGTGGTCTTTGAACTTAAGAAAAAAGAAATTGAATTAGCGAAGCAACACATAGAGCAAAATACAATCAAGTTCCACGCTAGTGGAATTTTCGTTGAGCCATCGCCGGACACAAAGGTACGTAAATTTTTCGATTCCTAGTTTTCTGTTTTTGGCTTATTTTAGGTTGAGAAATTAGGCTTCAAAAATCGTATCTTTATCCTACAAAAGTAGAGTCGAAGCTAATAAGAGAGAATGAGAATTTTTTAGTCTGAGGAGACCGTTCAAAATGTACGTCACCAGTTTTAAACAATTCCTTTAATTGTCTGCATTTCAACGTTTTTGATCTGGTTCAATTGTAGTATAAACTTATTAATATTCTGATAACGCATTTTACTCATTTTTAATTTTTCTTTATTATAATTTCTAATTTGTAATTTGTATACTACTAGCATTATTTTTCATCATCCCCCCATCTATATAGTAGTGACGTGATAGTTAAACGGTCTCTATCTAAAAATTCAAGAAGGAAGCAAACACCATTTATTTGTTTTTAAAAAATTGCGCAATCTTGAAACGAAGAAGAGAATATAAATTCGGGAAATACTTCAGAGCAGTAAGATCGTTAAATCTGTGTCGTGAAAGACGCAAAAAGTGTCTGCTACTTCTTGTGTAGGGTGCGGCAGGTAGCGAGACTTCTCACCATCGGACAAATTCCGAAGTCGAGAAATCTGTTGGGAGAAAGCACGAGTCACAAAGTGGAGTGGTAGCTGATCTTTTGGACCTACAGTTTGAACTGAACTCGTTACAGCAGGGCATTCATCAAATGGACAAGATCACACCAGACAATCCAAGGCCAAGCGAGGACCCTTTTGATGCTGATCCCTTTGGGGACTCGTTTGCTAACATGAAGGTACTCAAATTTGGATGACGAATTCGTATTTTGAATTGTTGGTTTCTGAATTCTCTTTTTCTAGCTTCTACTCAAACTGAAATGGTAATTTTAAGAAAAATAATGTTATCCAGTACTTTGATTTATAGATGAACAATCGGTACTTGTGGTGTTTCAGATGAAAGAAAATGTGCAGCCTATTTTACCTCCACCACCATCTTCAAGAAGGGGTCATTTCGAACGACAGCAGACGGTTCAGCCAACCTCTACGTCCTCATCATCCAGTCCAATTACCACAGTCACTAGCAAAACTCCACCTCCCTATGGTTCCGTTCATTGGTTTGACAAAGAAACAGAAGACCTCTTCAATGATGGAGAACTTTCAAACCTATCCAGGAATCTCACAGGGGATAAAGACAAAGATAGTGTAAGTATCAGCTCATTGAAACAATATATATCTTACAGTTGCATAAACTAGAATGCAGAACAATACTTAAAAGAGATTTTCCTTGTTTCAGGAATCCAGCACACCTCAAAGCTACTACAAGAGTCAGCAAGTAGACGTCTTCACCGAACTAGACCCTCTAGGCACTGGGTTGATAAAACCCTACGTGGACAAGAAAGACTTCTTTCAACACTTAAAGAACCCTCCAAAAAAAGTATTAAAAGATCTAGCCACTACAAGTTCCAATGATACCTTCCCAACAGATTTCAAGATATCCAATATTAGTGATCCAATTGAACCTCTAAAGGTACATAACACCTCGAGTTCTGAGAATTTTGAAGACAACAGCTTTGCCAACTTTGACAAATTCAACGACAACGACACAAGTCCGCGAACAGTTTCACCACTCCTGAAGAAGGAATCTTCTTCTAGAAATAATTATCAGCCCCTCTCTGTTTCCCTTCCACCTGAAGAAGATGGTCAGAAAAACAATTCTGGCTCAACCTCCAACTCTTCAGCTTTGACTAAAATGGACAGAGATTCTACTGAATCCACCCAGGGGTTGATTAGGCTTCCTAGTCCTAGAAAATACTTACAGTACCCTAGAAAAGATTACGATCTCTCGGTAAATAGAAATCAATCTATGGATAAACCTTTTCCGATCGATTTCTCTGGAGCAAGTGATTCTCCAGCCTCTCCAATAAAATCTGGCTCCTCAGATGCGAACTCCAGACTATCTAGTTCCAGTGTGGAGATGGACAATGTTCCTGAACCACCACCTAGGGGGTCTGGAAGCATTCTGATAAATCCTCCGCCACTTCCACCAAAGAAGCAAAGTGCTAGGGGCGCGATAAAACCTCCACCGAGGCCACCTTACAGTGATGGACACTTTCACTATGATTTCCTTGAAAGAGAAGAAGGTTCTCCTTCACCAACGAGAAAAAATAGGAACAGGAGTCCAGCTAAAGATACGAAAAGTCGATTTGATGACAATTTCAGTCCCCCGATGCCACAATTGCCAAAGAGGTCTGAACAGTCTGTCTTTTCGGATTCAAGTTTCGAAGACTCTTTTAGCTCGATCATTCCTCCATCTTTGTCTTCACTCTTTCAAAATTCTGGGACAAATAAAACTTCATCTATTGAGGTTAAAAAACCAAAACCGTCTTTAGATATTACCCTGAGTCAGTTGACTTCATCGAATCTTAGTGAGTTAGCAACGAGCTTGAATATGACTGTGACTGATTTGACTAGCTTAACTCTTCACCAATTGACGGCTTGTTTGGCTGAATTGTCTGCCAAAGAGGCAAAGATGAGCCAAAAGGCCTCGACTCCAGTGAGCGAAAAAGCTCCTCCCAAGCCTCAGACGTCAGCGAAGATGGTTGAGACAGCTTTTGTCTCAAACGAGCCATTATTCAAAGCAAATTTCGATCAAGAACTAAAAACATCTGATAGTACCTACGATAAGTACGCGGTTTTCCGTGAGTTACTGGAAACGGAGACTATGCCAAGTGAAAATAAAAAGGAATTGGTGAAGAATGACAGTGATTCGACGGAGCCAGATGTCCAGGAAGAGTCAAGACCTCTGGAGGAAAGGGATGTAGAAGACAAGAATAAAATAGAGAATATTGTGTCATTGAAGAATTTAACTGTAAATTTACCACCAGTTTCTGAAAGTTTAGTTAAAAGCGAACAAACTCCTGATGAAGAACAAATGCGTTCTGATTTCCCTGATACAAAAATAGAAAGTATAATAACGAATGGAAAAGAGGAGAGAGATGAAAGGAAGAGGCTCTCACGTGATTCTTCTAAAGACAGTGAAGAAGGTACTGAACAGGAGGACCAAGTTGAAGATAGTGAAGAAGTCATAAATGATGTAAAATCTGAAATTTCAGAAATGAAAGAAACACCTTTGAGTGAGACGGAAGCCTTGTCGGAGAAGGTGGAAATTAAACAATCTACTTCAACTTCAAGCGATAGATACGCAGCCTTAAGAGAGATTATCGAAGAGACTGAACAGACGACCATGAAGAGTGATACAGAGTCTACAAACTTTATCAGCTCGCTACTTAAAACTTCCCCAGTTAGAACTTCACCTCATAAAAGTTCTCCAATCAAAACTTCGCCAGTTAAAACATTTACCAATTCATCAGTTGAAATGGACCTGGTGGGCTTATTCTCTGATGCTTGCCCACAACCTTTTACTAACCCTGCTGGAATGAAAGATGTTACAGAAATGATGGATATATTCGAAGAGATCAAAATGCTGAACGTGAAAACACCATCGGGGATCGGTAAACTGATACCTGGTTTTGAAGACTTCTTCTGTCCCCTTCCGGAATCTAAACCAGGAAAAGAAGATCCTAAAGATGAAGAAAACTGGGCTAAATTTGACGCGAGTGTTTTCCATTCTGAAAAATCATACGGAGAGAGTCATGGTTCGGTTGGTGGTACTTCGCCGTGGTCTCCTGATGGTAAGGAATTTCACAAGGAGACGCAAATAAGATCAGGAATTCAAAGGCATTCAGGTGAAAGTGACAATGAATGGAAAGACGAAGAGGAAAGTGAGGAGAGCAATGGGAGATACAGAGGGGAGGGACCTTACAGTAGACCACCATTTGGGATAGGATTTGAAGAAAGGCCCTATTACGAAGAGGGGGTGGAACCTGGGGACAAAGAGAGAAGTTTTAGGGATAAAATGGGAAGGAAAACAAGAGGAGGTGTACCATGGGGAAAACCTGGTCACAGAACTCGTGATTCAACACCATGGCATGAAGAGGCTCGATGGGAAGAGGAAAGAAAGAGGTTTCTTCATAGAAAGATACCTTATAAGGATGAGGAAGAGTATAAGGCTTATTGGAAGTGTAGACCGCCTCACAGACCTTGGAATGGTGATCGAGAAGGGTTTTGGCCTCATGAAGATCCTTATTATGAGGAGGAGCGCGGTAAGAGGAGATTGATGTTATGGAATGAGGAGAGAGATTCTAGGGAAAGTAGAGACAACAGGGATAGGTTTAGTAGCCAAGAAAGTATGGGGTATGATGATGAGGAAAGATGGTCGAGACGGGAGTACGAGAGAAGAAGATGGGAAGAGGATGGGACATTTTGGAACCGACGGGGTCCAGATAGCGATTATGCTCACAAGGAAGCCTTCAGAAAGCACGATCCACATTATGGGAGAGATGCCAGGCATTATGATTATCCTCCAGGATGGGAAGAAGACTATGGACCTGAGCGTGCGGATGATTCTCCTAGGTAAGACTCTATTCATCAGAATTGATTCTTTTCCCTTCATATAATGACTCTTTTTGACTCTCTCGCTTTCGTAATATTTTATTTCTCTTATGTCTGATTCTAGATATGTCTCGAGGAAGAGACACTGGCCCAAACGACCTAACAGCGCTAACGACGGGAGGAATCCAGAACCAGTCTATGCTGAAGTAAGGCCAAAATACGCAGTGTCTAGATCAGAATGCAGCGACAACGATTCCGATCCTTATCATCGACCACACAGATCAAGAAGTCGAGACAGCTACTGGGGCAGCGATCAAGAGTACGACAGCTGGGTGGAGAGACCTTATTGGTCGGAGGGTGCAGATGTGAAGAACGATTCCTATCAAAAAAGGAGAATAAACAGGCACAAAACTCGTCCACAAACCAAGTCTCAAAGTTCTCCGTTCGAGGACGACTTCACCCAACCCATAGAACGCAGTGAAGCTTCTTTGGACTCTTTAAGTGCTGAACCTCGAACTCGAGTTGAAGTGGAACTGAAGCAGTCTACAAGTCCCAGAAGCAGTATGAAAGAACATGGGAAAAGAGATCCTAGGACCTGCAAAGGCTCCAGCTATTTCGAAGATGATCTGACTCCCACAGCAAGTGCCTCTAGTGACACTTCTGATAGACCCAGACTTGGTTCGGATCTAAAAGCGACTCCAGAGGAACAGCCTTCTGACATCAAAGATCCAGACAGTTTCGTCTCAGAAGACAGTGGCAGGGACAGTTTTTTCAACGGCGAACAGAGGTTTGATGATGATGCTTTCACCTTTCGGTCAGAGTTAGAGGACCAAGTGCCTGAAAAGTCGACGTCCCTCCCCTTGAAGAACGCTCGACCAAATAAGTATGGCAACAATAAAATTAAGGGTGACCAGTATATCAAAAAGTCTGAATCAGTCAACATCTTTGCTCGGGAAAATGACCCATTCGACGATGATGAATTCTTCAACTGATCCAACGCCTCGAGTTCCAGAAAGAGAACTGGTTCTCCTCGCATCACATGGGATCAGAGTACTTGCATTTCTTACTCGCGCCACTCCCAAGGAACGTAACTGTCCTGACTTCGACGTTTCTCGCACTGCGGAGTGAAGAATGATATTTTTATATCGATCAAGAAGATAGAGACCCTTTCTTGTTTTTCGTAGAGGTATCTCTGGGACCCTGGAATTTTCATCTTTGACGTTGTGAAATGTAAACGACCCATGGAGAAACAACATTCTCTGATGACTGACGGGTACTTCTTTTCAAAATTTTATTTAATCTTCAAAAAACTTCTAACTGTCCGAAATCTGAAGTGCTGTGTAGTTCTTGTGTCATCCTCATTCTTCAAGTAAGAAAAATCGGACAGTTAGCGAGAATCTACTCTACTAGGCAAACGAATCTATGTAACTAAAATTGTATGTGCAATTTAGAATGATTGATATATAAAGGACTTTAGGAAAATCCAAGGGCGTGTAAAAATTTTAAATTGTATGAAAATTATTGTTATATCCTTAGTGAATCTAATGTTTTCCCCCACAATGCTGTGTGTGTGCGTGTGACAATTGTCAATGCTAATTGTCAATATTATTTATTTTCACTGTAAGTTGAGCTAAACTGTATGGGTTATTTGCTGTCTATTTATGTTGAATAGTCCAGCAACTTAGAATTTACTGTTACATGAAGTTGTACAGTGGATCTGGTTCAATTGGATTAAACAGTTAGTGAAATATAATTAAAAAAAGACAGCGAATGATCTAAAGTTAGCATCAAAGCGTTTTTTCCTAATGAGAAAATAAAAGTTGGTTTGATTTTGAATAAACTAAAGAAATTTGCATAGTTACATTGTAAATTAAAACTATTCCCGTTTTATAACCCTCGATGTTTAATTATAAATTAAACACTGATAGACGACAATATTTATATTAACTCGTAGTTTAATGTTAAGTTAAATTAGTTCCTGAATCAATGGTAGTCTGAGGGTAAATAAGGCTGTTATAATAAAGAACCGATTCAGTTACAAAGGCACTTCTTTATGAGTAAATCAAGAGATTAATTGCAAATGTTATCTTCAATATCACTCTAGATCAACTGAAAATTGATTATTTATTAAATGAATTAATTTTGGCTCTTCTGTGACATCTTTCAGGTGTAAAGGAAGAAAATTTGTACATAATCTGTGGACACACAATTGATATTTAACGCTGACAGGGCACTTGAGTGTGGAGGATAGTTTACACCTCTTGAAAGCCTGTTTCACCGAGGCTGCAGGTTGTTTGAAATTTTGGGTCAAAACGAAGTCAGCGCTGTGAGGATCATGTATATTAAAATATTCTTGGCGCGCGACTATATTAATAATTTCATTTCCTCCTGAGTAACACTCAAACCAAGAGTTCGCCTATTTGAAAGTCAATAAGATGCAAATCAGCCGGAAAGGATCTGAAGTGGTCTATCCTGCTGTACCCGAGAAAATCAGATCGAAGCTTCATTGCGGCAGTTGGTAAACACTTGATGCTTTTACCTAGCCTATGGAATATTGATAAATCTACATTCCTCAAACCACCGATCTGGAAACTGAAAAAGCCTCTATTACTGAAGAGCGTAATTGCTGATTCGTGGAGAATTAATTTTTTCTTTGAAGAACAAAAATTAAATAGAAAGACAAGTCAATTTTAAAGTCAGCATAAAGTTTTCATATGGAACTTCAGCTTTCTATTTTCATGAAGTTGAAAAATTTATCTGATGTATAAAAATTTCTAGTCTAAAAGCACTAAAAGCTAAATTGTACTGTTTCACAGTCTCTCTGAATTTATGAATTGCGGGGGAGGCAACGGTCACCATCCACACACTAATCGACTCTAATACATTTCATCCCCCAATCGCAGAAAACCCTCTGAGCGCGGTAGAGATTTTTAGGCTCGAACAAAGCGAGAATTACACGGAGGTCGAGTCGAGTCCTCGAATGCACTCGACAAGGAGTGTTTCGACAAAGGTTTCGAGTCTTATGTAGCACACAATCCCACATGCATACACACCTGATTTTGCGGGACTGATGTACCAACGTGCAAAAAGTCACCCACACAAACACACTAACGCAAGCGCATTGTGACTACCGCTTCAGCGCTATTCCCCTAAAATATGAAACTGTGGAACAACAGGCCGACAATCCCAATTATAAACATTTCTCGTACCCTTTTAGAATTGCATTTGACGAGAGCGCGGTTCATTTCGCAATCCTCATATATACCATTCGTCATCCACAACCCCTTTTCCACCCACTCTTATCCCCTTCTCACCCCCCAGCTTCTCTCACTAAACTCCTTTAGGACAAAAGTACTTTTAGTCTTTGAGTGCGTATCCACCTCCAGCGTTAGTTCACACAAGTTAACTTGCTCAAAGTAGTGAAAAAGGTGAGGTTCAAAATTACAAGAGGGTTTCAAGAATTGTCTAAGGGGAAAATTTGAAAATTGAGTAAAATGTGGTTTTGTTGGTTTTCAATTGCTAAGGGCTAAATTTCATAGAAATTGATGACAAAAGGAAGATATCTCATCAAAATCTAAAAACATTGTTTACAAAAACCTTCCCCATTTTTTTCAGTGATA
>JAUESI010000035.1:2453958-2465940 GCA_032275145.1 Synergus laeviventris
TAAAGATATAGAAATCGTATCTCTTTCTATCTCCTTCTATCTCTAAGATAGAATGGGATAAAGATTGTTTATCCCCGCCTATCTCCTTCTATCTCCATCTGAATTAAAATTGGTTCTATCTCATTCAATCCTCACTTTTCTATTCCTTTCTATCTCTCGTCTATTCCTGTCTATCTCTTTCTATCTCCTTCTCAATTTCAATTCACCCCTATCTCTGCCAATACCTACTTCTCTATTCCTTCATATCTCTAGTCTATTCTTGGCTATACTTTTCTATCTCCTTGTCAATAAAAATTCACTCCTATCTGTTTCAATCCCCTAATTTCTATCCTAGCCTATTTCTATATCTATATTTTTCAATGCCTTCTTGTCTGTCTTAGCTTAACGCTTTCCTTATCCATATATGGTATATTCCTCCAATTTATTCTTAAATGAATAAATAAAATACATCTATGAGATAGAGAAGAACGGATTAAAATATAAAGGCAAGGAAATATGAAGTAACATAGAAGTAGCAGACAAGAAATAGGATATGTACAAAATATTGTAATTATAAAGTTATTATGCATGTTTAAAATATGAAAATTAATAAGTTAATAAGCGAGAGATAAACATAGGGATAGAAAGTAATACAAACTTCTAGCGAAGAAGATGATTTAGGTATTTATTATTATTTATTTATTTAGGTAAAATGGTGTATTTCCGAAAAGGTCAAACCTACGATTTCCTTTAAATTGTCTGTACCTATGTATTTTAATGCGCTGATTACAAATATGATAGTGAAAATTGTTGACTTGTCGATTTTCATGCTTAAACCATCAAAAAACTATAAAAATCATGGTTTTTGCATTAATGTTAGCTAATATACAAATTTTTTTAATGTTTTTAAAAAACTTATAGATCTCATCGAAATACATATTTTTTGTTGCAAGCATTTTTATCTACGAGTCATAATTTGTAAGAAAATCAGTGGTACATAGATTATTATTTACTATTTTTAAAATTTTATTTTTGATTTTTTAATATGATTAAGGAATTCACTTTGGGATTCCCCTTTACCATTTCCTTTTCCATTATTTACTTTACAATTTCCTTTTACCATTTCCCTTGACCATTTTCCTTTACCATTTCCTTTCAACATCTTCCTTTGCCATGTCCCTTTACCATTTAATTTTACTATTATTTCCATTTGCCATTTCCCTTTGCTATTTCCCTTTCCATTTCCTTTTACCATTTCCCTTTACCATGATTTTCGTTTAGAATGATTTCTCTTCAGAATGTGCAGAGGAGTTTCAAGATTTTAAAGTAATTTAAAAATTTGGTTACACTTCTCAAGGTATTTTAAATGATATTAAAGAATTTTAAAAGAACTCCAAAGAATTTATGGATTTTCAAGAGTTGTAGAGAATTTGAAGAAATTTCAAGTGAATGTAGCGACTTTAAAGAGATATCAAGAGATTTTATGTGGTTTTGAGAAATTTAAGGCGATTGCGAGAGATTTCGAATTATTTTTAATAGTTTTAAAGGAAAAAGTGGGTACGAAATTTAAAGACCTTTTTAGAAAGTTCAAAAAATGTCCTAAGGCTCGCCAAAAAATGTCTAAAAAACGTTAAATGTCCCAAAAATGTCCTTAAACGTCTTTGGAACATTTTATATTTTTAGTACATTATTTGGCTTGACTTTGGACATTTCTAGGACGTCCTAAAACCGCTTGAGACCACTGGGGCATTTCACAAAAATTCAAAAAAGTTTCAAGATTTTGAAGTAGCTTGAACTCTTGTAATCGTTTGAAATCTCTTTAAATCTGTAGTTATAAAAAATCACGAAAAGGGATATAACAACAAAATGCAGTTTAATAATAATTTTCATGAAAAACTGTTTAAATTTCTTAGACACATGTCCGTGTTTTTCAAGGATCTACATATAAGTTAATTTTCTACTGTAATAAATATAACCATTTACCATTTTCCTTTACCATTGCCTTTTACTATGATTTTCAGTTAGAATGATTTCTCTTTACAATGTACAGAGTCATTAATAGGTTTTTTTTTCATAAACATCGATGTATCTCTAATTTCCTCAGAAATTATCACTCGTATAAAAAAATGCTTCAAACAAAAAAGTGTATTTCGATAAGATCTACAACTTTGATTTGAAACATTTTTTTAAAGTTTTGCATATTTACTGAGATAAACAGAAAAAATCATGATTTTTATGGTTTCGAAAGGTTTCACCATGAAAATCAAGTTTCCACCAATTTCCATTATAATATCAGTAATCAGGGCATCAAGATACATAGGTAAAGGCAGTTTGAAGGAAATCGGAGTTTTGACCTTTTCGCGAATTAAAATTTTCTTACATAGAGATAGACTAAAAGATAGCAAGAGATAGATATTACCAGACACAGGGATTTACTGAAGGATTGGAAAATATAGATATCACCGGACACGGGTATACAATGGTGAATAGAAACAGATAACGTTTTAGGATGCAAATCGACTACTTAAAAAAACAGATAAAAAAGTTTCATCTCTTTCTATCTCTTTATTTCCATCAGGATAGTAACATATATTTCAATAAAATTCAGTTTCAAGCTGAGTTTTACTTTGCCATTTCTTTAAATAAATTGAATCTTCTGCTTTGAAAATGCATAAAAACTTTCTTCTTGAAATCGTATAATATAAGGTTGAGTAAAAGTTGCGAACCACGTTTACCAGACGGCAATTGGCATGCAATTAACCGCAACTGAGAAACTATTTTGGCTCTCATTGCATTGTGCAGTGTTGCAAATTAAACGTGGTAGTTGACAATAGTCAACTCTGGTCCTCGACTAGATCGTTAAGTATGAACATCTCTTGTCGCATATCGTGCGTATACACCCCATAATCGGCCGTCGAGTGTGTGTGCATTTGGAATGTAATATATCCCGGCGGGCACGTGAGCGTCACGTGTCGGTAAGTGTTTGTTTCGGTTTGTATTGTCACCACGGATATGAGCCTGCCGGGTATTTCGAAGGATCTACATGTAAAGCACCAGAGCCTCAATCCTCCTCCATTATTTCCCTTCCAGAGGTAAATAATGTCCCACCATGTAAACCGGAAAATCTTCCATCCTGGGAACC
Source organism: Synergus laeviventris (assembly GCA_032275145.1). Lineage (NCBI taxonomy): Eukaryota > Metazoa > Arthropoda > Insecta > Hymenoptera > Cynipidae > Synergus > Synergus laeviventris. Next base: position 2,457,080 of record JAUESI010000035.1, read on the forward strand.
AAAGCGAACCGTTCACCCCTAATCAAACGCTCATTATTTTTATTTTGAATGCATCAAATTTGAGAAGATTGAAATTTAAAACCTATTTTAAAGTCGTAGATGACTATTTTCAAACTTATTCGCAGAATCGGTAGACAGTGATAACTTGTTTATTCCTATATTGGCGGATTGAAATAATGCGAGGGGTAATGCTATGAGTGGATTTCCATTGCATTTTAATCCCCTCTCAGGATTCTAAACGGCGATGTGAAGGCAACTCTTGTCGCTAGGGTGAGAATATTGCATTCCTCGATCGTGACGAAGATAACAGCTGCTCTCCAAGCCCTTAACATTTTTTATCTGCCCTTGGATCTTCACTTGCATCTAACTGGTCTTAATTCTTCCACATGCATGAACACATGCTTTGAAATTAAAAATGTAAATACCTCTCTTATGTTTACAAAAAAGATAACAAAGGCAAGTCAATAATTAAAGCATCATTTTCTTTTTTATAATGATAAAATAGTAGGAGATTACACCAACAAAGTGTGGATCAAGTAAATTATTAAGTGTCTTATCTGATTTTATCTCTTCTGTGTATTTAATCGCTAGCTCAATAGCCTCGAATTAATTATTATCAGGTAATTATAAAACTATACATAATAAATAAACATAAATAAAATTAAAATAAATAAGAAATAGGATGAAGGACTTGCAGAAAATAAAATCAATATTGATGTACTGAAGTGTGCTTTATTATATTATAAATCTATCATTTTTACACATTTACTATTCAACTACAAGAATGAGTTTAGTAGTAGGAAGTATGCCATTTTCATGTTCGATATCTAAACATTCACGTGGCCTGGTCTGATGCACACAATAATGCAAAAACTTCACCTCTCTCTCTCTCTCGGACAGAAAACATATCTTTGATTATTTTTACAGTCGCACTGGACTTTTAGATTCCTTTTACATAATTAGTGTAGCCTCTCTTACTCTCATACCAAATTACTCAAAGTAATACAAAAAATTGCAATAACAAACTTTATATTCATTAAATTATTTCAAATGTTTGTTTCACATTCTAAAGATGATAGTTCAGTTGATTCTTCACTTAAAACATTTGTTGTAGAATTTCTTATCACATGTTTGAAAATCTAAAACGTATATGACATGCACGTGTCGACATAAGAGCGATGAGTATAAAGATAGAATTGCAACGTAAAACGTCACTATCTAAACCTATCGACTCGAATCCCCTTCTATTTTTCGAAATTTAAGATTCGGATGGTGGTAATTTTTCCCATTCAATTATTTTATCAAAGTTTTCGATTTTTTAAATATATAGTGATAGTTGTGTTAGGTTGTGTCTTATTTGGTGTCTACTTTTGGGTTCTTTATTCAGGGACACTGCGGTGTAAAATATATACATAAAAAAAGACATTGGTATAATTTTGCGAAAAATGTTGAAGGAGATTCGCTTCGATTGACATTTAATGAAATTATTCCCACTTGTACCCTCAGTTTGGTATTATTACGGTATCCTATACCTAATAGGTACTACTTCACCATATGTACACTAAACGTCCACTTGGGTCTGCGCGACCCATCATACTGGAGTCTTACGGGATCCAATGAAAAAAAAAATCCGTGAAATATCAAGTGCTTTGCACATATTGGATCAAGAGCTGTATTTACAGTGCCTATATTAATCTATAGAGCGTATAAATAAATTAATCGACTGAGGATCCTTATATCGAGTAGAGAAACTCTTCTCTGTAATCTTCATTCTTCTATGAACATCCATAATCAATTTTTCACAAAACCACGAAATAATTTCATTCTTCGTTTCACTAGTCTAATGCGAAAAATGTTGAAACGAGCGCTAATTTACAAAGAACTTAATAATTAGAATAGATACCAAGTCTGTATTTGAGAAGATAACAGGTACTTTGAAAAGAGCACTTATTGCTCTGAAAAAAAGGATTAATATGCTATTAACAGACCGATACTTTCTCAACTCATACTAGAAATGTGTTTTCAGCTAATTTAACTTGATTTAATTTGTTTAAATTATATATTTTATAAAAATATTTCTATAAGTATCATAGATCTGTAAATAAAGTCTAAAGAAAGCAATAAGCATTCCTGATATCCTCATAATCCGATAACCTAATACAAGTGGTGGTATAGTTGAATCTTAATCCTAAAAATAATTTTTTGATGAAGTTAGTGAGTATATTACACATTTGAAAATGTACAACCTTACATTGGTTTAAGGACATTCAAGTTAAAGACGGATCCTATGTGTTTCAACATTCATGACATATTGCACTTCTGTACCTATCTTTAATTGTAACCTTCTCTCAACCTAATACATATACTATAACCAGCAAATAAAAATAGTTGGATCGTTTCATTTCCGCTTTTTTCCCTACTATTATTTATTCCGGGAGGAAATACCAGAGAAAATCTAGGTTTCAAAATTCTTTGCTTGAAAATATTTAGGTTTTTTAAAATACTTTCACGTAGAGAAGAACCAATAATGCATTTTTGAGTTATTATTTGTATAAATTCTATTTATTGCAGTATGAATTTTAAATTGCAATGATAATTGTAATTTAAAACCATTACAACCATTACGAAATTTTTTAACAAAACTCAAAAATCATTGCTGATTTTCTCCTCACACATACCACCAAGAGGGCTGGTTCATTATTGTAGATAAAATGATGTTCAAATATAAATGAATAAAACTTGGATGGTTGAAAACGATCATTGGGATAAAAAGTTATGTTTCTTTATATATTATTGTCATAATTTAAAAAATTAACATTTCTACAATAAATAAAAAGCTGTAACCCTTTGTCGTCAGTAAGAAATCCTCACTCTATCGCAAGATAAATACCATTTTTAATAAATTTAATAGACCAAGAAATTTTCAGTTTCCCAAGTAAAAATAATATCTGAATTCTGAATCACGAATGAACCCTATTTCCGAAAATCTATACCAAAAATCGAAAACCTTTACACCAGCGGCGAGAAAGCAGACGCCTGACTCCTAATTTCTCGATGTTCCGACGGACTCAGATCAAGCAATCCTCCCACGTTTTGCTCATTCCCAACCTGCTTTCCAATAATTGCATCAATACTGAAGTTCCTCTTCTTGTCCACAACCTGCGAAACACTGGGCATAGTGTTCCTAGGAGCAGGATTCATCTGTCTCATAGGTGGGACTGTAATAGGCACCGGTTTATAAAGCGGCGGTGGTGGTTCCAAAAAATTCCTCAGCTTCAAAGCCTCCAAAGCCGAGGAAGGAAAATCCAAAAGCGGCAATCCAGAAGGTGTAGCCAAATAAGGATAAGGTATTGCTCCCGGATGACCTCCTCCAGCACAAGGTGACCTGTCTCCACAAATTGCAAAAGTCGCCATAATAGCCCTATCTCTCAAAACATAATGAGGAGGTGGCCTCTTGTACCTCTTCCTCCGTCTCAGAAAACTTCCATTATCAAACATGTCCTCTGCCAAAGGATCCAAAGTCCAATAATTACCCTTTCCGGGATTTCCAGGCTCCCTTGGAATCTTGATAAAGCAATCATTCAACGACAAGTTGTGTCTGATTGAATTTTGCCAAGCTGGGAATTTGTCGTGATAGTAAGGGAACCTCGTCATGATGAATTCACAGATTCCACTCAAAGTTAGTTTCTTCTGAGGCGATTGGAGGATCGCCATTGTGATGAGTGCGATATAAGAATATGGTGGTTTGATCAGTGAGGAGGAGAGTTTATCAGAAGAATAATTGTTACCTTGATGGTTTTTCTGAGTAGCAGCCATCATCGAGTAATTCTTCTTGAAGTTTCTGTTTCGATTTCTGGATGGGACCGGAACCGAAGGGGTTATGGGACTGGTGGATGATTGCGGTGATAGGTCGTTTTTGTCCAAACTGACAGGATCCACAATCATGCTACTGCTGTCCGAATCCCTGTCACTGTCAATGCATCCGTCGCAGGATGCGTTCGACATCATGTTCATCTCCATGTTCAACATTGAAGAATAGCGGTTGTTGGATGGGTTTGCTGGTGGTGTTAACAAACCCGGGTTCTGCACTTGACTTGAATTCAACATTTGAATTCAACAGTTAAGGCTACCCTGGTCTACTTTTTGTCCAGTTGGGTCTGGATCTGTTTTACCGATTTGACACGGCTTTTTGGCGAAACGATGATAAAAGCTTTCACTGTCTGACCTCGGACCTGTCCCTTGATAAAGGTCCTCCTGGAATTGAAAACCACTCAGCACTTGAACCGCAAGTAAAAGCTCGTGCGACATCTCATTTTCCTTCGGCTAAAACCCTGTTACGACTGTCACCCAAGTTATCTCTACGCTATCATCTTAGGCTAATAGTTTGTTTCCTTAGTGATAACAATTTTTTCTTTCTCACCCTCACCGCGTGTAGTGGGAAAACTTAGGTCGCCACGTGATCGTTGCACTCTCTTGCTCTCTTTTTGACTCGGAACTCCAGGGACTTGCGATTACGATTCTTCACAGAAGGTCGAGTTCTGGAGATGTTCAGCAGGCACATGTTTCAGGCAAATTCCGGGGAGTTGTAAATAAAATTTCTAGGGAAGAGTGACATTTTGAAGAGAGCCATTGAAAAACTGCGATTGATGATTGATCAATCTGAAGTGTTTAGTTCACCACAATTTCTTCATGATTCGTAACTTTCACTGATTTTGGATGTAGAAATCCCAAGGTTGGTGATGGTTTGTACTGTGAGGAACCCGAACCGTGTTGATGAGAGAACTTGGTTGAGAAAACGTGCCTCTATGACTGCAAGGGTATCGCGAATTGATTTGAAAGCCTCCTTCGTTCGGAGGCGGTTCATGGGGCGGAGACTTTCATCCCCACCTAGGGGTGCCAACCACCCTCGCGAAAGGCTTTGCGGGAGTTTAGTGCAGAGTGACGGCAGGGGTGGCGGAGCTAGGAAAATAGCGAGATAGATAAAGGGTCTTTCGACTAAGGGAGGGTGAAATTGTAGCACTCTGGGGGCTGCTTTGCTTTGAACGCGGTGATAAGAGAATGTAGGTGTACAATGGTTCCGGTCGTGTCGACAAAAGCGACCGCTTAGAAACTGTCAATGAGAAATCGAGCTAAGTGGGAGGAAGAATGGGAAGACACGTATACACTGGGAGATTGAGGGACTATTTTTTTTTATATTTGTTTGCCTTTTTTGTCAAGTTGCTAGCTTCCACTGAAAGAGCAACTGGCTTTCTAACAAGTTACGTAAAGTTTCTACACCTTTGGCATTGTGGAAAAAAATTGCTAAGCCTTAGGTCATCTCAAGCTCAAGCATTCGCTATTTTTTAAATTTATTTTTTATTTTCACAAGAGTGCCCGAGCTTTAACAAATATTAAGTTTTTCCCACAAGCAAGATTAATTTACCCACAGATGATTCCTATAATCTGCAGAATTCAATTATTCTGTAAATGTCCTCAGTATAAATTGACTTGATGCATTATAATAAAATTCTATCCTTCCAATTTCGAGCATGCCTTCCCGATTCAATCAGCGGCTTAATATTTGACTTTCGATACTTTGTGACAGGTCGCTTCAAAAAGGGGATTTGGGTCGTGCCGTAGTAAATGGCAATCACAAAGGCTAACGCCCTCGCGAAGATTTTAACGACCGGGGTCACCTCGGTATATTATGTGGGTATTAGTTCGTGAAACTGCATGGTGTGGCAAACAATTTGTCCCATAGATCATATGTCATTATAGAGGGGATGTGGTAAATACCCTACAGAATTCATGATGCGATCGCTTTTATTTGGTGGGCGATAACAATTATTACTGCCGTATACTCCATTCTAATAAACGGATGAGTCCGTAAATATTTCTATGACAAGCTCCCCAATTTCCACCAATATGAAACCACAAATCCCGAAAATACAAATATCATCAAAACAGAAAATTTCACATCTATTAAGGATTCAGCTCCCTTATAATAAACGTTCAAAAGTATTTGGTGTCCAGAATTCGATATAATACTAGAAATTAAATCGCTAAGAATTATAAACAATTCTAAATTAAGCATTTTTTAAAAGTGTTAAGTATATATATAAATATATATAATTAGAAATTCTAATTTAACTTTTTTTTCTTGAACGATTCTCACTGAAAAAATTTGTTTTGTTAACGTTTTAATTAAGAAAGAGGGAATTGCACAAAAAGGGGAGTAAAAATGTTTTAGGATCTTGACCACTATTAGGTGTAATAATTATTATTTTAGATTGAAAATAAAAATAAGGTCGTCGGATTATATAAGAAAAGGAGTCGTTAACCTGTTATGTATTAGTGGTGCATGATAAACGCTGCGGGTGGTGTCGCAATGAAATGAGAGTGGCTGAGGGGATGAAATAGATTGAGAGGATACTGGGGGTACGAATAAAACAATTAGGGGTGCGTCGACGTACACTTGAACAGGCACCCCTCGTGTATCCAGATATAGGGGCAAACTGTTCGTTAGCAATCGACAACGCACTAAAATCTCTGCTTTACTCATAGGTATAATACAGAGTACACTAGATGTAAGTACATCTTCCAATGACATCATGATGGCAGCCAATTCATCCCTCACACTACTCCCAAACAGAAATTAACATAAACTCTCTCAAATTCACGCACATTTCAAACATACGAGCAATTCTCGTGCAGAAATTGCCCCATTCAACCCTATTTAAAATAGGGTTCTGACTCGGCCCTGGCTAGGTTTACCATTTTCAATCAAAGTATTTTAATATACATTAGAATTAGTTTTCTCATGTTAAAACTACAAATCGGGTAAAAATAGGGTATTTCGATCATTTTCCATGCTTAATTATTTTTGTACAAAATTATTTTCTGAATGTATATGCAATATGCATGTATATGAAAAAGTAACAGAATTAATTGGGTTTAAGTATCAGACGTATAATCTGAGAAAAAAAGAATTTTTTTTTGTTAACTGATAAATATGTTTGGAAAAAAGTCAAAAACAAGCCTTTATAACAAAAATTGCAATCTTTCACAAAAAACGATTTTCTTAAAATACATCATTTTCAGTCAAAAATTAATAAAATGTCACAATTTTTACAAGACCTATTCAAAAGGGTGATAAAAACTAATTTTATTTTATTTTAATTACGTTTCAAACACTGCCAAAATTGACAATTACTGCTATTCAGGAATGGACGGTCTATAGTTTGAAAACGAAAGTTTCTGTAAAGTAATTATCAATTTTTCCAGTGTTTGAAATGTAATTTAAATAAAATAAACTTAGTTTCTATAACTTAATTAGTAATTAGTAATATTACCTTTTGAATGAGTCTGGTTAAAATGATTACATCTTATTAGTTTTTGTAGGTAAATTATGTGTTTTTATCATTTCCCTATACCATTTCCTTTTACCATGATTTCTCTTTAGCATTTCCCTTTATCATGATTTCCTTTTGTCATTTTCCTTTGTCATTTCCCTTTACCATTTTCCTTCACCATTTACATTTGGCATTCCCCATTACGATTTTCTTTTAACATTTACCTTTACCATTTTCTTTTACCATATCTTTTTAACATTTCTCTTTACCATGATTACCATTTACCATTTCCCTTTGCTATTTCCCTTAACCATTTTATTTTACCATGATTTAACTTTGTCATTTCTCTCTGTTATTTCCTTCTAGCATTTCCCTTTGCATTTCTTTTTACCATTTTCCTTTACCATTTTCCGATACCATTTACTTTTAGCATTTCCCTTTGCCATTTCCTTTTACCATGATTTCCTTTTGCTATTTCTCTTTCCATTTCCATTTAACATTTCCCTTTATCATGATTTCCTTTACCATTTTCTTTGTCATTTCCCTTTACCATTTTCCTTTACCATTTACATTTGGCATTCCCCATTACGATTTTCTTTTAACATTTCCCTTTACCATTTTTTTTTACCATATCTTTTTACCATTTGTCTTTACCATGATTTCCATTTACCATTTCCCTTTGCTATTTCCCTTAACCATTTTATTTTACCATGATTTCGCTTTGTCATTTCTCTCTGTTATTTCCTTCTACCATTTCCCTTTACATTTATTTTAACCATTTTCCTTTACCATTTTCCGATACCATTTACTTTTAGCATTTCCCTTTGCCATTTCCTTTTACCATGATTTCCTTTTTCTATTTCTCTTTCCATTTCCATTTACCATTTCCCTTTACCATTTTCCTATATCATTTCTTTTTACCATTTCCCTTAAGCATTTTCTTTTACCATATCCTTTTACCATTATTTTCCTTCACCATTTCCCTTTTTGCATTTCCCTCTACCATTTCGCTTTACCTTTCCTTTTACCATATCCCTTTACCATTTCCCTTTACCATTTTCTTTTACCATATCCTTTTACCATTATTTTCCTTTACTATTTCCCTTTGCCATTATCCTCTACCATGATTTTCCTTTACTATTTCCCTTTCTATTTCCCTTTTCCATTTACTTTAACCATTTTCCTTTACGATTTGCTTTTACCCTTTTCTTTTACCATTTTCTTTTACCAAATTTTTATACCATTTCTCTTTACCATGATTTCCATTCGCCATTTCCCTTTGATATTTCCCTTAACCATTTTATTTTACCATGATTTCGCTTTGTCATTTCTCTCTGTTATTTCTCTCTACCATTTTCCTTTACGTTTCTTTTTACCATTTTTCTTTATCATTTTCCGATACCATTTACCATTTTCCGATACTATTTATTTTTACTATTTCCCTTTGCCATTTCTCTTTACCATTTCCTTTTACCATTTCCCTTCACCATTTTCCTTTACCATTACCTTTGAGCATTTTCCTTTAGCATT
>JAUESI010000035.1:2466040-2485747 GCA_032275145.1 Synergus laeviventris
AAAGTTTATGAATTATAATTTAAAAATTGTAAACATTTGTAGAAGATTAAACAGTTAAATACTGAAATATTGCGAATATCTTGTACACAAGTTCAAATCGAATTTAGAAATGTCTGCATAAATATAGAAAAGACTTGATGGAATTTATTTAGTAAATTTGGGATTAATATACTAAACCGCGTGCAGAATGTAAATTTTTGGCGACAGTGAGCACGCGTACACAGCATCGAGACGTAAAGCATGATGTAAGCGTAACAGTGTCCCAGAAATCCTCGTGGGAATGGACACTTGGCTTCGCATTTAAGGACAGAACCATATAGTTTAATGCACTGTTTGGTGTTTACGCTTCGTACTAATGGCTGAGCTTAGCGAGATTTAAATTTGTCTGTTCACTGGACCCCAGTATAAGACCCGAGGGTATGAGGACGTTTAATCTTTAAGCTTCATACTTCCGCTAAGTTACATAGCCTTCAGCCACTCTTTCCTACTTTCCACCAAACTGTATTTTAAAAGAATTTCAGACTCCTTTTGTTATAAAGAATATTGTTAATGCCGCAAATTGGACAGCGAGGATTGTTTGAAGACAAACTTTAAATGCCCTGCAGGGGTGCCACTTTTAATATCTTATATCTGTCGCTATGAAATTTTATAAAATATATCTTGATAGCCTTCACATTTATATGGAATAATCTTTGCAGCCGCGTCTATTGAAATATTAATTGTTAATAACATTTTTTTCTAATTTTAATTGAAATAGTAGACTTCATCCGGCTTTTCGTTTATTATCAAACTCAGTTTTATTTAAAAGATATTTTTTTTAACAGACATGAAAGAAAGAAAGCATACGTGCGTATAAAACGACCACAGTGGATAATTAACTTTCAGCTCCGTACAGCAATTTGAGCCATTACAACTTGAAGTGAAAGGGTGAGTTCTATAACTTTGTGCTTTCGTATGTGAGCTACCACAGACATATATGAAAGAACAGATTAAATATTTTATGCACTTATTAAAGTAAATAAATTTCGAAAAGAAGTGTGCAAAAAGATACAGGGTTTTTTATTATTATTATTATTACTATTATTAATATTATTATATTTAAATAATTACAGTGAAGATGATTTGTCACGTGGACAATTTTACTTGATAAAAGTTATTATTGGCTGGTTTCAACGAACCGATGTTCTTGAATTAAGACAATAATCGACTCAGCAAAATTTCTTGATTCATACATTAATTACTGCGCTTCTTTTTATTTTCACACATATATTTATGTTATATATATAAGAATTATACGTTGCCAAAAAATCTGGTATATCTATGTAATATATAAATCTGAATATATATGTGTTCTGAATAGGCGTCAGAAGCGTTTCAGAGCGTCATAAAATTGAGAATTCTTTTAAAGATATTTTGAAAGTGTTAGTAAATTTATGTTCACTTTTTATGCCTTTTTAATATAATTTTTTAGCAAATTTTTTGTCATAAATCTTTTGAAATTTTTGTAATTCACTTAAGATCCCCTAGAATTATTCATAATTTCTTGAAATTATTTGAAACCTTTTCAAAGCGTTTGTAAAATATTGATAGCCCTTAACATCCTTTGGAATTCTTTAAGATGACTATATATTCTTTACCCCACCACCCTGATTCATAATTGTGTGAGCGGGGTTCAAAGCGTTAAAATCATTAAAAATCCCTTAAAATTCTTTAAAATATCTTGAAATATTAGAAATCTCTTGAAAACTCTTAAACTTTCTTGAAATCCTTTAAAAATTCTGAAACTCTCATGTAATGCCTGAAAATCTTTTAAAATGCCTTTAAAGTCTTTTTAAATATCTTGAAGTCCTTTAAAGTCCTTTTAAATATTTTGAAATATCATGATATCTCTTCAAATTCTTTCAGATTCCTTAAATTCACTTAAAATATTTTGAAATCTCTTGAAAATACCTGAAATTCCTTAAACTGGACTAAAATCCCTTAAAATACTTTCAAAATCCTTTGAAATTCCTTAAAGTCACTTGAAATTTCTCAAATCCCTGCGAATATATATTCATATATGTATAATAATATACAAAACATAATATATCATGTATATAAGATGTATTCGGATTAATCCTAATGCAACTTAATGCAACAGGTGACGTAAGTGCATCTTATTTTATGCACCACGTAATCTCAACAGAAAATAAGATATCGAGTGGCTCAACTATAGTCGTTAATCCATGTTGATGGACACAATCTAACAAAAGCAAAAAAATAAAGGACCGAAGTCAGTGCGAAATTGCCAATGCCAGGGGCGGCGAAAAAAGTACCATACACACGGAGAAAAAAACCCGGTTAATTTTACAGAAAACGTCAGTTAATATAGTGACAGCAGACTTGTTATTTAGAGCTTATAGGATTTTCTGTAATCTTTACAGAATTTGTAAGTATTTTGCAACTTTAAACCGAAAATTCCGGTAAATCGTACCTGATTTTCTGTAAAGTTTTGAGGCGCCTAAAAACATATTTAAGGTCAAAAATGTCTAAACATTATTGTGACATTCACTAGCAGAATTTAAACAATGTGGACATTGACCAAACATTAAATGACTTCCTCTCTAGAAACGATCTTTTACATCTATTAAAGATAACAAGAAATATGAAATTTCTTGTAAACAATTCTATTTGTGGAAAATAAAACTTCATCCCTCAAAAAAGAAGGCTTCCCCGGTCCTGACCAATGCAATGAAGTAAGACAACTGTAGCTTTCTGGTGAAACGTTTGTCGGTTCATTCGCAAGTAAAGATATAGATCCTATAGATCCTTTCAGGATCCCATGCATGTATATCCTGTGTAGTCTGAGATTGTGAGAGAGTGAGGGAGAGTTTGGAATATAAGGTTGAGGCTAAGGGTGAGGGTCGAGAGGGAAAGGTATAGGAGAAAGGAATAAGGAAAGGAAAATGAAAAAGTGTCAAAGGGGATAAAAGGGGTGAAAGTATGAAGACGCATTCAGGCACAGGTTGACCGATGTTCGGTACTGACTACTGACTCTGAGCATCCGTCTCTGGCCATACCACCCACTCGTCTCACACGTCTATTTATCCACCAGCGGTATGATATTACACCCCGGGGCACGCTTCACGATCCCGAGTTTCACCCTAGCCACGCCCAAAGCTAGCCCCTGATACCCAAGCTAGGAGCTAGTTCATTGGCCCACGCCGATTTCGCGTCATCGCCGCTTGTTTCAGGCACGAGGGTGAGGGTGAGGGTAAGGATCGAGAGGGTGCCTGGAGGAAGGGATGAAAGGATGAAGTATGGTGGAGGAGGAAGAGGAAGGAGGTGATAGTGCTTCTGGGTGGAGGGAAAAAAGCAAGCCAGGACGAGAAGGGTGGTTCTGGAAAGGGGGTGGTTTTGCGACCGTAAAGAGGGTGTTGAAATTTAGGAGGCTTCATTTGGCCTATTCTTCTTCTATACTGTTCCACACTCAATGCCAAAGGCACTTTTGACCGTAGCTTATGCTCCTTTCTATTTATGTATATTTATATGTCGATTGCACATTCTATGTGCATGTGTATGTATAATATGGTATGTATTTTGATTTCCAAATCCTTCCTCAGAATATCTGGATGCCGAGCTGCAATGTTGCTGAATCACAATAATTATTGTCGAGTGAATTCAAGTTGATGTCTTTTCAGCGCGAATGAATTTCACAGATTGCGACACGATTAAGTGGAATATATATTATATAATCTTCGCCTTGACTCAAGAGCAACGCGATACACCTATACAGCTAGAGGTGCTTCAAATGTATAACACATTACTGTTAGTTTCCTGTTTTAGGCTCATTTTAAAGTTAAATTTTCAGATTTAGGACGATGCTGCAAAGTTTCTTTATTTCAAAGAAATTTTCTTTAATAAAATAATGTTTTAGAATATGCAAAAGTGTACCCTGCCGAAAGTTTCGGGTCGAAAAATTTCCTATCCGTCTGAATCTAATTTTAATGCGACGTCTGTATCCGAGCGAATTCGTAGAAAAAAGAGAAAGAAACTTTTTTCGGATGAGCCTCGGATTCATTCAGTTTAAAAAGTTTGTTCGAATGAACCTTGGATTCATTGGTATTCAAAGTTCGGAATCATTCGGATTGAAAACTTGGATCGGAATGGCTCGGATTGAATTTCTATCCGAAGCTTTTGCCAGGGCATTAAAGAACAAAAAACTACAATCCTTCATAAAAATTGACAATTATTACCCGAAAACTTGGGTTTCAAATATGTCAATTAAGGGTTTTCAATTTTGGCAATGTTTGAAAGGTAATTGAAGTAATATAAAATTAGTTTCTAACACCCTTTGATGAAGGATTGTATATAATATATTGTATAAGGAAGGTTCAGGGAATTTTCATAAGGAATTTTCGCGGAAGATTGCTTTATAAAATTTCAGGGAATATTGGGCGCAAACTTTTCGGGAAACTTTTTATATGTATACCAAAAAATTGTATGAAACAATATTTTTGTAATTAATATACGAATTAAAATCAAATACTCTCTGAAATGTAATAAAATACCTCTATATATATTAATTTTTTTTTATAATTATCTTTTAACAAAAACGAACAATTACATAATAATATTTTGAAATTTACTGTTGAAGTTTTTTAAGTATTTTAATTGGGTGTTTATTCTTGAAAAACTTTTTTCCTTATAGCTCGCCGGTTCTCCCCTACACTCTATATTCGTCTTCTTCATGAAATTTTTCAATCAAAAAGTTACTTCTAATTTTAAAGATGTTTTTTTTTTACATATATGTAATAAACTGGTGAAGCAATTGGAATATTAAAATTTTTCATTCCGAAAGTCCTGGAAAAGTCGGTGAAGTGAAACAATCTAACTTTAGAGTCAATGAACGATTTAGTAATATATTTCACTATTTTTAAATCTTCTCTAAAATTATACTCCAAATAAATAACTAATTATTGTAAAACTGTTTTCTGTTCTTATAAATGTTTAAAACAATTTTTCTTTCAGATTCTATCTTCTTCAATCGATTTCTATACAGATTTCTACAGTGATCAAAATAATTAAATCAGCATCAAACTAATTATTTTGCATTCGATAATAATAAAATCGCAATCGTTTTATACGTTATTATAATTCTATAGTATTAACCTTTCCTTATAGAAAATATTTAATTTAAAATTTGAACCTCTTCTTAGATGAGATTCATCTTCATGTCAATTGAATTCAGAAGGCAATAAAGACAATTTTGTTAAGAATAAACACTGAATTAAAATATGTAAAAAATTTCAAAAGTAAATTTTAAACTGTTATTATGTAATTTTTTGTGTTTATTAAAAGATAATTATAACAAAAAATTTATTTTGTTTAATTTCTACCTATCTTTTGATTTAAACACATATATAGAGGTATTTTATTACATTTCAGAGACCATTTGATTTGAATTCCTATATTAATTACAAAATTAGCCTTTCATAAAATTGTGTTGCATACAAAAAAAGTTTCCGCTCAATATTCCCTGAACTTTCCTTGAAAAATTGGTAAGATTTATGTTACTAAATGAACTAGCAATAAATTGCTAGGGAAACATAGATTATTAATTTTTTAGATACTTTCTGTTGGTTTTTGAGATTTAAAGTTTAATGTTTTATTAATTTATATCCTAAGTTCATATTGTTAGATTAATAATATTTGCATATGAACAATACAAAATTCAAAATGAATAGTTTACGGGGAAGTGAGAAGCGTCATTGAAGAAATTGTATATGTATTTTCAGAAAAATTGAATATCTTCGAGACGTATACAGCGTGCAGTAATTAGCAGAAATTCTACAGAATCTACTTAATTATCAATTTATTTAATAATTTACTATTGAATTTAAATAAAATTCGATTCATTGTACAAGTAGGTTATTCTTACATTGAATTAGTATATTTTTACTAATTATAACAGTAAACAAATCTGCATTATTTGAATTAGTAGAAACCAACTACCAATTTGTAATTGTCTACTAATTCAGATTTAGAAAGTTCCATTGGAACATTCCAGGAATGTTTTGTATTATATTTATCAGTTAATAAAAAAAAAAAAAATTTTAATTTTCGTCAGATTGGACGTCAGATACAGCTCAATAAGAAATACATTTTTTTAAATTAAAGAAAATTTCTTTCAATGCAAATGAATCTCGGCATTTTTCCAATTCTTGGTTATAGAAGAGAGGAAAAAGAATTGAAGAAATAAATTCCTTGTCATTTTCTAAGGGAAATGAAGTTTTTAGTGTTGGATGAGAATTACTCGGATTAAATCGCTGTGTCCCAAAGAGCGAATGCCCTGGTTGCTAAGGGGTTGTATGAGGCTGGAGTGAGAGAAATCGGGTGCTAGCTAAGAATTTAGGAGACTAGAACAAATAGTGGTTGTAGTCAGCTTCAACTTCTGTGGTATTTTGCACTTGTGTGGGTAAGGTATATCTGGAGCTCTCGACGGGTTGTAAAGGCAAGAGGTTGGAGTGCACAAGAGACGAGCGTGTCTGAGAAGTGAGTAATCCATATCGACAGTAGAGCCCTGGAAAGTGTGTGGAATAAATGATACATGAACATGCTGAAACAAAGAACCGGATAATCACTCTGCCTTTGAAGCCAGGTCGGATAACAGGGGTAACAGTGCCTACTTAGTGGAGACTGGATAAAGAGATGCTTTTTCTGGAACGACTCACAACGTTCGTTATGATTTCTCTTGGAGGGTCGGTTTTTAATATTCAATATTCTGCACCCTGAAAAAATTGCATTCACTCCAGAAATAAATATATTTTTTTTATTTTACAATTTTAAATGTGTAAAAGCTTGTCTCTGGTATAAATATATACAATTTTTTAAATATTCAGAGATCATGATTGACAAATCTAAAATCGAGTTATTTGAAATTCAAACGCACAAAATGGAACAGTTGAACATTTGGAATATTCGAAATTGAATAATCAGTGTGATAATAAGTTGGGAATTTGAGACTTCTGAAGATTATTATTATTATTGAAAGTGTTCATAATAAATAACGGTTATAAGAATTTTTTTAATCTTTCAGTTCAGTTTAATCAAAATTAATCCACGAACAGTAATGTTTTTAAAAAATATTTTTGTATTCAAAGAATTTAAAAATAAATACATAGATGGTTTTTATGTGACAATTTTGTATCGAACAATAATATTATAATATTACAATTAATCAATTTTAAGAGATGAGGAAATTTGTTTATCCTATCAATTTTGCTTCGGAGACTGATTTTATTATAGAAAAAGAATTATCATTATTGATTGTAATTCTAAAAAAATAAGTTTATTTTAAACAACAATGTCTTTATTGATACGACAATTTTGAAATTTTTACTTATAAATATAACAAATCAAATGGGAGGGCACCATAATTATATGGCATAGGGTATAATTATGGTTTTAAAAAATATAAAATTGTATAAGTAAAACATTTTTTACCTTTTATTTTTGCATAGGTATTATTTGTTTGATCTTTGTCATTACTCTCTTACAACTATTAATTTTTAAATCAAATGAAATTCGCGCTTAATTTTACTCGGTCGGTAAAGTAGTATTTATATCTGTTAACGACAAACTCGATTGAACTCGATTGAAGTTTGAGATTTGAGGGATTTGAGGTTACGTTTGATGTTTGATGCATGGTGAGCCGTGAGTCGAATGAGTAGAATACGTCGAATGATAATCCGTAATATACAAATAGGAAGATATGGACACGTACGATCTTTTTAAGAAATTATCCTCTGGAACAAAACTTAATCTTCAGCGTTTTAAAAATGACGCAGAACGATTTTCGGTGAGTTACAATATATTTTAATCATAATCTAAAACTAACCTCAAAAAGCGTAAATGCATTAAAATGATTAAAATCCAATATTTTTGTAATTTTAGTTCTATTGCTAGTTCTAAACTAACTCTTCTCTGTTTACTGCTTCTTTTCTTTATAATTTAGATGAAGTAGTGTGAAAAACTCTCATCAATAAAGTAATAACTAATAAAATTATCATTTTTAATGATTCTAGATGGTAAAAAAGCCTGCAAAAGAGGATAAAATAGCAATAAAGATCGAGAAGCCAGATGCCGAATTCGAAGACTTAGAATTACATTCAAAGAGGAAACGTGAAGAAGATGATTCAGAAGGAGAAAATGTTCTAACTCTCTACGAAGGAATAAAAGTGTCCAAAGATGGGAAAGTTATCAAGCAAAAAAAGAAGAAACAGAAAGTTTTGACTGGGGAAGAAAAACTACAAAAAGAGCGAAAGCAAGACAAAGAAAAGGTGCAGCTTTATTATTAAGAATTATTTTTATTTTGATAATTAAGTATGAGTTAGAACTTTCCTATAACTCTAACGTTTTTATTGCAGGTCAATCATTTCAGAAATCAACATCACATATCGGTCATTGGTGGTCAAGTACCAAGTCCAGTAGAAAATTTTCAACAACTGTCAACAATTTACAAAGTTGGGAGTGATTTACTAAAAAATATGAGTGATTCTGGATACACAGAACCAACGCCTATTCAAATGCAAGCTATGCCTATCATGTTAGAGGTATCGTTGTTTTTTCTACTACTGAAGATTTTATCATTTAATATAATATCAAAATATTATCATCTTTGAATTTAGAGCTATTTTATTAATACTTTATGTAATTAATTTTACTTTAGGCTAAAGAAGTTTTAGCTTGCGCACCTACTGGTTCAGGAAAAACTGCCGCCTTTTTACTCCCAATAATTCATCAGCTGAGAGGACCCCAGAAGCAAGGATTTCGTGCTGTTATTCTCAGTCCCACTAGAGAATTAGCAAAACAAACTCACAGAGAATGTCTGAAACTTAGCGAAGGACGAGGCTTTCGAGTGCACATCATTAGTAAAATTAATCAAGCTCTTTCTCAATACGGACCAAAAAGTTCTAAAAAGTTTGGTCAGTTTTTACTTCAAATATTCAATTATCTGTTTAAATATTCTTATATTTAATATCTATATTTTTATATTGATTTATTTTTGACTTTATATATATTTTTATTTTTAGATATTCTAATCACAACCCCAAAGAGACTCACGTTTCTTTTGAATCAAGATACACCAGCTATTTCGTTAAACAAGTAAGATGATTTATTTATTCATAATTATTAAAAATGTATTAAAAACTAAATTCGATCTTTAGGTTAGAATAATTACCTCAATTAGGTTTATTATTATTTAGGTGAGAGAAGCTAATCTTAGAAAACTTATTTTAACAGCGTGGAGTGGTTAGTCGTCGATGAAGCAGATAAGCTTTTTGAAGAAGGAACAAGAGGTTTTCGTGATCAGCTGAATGAAATTTCGAAAGCCTGTACGAATCCTAATCTTCGGCGAGCTATGTTCAGCGCAACGAATACACCTGCAGTTACAAGATGGTGCAGAGAAAATCTCAAAGGCTGGATTACAGTTACCATCGGTCTTAGGTAAAACTACGAAAATTAAATCATCAGATTCATATATGGATATGATGAGATTTTAAACCTATTTTCTTATAATTTTAGAAATGCCGCCACAGACCTTATCCAGCAAGAGTTATTATTTGTTGGAGACGAAAGTGGAAAACTAATGGCAATGCGGAATATAATCCATAAGGTAAACACTATGATTATGAATTCAAGTAGACGTTTTTTGCTATTTAATAAACTTATAATAAAATTATCTTCATTCGATACAGGGTTTATCTCCGCCGGTCTTGGTTTTCGTTCAGAGTAAAGAAAGAGCCCAAGAACTTTTTAGCGAGCTCATATATGATGGGATCAACGTAGATGTTATTCACTCAGACAGAACTCAGACTCAAGTTAGTTTTGTATCACATTTTGTATTTATGCAATATAATTTATATTATTATTGTAAACTAAAATGTTTTATTTATTTTTTTTAGAGAGACAACGTTGTACGATGCTTTAGAGAAGGAAAGATTTGGGTTCTTGTGTGTACGGAATTAATGAGTCGTGGAATAGATTTTAAGGGTGTTAATCTAGTTATCAATTTTGACTTCCCACCTTCTGCAATTTCATATATTCACAGAATAGGTAAATATTTAGTAATTTCAGTATTCAAGAAATTGTGTTACATAGGGTATGTTTGATTTATGCATTTTTACTATTCGGAATATATTTTACAGGAAGAACTGGTCGAGCTGGTCACAAAGGAAAAGCAATAACCTTTTTCACACAACAGGATGTCGTAAATCTGAGAAGGTTTTATAAAATTTAATATTCCAATTGAAACCTTTCTGCTTTTACCAAATATATTTTTATAACTAATCATTTTTTTACAGTATTGCTGAAGTGATGAGAGCCTCTGGATGCGAAGTGCCAGAATATATGCTTGCAATTAAGAAATTAGACAAGAGAGTAATTAAGAAACTTCGACATGAGACTCCTAAACGACAAAGGATAGCAACGAGTCTGAAGTACAAGAGACGTCACAGTGGGAAAGAAAACCCAGAAAGTACACAAAGTTTTGAGAAGAAGTTCGAAAATGGATCGAGCAAGGAAAAATTAAAAGGAAGTGGAAAAATCAAGAGGAAGGTCAGTGACAAAAGCCAAAAACAGAGAGTTGAAAAGAATAAAAGTCAAGGCGATCATAAAAAACAAACTCTTTTATCGAAGAAAGTAAATTCTAAGAAAAATAGTAAAAAAATGAAAAAGTCTGTGAATATAGAGGAATAAAGTTTTTAATCACGATTTTGTTGCTTTTTTTCCTTAACAATGAGATACACTTCGTTCATCTATTTTATCAAAAGATAGATGAATTCATTTTAACTAGTAAAAACACGTAAGAAACTAATCCTGCCTCATAAATTACATATCCTACTGCATTTTTGAACTTTTATATTCTATGAATAATGAATATTACCTATAACGTTTATCAAAGACTAGAAAGCCAATTCGCTTGCGTTCGAGTATAAAATAATTTGTTTTTAACACGTTAGCTAATTTAAAATGTACCTTAACATTGAGCATTACATTAGGCATGTTATAAATAACACAATCAAAGCGCTGATTATGCTTACAATTAGGTATAATAGATGTAGTTTCCACAAAATCACAGGACAAATTGGAGAACTTATAAAATATTTTACAAGTCTTTACAGAAGGCAATTTTCTAGCACATTGTTATTGAGGGGAAACCAGATCAAACATAAAGAGTATCAAACTTATACATTTGATAGATTCGACAAAAATCACAAAATACAAGCTAAGATAACTAAAGGTTCACTGTACATATTATAAAAGTATAATTTCGTTGTACAATTAAAACTATCCACGCGAGTATAAAAATCTAAAATTTAAATTCGTACAGATTATTTAAAAATTATCAGGTAGTATTATTACGTTTCGCATAACCAGTCACAAGGCAATTTTGGCATTTTACTCGCAGGCCAAGGAAGATATCCTGCTGTTTTGAACACCCAATAGTCATATGAAACTTTGGTGACGAGAACTATCAGCATTATTACTTCTGTAGCGATGATGTAATAAATATAGTCAGTCCAATCGCCTGGATATACGCACATTTTTGAAGGTTCCAAGTCTACTACTTTTTCTTTTACGTTCTCGCAGAGAACCTCGTCATAATCCAAAATTCGAGTTTGGAGCCAAACCTGGAAATAAAGAATAATAATTATTAGAATTGAATTTATTGGGTCAAATGTGTTCAGAATAATTGAAATTTGTCAAATTCGATATGGTGCAATTTTAAGTCCTAGGTTCAAATAATTGAATCTTGACGTCTTCATTTAAAAATATCCCTGGGTTCATATTTTTTAATTTCAAAAGATTATTAAATTTGGTATACACACCTTCAAATATTTGGCAGTATTACAGTCGCACAGCAATTCATTTCCTCCGAGCTTCACTAGTCTACTAACGAAATTTTTGTCATGTGCATTAGGCGCCAGGATATAAGTTGGAAGCTGCAAAATTAATGTAATATAATTCAATAATAAAAATATTCAATAACAATATAATTTATTTGAGAAATTAATCTCTACTAAAGTTCTCCGACTAAAATATTCATTTACCGATTTAATCTTGTTGTATCGCAAACTAAGAAGAGCATAATTTTCTAAAAACTTGGAACCTTCTAATGTGTTGATAGAGGATATGTTATTGTAGTCCGCGTAAAATTCACGAATGTCTTCATAGCAGGAATTTGTGCTTAAGTCATCAAGCACAGTAATCTAAAAGAAAAACTCATAAATTGATGTACAGTCTCAGTTTGTTACAGGATTCAAAAAGTTTAAATACATACGTTGTTATAAGAAACATTTAAAGCTATCGTATTGCGTGGTAATTTTTCAGGTAGTTCAGTTAACTGAATTCCACTGCAATCAACGTTTACAGCTAAAGTCGGAGGTTTGCCTTCGACAATATCCAGTCTTCTAAAATTGCACTGACACTGCCAGTTTTCTCCTTTAGGACATTCTGTTTGTAACTGACACGCACAATGGAAATTAATTATCAAATAAATTCTTCATTTAGAAATAGCAAAATAAAATTTTTTAAACTTACTAAACTTAGATACCGGACTTGTTTTAATGGAACCTGCTCTGTAGTATTGAACCAATGCCAGGTTTTACTTGCTGAACATACCGTTTCGTTTTCTCTTTTAAAATTAATTTGCTTTTCTCCAGTTTTGTTGATATACTGGTAGATATCGTGGCACCAAAGTGTGTTGGTTCCTGAATTAAAATGAAAAAATAGGCATGTTCAAGACTATTTTGTATTGCTAGTAAAGATAATGAAAAAATCATTATTTACCAGAAATGTCGAGCAAAAATTCACGACCATTCATGGTGTTTAGGGCAGGAAGGTGTGTTAAGTTGTTGTAGGATAAATCCAAAGTTGTAAGCTGGGCAAGTCGCGTTAGAGAATTATTCTCCACTTCGACGAGACCATTGTTAGAAAGATTAAGACACAAGGTTGGCGTCATCATCAAAAATTGACCCTTCACTCCATTTATTTTCCCATCAGTTAGGGCTAAGGATTTCAGTCTTCTCCATCGAACTTCACTTGCATTAAACACGTCCAGGGTGGCATTACGAATATGTACGTATGACACATTTACTGGAAAATCTGAAAAAAAATTAAAACATTTTAGAGTCCAATCAATAGATAAAGTAATATAAAGCCAAATATAAGCTCCGAACATATGCATTTCAGGAAATGATATTTATTGAACATAATCTGAAATTATTATACAGATTTAAGGTGAAAAACATTGAGAATATCGATCTTCAAAAAGGAGAAGAATTTTTATGAATTACTCACTTGTGCAAGCAAGTCCTTCCTCGAATGCTTTATGACTATTTAAATTACAGCAAAGTACAGCACTTTCTTCTGGATTTGTATTCGAGAGAACTATTCTCTTGCAAGGACATTCTCCTGAGTCTGATGGTGGACATTCTGATGGGTGCTGATAAAAACATTGTTCAGGTAGAACGTCTTCTGGAACAGGATTCGGTGTTGAAACTTGATTTGTAGACGAGGCTTGATCCTCTTCTGTGCGAGCTCTTGCCACTCCGGCGTAAAAACATATCATTACCGTCAACCACTGCATCTGAATACATAATATGGAATGACTTTGGTTGCAAAATCATACCAAGAGAAGCGAAACTTGATTTCGTGAATTTTCGAAAATATTAAAATTGAGTTTATAATATTTGAAAAGTCTGAAGAAAAACTTCAATTAAGCCATACAATTTTATGTCATTTAATAGTATATTACGACCCAAGGCCGTGTGTCATATACTATTTTTCTTCATCTCCAGCCTAAAGTACGTTTAATAATTAATTTCAATTAATGAAATGCGTTGTCGGCTGCTAGCTCGTCCTAGGTTATATTTATATTTCTGATTTTTCTTTTGGGGCCTACTTCAGCGCGCGCTTGCGGATGCATGGGATTCGGTCGCCCGTCAAGGTCACGAGGTGAAACCGAGGTTTTGCTGGTCGAGGCGGATATCAAAAACACATAAAAAGTAATTTAACATATTCAACAAGAAACTTTAGTGCAAAAAGTAATGAAAAGTGTAATAAAATGTAATTAAAAATATAGTTAAAAGTAAATAATCGTTCCAAATTTAAAAGGAAAAGTTAAACTTTATTAATGTAATAATTGTAACATATAAAAATTTTCTTTATTACATTTACATGAAGTAAAGTTGAAGAAACAAAAATTGTTGAAAAATTAAAAAATATAAAATTTTGAATCATTTTTTTTAGCTTTTGATTATTTAAATCTTCATTATTTTTTGTTTTGACATTTTGACGTTAAATACACCGACGCTAGGGAATGAAGAAAAATATTTCTATCTTTAATTAGTATTAACTACCACTTTCATTATCTGCTGTCTTTTTATTACTCGAGGAATATATCATTAGACTAATTCAACTTCTTTCATTAGTGTTAATGATCGTAGGGTGTCGTTTAGTCGGTTTAGTCGACCTAGTTTTTTCTAAACACATTTTATAGTTCACAGAATGGAGAACTGACTGCCGGAACAAAAGAAAAATTTTAATTAAAATGATTTACGTCCATCAAAAATTCTATTTCGATCGATTCCTATCTGCCTCTTCAATTTATTTTAATAATAGTTCATTCTATCAAAACATAGCTTTCAACTTCCACGAATTCATAATAATCAATCCAGTATAAAGCGACTGACTTGCGACCTTTGCCAGTTATGCAAATTATAATACGATACCACATTGAATTTAATAACGAAACGAGATAATAAAGTAATTGATCATTTGACCAGGTTCAATAGATTATATAATTATATTATTATTATATCTGTATTTATACCTTTCCTTATCAATGTTTGCTGTTACAGGTGTAAAAGATAAAAAGATCAGCGGATAAATTCAAGGTCATTTGGTATTTGAGAACAAATGCGTATAAGACTAAATTTAAGAACTTGAATTTTTTTTCTTTTTGTCTATAAAATTACGATATTGGGAAACAATGTTTGTTCAGTGACTTGAAACCACGTTACGAAGGAGTGGCGGCTTTCAAGGCTTGAATTATCATGTTATACTTTTATAGATATCATAAAAATGTCTTTTCTTACAAGCTACTATAGCTATAAAAGTTGACGTCAACTCTATAAGAAAACGCAAGTAACAACAAACACTTATTAAGAGAGTTCCAAAAATAGAGATCGTTTTTTTATTTATTGGCAAAAGATAATTAATTTTAAAATGCAATTAGAGACTATCTTAAGTTGGCAGAAGTGATTTAGGGTAAAATAAACGAGATAATGACTGAAGTGCAACGATCAGATTTTTTTTCACTTTTAGTAGCCACCCTTGAGTTTCGAGTCTAAAATTCCTTGTCAGATAGATAACTAATGTAAAAGTGTTGTAGCTCAAGAGTTGGTCCTGGAAAGATTTTAGTAGCCATTAAAACAGAATTACATTAGTAAAGTTTTGACGTTAAAAACTCTCAAATAATAATAATTTTTAATATAAATACTATTTAATATATATTTTAAATATTGACATGTAAATAAAAAAATAATTGAAGTAATTTTCAGATTGCGAATGAAGAATTTTAAATGGAAAATTATAAATGCATTAGACCTCACTTGGATGATAACAAACAATAAATTGTTCCAATTCAAACAGCTTTCTGTGTACCACTGACGACAAAAGTTTTTGTACCGTAAAGCGATAATCCAACTTAATGACGCAGCTATAAATATTATCTTTAAACGCTAAATGTACATTTATGTACAAAAGTTCTGTCTATTTTCAAAAAACATTATTGCAGCAGTTTATTAAAGTTTTATTAGTTACACAATTTCTAAATATGTAGATGTGCTGATTGTAACTAGTCAACAATATTGTGTTACCTATAGATTATCAAAAATTATCTCGGCTATAATATAATATAAATTCGTTTTTATAGACACAAAGTAATTTTTCTTTTTAATTGAAGAAAAATCATATTTAACAATTAGTAATTTTTATGTAAGTTTACTTAAAAACCGATCTTATCTCAGTTGACACAGATTAGATTCACTCTATGAAAAATTCGAATATTATAAACCAATATTATAAACGAGGGAGTGTATCTTGAAGAGAAAAATAAAAAACATTAATTAGCTGATCCAACTGCATTCTTCGAGCAAAATTATATTGTGACACAAGATGCTCAAAAACCGGTTTTTCGAAGCCGCTGAGTTAGAGTCTGGATCCGCGGGTTCCCATACCGTCTTTGATTTCATTATATTAATTTTTAAATTTAAATCAATTTTTACAAGCTGAAGAATATTTTGTAAATTTGTTGACCTTTTTAAAATGAACGTTTCCTATCAGGTATGAAATAGAATTGTGAAATCGGAATTTTACAGTAAATGTAAACATTGTAACCAGAATTAATTATACATACATAACTCTCATCTATATATTTTACTGAGAACACTTTCTCTGCATATTTAAAAATAAATCAAAGCCTTCGGAACGCTTTCAAAAACGTTGACACTATGCCAAGTTTTTGCCTGGAGGTCTCGAATGCGTAGAATAGAAACCGGTCGCCTATTTTAAACTTAATCTCATGTATCGAATAACTAAAAAAAAGAATAGTAGGGTCAAGTTCCTCAAAATTAATCGAGCCCAAATAAATTACATCAATTCTAATTAGATTTAAATTTATTTCAACTGAACTGAGATATCTCTGCCAAAAATAGAATCTCAATGTTTATATGCATTTCCATTTAATCAAATCAAACAATTATTTATACTCGCCTAAATTCTTTCCATATTTTTTTTACCAGCTGTTCAATATTTTTAAAGAAAAGTCCATAATAGAATAAAAAAAAATCCGATTCCTACTTTACCGGCTTTCAAAACAAATAAAGAAAATGCATTTTAGTCAGTAGATAAACGTTCCTTATCGTTTTCTTTACATTTATCTGCTACGAACAATCAATTTTTAATTTTAATTTCTTAATGTGATTCCCGAAAAATCTGTAATATGTTTACAAGCGCCAAGTCACGTGAAATATACATGGCCGATTAAAACATAGGAAATTAGAAGAAATAGAGATAATTGAGGTCTCACAAATCGATCCTATATTTACCTTCATGATGTAGGTCAACCGAGAAGGTTTACTTTTTTATTTCATTATTTAAAGATCTTTTTTTTCAGTCATTTACAACAGAAGAAGTTTTTAATGATCATCGCAGTGCCAGGCAAGAAAATGGGAGGCACTATTCCTAGATTTAATTCTACGTGCGATAGAGGTAATGCTGGTAATCGTTTGATTTGCTGATGTGCATTGTCCTAGTAAATTGAATTTCCTAAAAGCTTGGTGTAGATTGAGTCAAACGAATTAATTCGCTTAACCAGTACGACACAAAGGGTCACACAGTCGACCCACTAATGAATTAAAATTGGTCTGCTTGGTGGCAGAGCTTAAGTTGCACTCATTACTGCGAAGAGATCGAATCATAAATCAACTTTCCACTACACAGTTGTATACATTTGTAGACACCACACATGTATTTGAGTACTAGAGAGAGTCCGCTTGTAATTTTCTATTCCTCGGGGGCTCCTGATATAACAAAATTATCCAGCTTGTGTGTATATATATATATATATCCAAGTTCCTATAAAAAGATATCTTCAAGAAGATACCGCAAGTGTGATATCCCAGCTTACAAAAGAAACTTCAGGAATGCAGTATGTGAACAGACTGTAGATTAAACTCCATCAGCAGAATCGGTATGATTGGAGCCCCATAATATTATGTCGCAGGATTTGAGAAACGGAACTGCTTAAAAAGTACTTTTTTGGGTCTCAGACAACACTACATGCAGGAACTTTCTTTTCTTTGAGATATTATAATGTGTGTGATTCACGAGAAGTCATTGTTTTTAGAGAAAACGAGAATACAAAGTACACAATAGAATAAAGAAAATAATAGCGTGCGCTTGGCTCAGAGCCACGCCGCGTACTGCAGCGTACTGAATCGAATGTCTGTAATTCGTTTGGAGTTGACCACTAGTTGCCTGAACCGAAGATATATATGTATGCGTCTTTTATCGTCTCTTCAGGGGTTTTTAACTTGTAAAAATCAAAGAAATATATATTGTTAAAAAGATTGCGATCTTGAGTTAAGGTTTTTGGAACGCTCAAGCACACTTCATTTCAGCTTCGTCTTTTCTAGTGATCGAAATGCATGACAAATGTTCATTTTTTTGGAGCTTACTTAGGAGGGCAGCTATGAGACTTATCTTTGGCTGAGATATCAGATTCTATTTATAATATTTTTTCTGAGAAAATAGTAAATTATTGTTCAAAATATTGTGGAGTACTTTATTTTCTCTTTTTATCAAATAATTTACTATTTTACTCCAAAAAAATGGTATAAACACTACCAGTATGCTGCCATCCCAGCCTTTTTTCTCAGAAGGGTCTTTCAAACTGAAAATCTCATTTTCGTGGGAAATATTGGAAGGGAAAAGAAAAATAAAATTAAGTGATTTTTCTCAAAAATAGCTCGACCGATTTTAATGAAAAAAAAGATGTTTTAAAGATCAGTCTGAATAATTTAAAACAAAAATTGAGGAATTTCTCGAACCAAAAGTAAGCGTGAAGAAAATTTTTTTCTTATGTTGTTTTAGTGATACCACTTTTATTTTTTCATAAAAATATCCTGCGATTTGTTATAAATTTGTTTGAAAAGACGAGGATGAAATGAGGCTACTTACCTCCATATGGTATGGTAATTACCACATGCCCCTAATATAAAATTGTATAAATCTTCGTTTCGATATTAATAGGTATATTAATCATCATATTACGATAATTCCAGTAGGCAAACATATTAGAAATGTTTTTGAAGCGTTCTAAAAACGTTTCTAATATCAATTGATGTCTTAAATTTAATAAATAATTTTATATGAAACTGATAAAGAACTACTATAATAGATTTCAATACTGGAATTGTACACTTGCTTTTTATATATAAATATATATTACATGAATCTTTTCTAATCTTGTTGGGGAAACAATCGTTAAGACGATCCAAATTCTAATTACAAAATTAAAGTCCACATTTTACTTAACAATTATTCAGATTAAATATCTTTTTGCTCTGTATATGTATTCTTTTTCAAAATATAAATGTGCCTATAGAGCGCAAAAATATTTACTTTTAATACTTTTTACATAAGACAAGGAATTCAAAATTAACTGAAAGATTCCATTTTTAAATTTTTTACTCGAAAAGTGTTTAAATTACAGATTTTTCACTAGGTCAGTTTTCAGTTTCATTATTTTATATCAAACTCAAGAAAACTGTATTTGAAAAATGAATCAAATATTCTATATCTGAAATCTCCTGAAATATATGAAGTCACTTGGAGACGCTTGAAGTCGTTGAATTCTCCTGAAATTACTTGAAATCTCTTGAAGTAATTGAATTCGTCTAAAATATCTGAAGACGCACTTGAAAGTCTTAAAAGTATTTACAATCACAAAATCTGTAATATCATTTATAATAATTTAATACGCTTTAATATTCCTGAAAAATCTATGAATTTTTTTAAAACTCTTAAAATTATATACATTCATTCTTTTAAAATTACACAAGCAACATAAAAGTCACTTAAAACCTCCGAAAAATT